>CAFUXE010000055.1:213210-226717 GCA_903364295.1 Serranus cabrilla | reverse complement strand
TGTGTGTGAAGGAGACCTTGCATATTTGAGTAGAGTGCAAACTTGCATGTGAACTGTTCTTGAGAGAAAAACAGAATATATACCTCTGTGTGTGTGTGCGTGTGTGTAATATATATGACTTCCTCCACACTTCTTATGATCTGTGTGCTAAACAGCATCTACAGCGTGAGCCTCCACTCTGCCTGCCTCACATCCATATTCAAAGGAAATCTAACCCATATTCTACTTTTGTAAGAGCTCCCACCATACAGACTGAAGGATTGTTGTACCCCAGTGAATTTTTTTTTTTAAAAGCTGAAGTAAAACTCGAAAGTTGCTCGGGAAAAAATAAAATGCAATAGATAAAAATAAAAATACAAATTATTTCCAGTTTTCCTCCCACTATTTCAAAACCCTTGTGGGATGGTATTGAGTATATCAATATTATTCTAATATTAAATATAAAAATGGTCCAAATATTGATTTTTAACTGTAGCTGGTCTCAATGCCACTATCTTACTCACACAGCAAATCAGTAATTAAACATGGTGTTTTCTTATTTACGTACTGAGGCATTGTGCTAAAAATGATTGAGACCGTTAATTAAAGCTTAATTGGATGAAAGAATTTTAGCAGCAGGTTTTTCCACAAGTTCAACGAGCACTTACAGAGTGCTGTGCCTGTGAGTGTGAGCTAGGAGTGCAGTTTCTGATGGTAAAGTCTGATGTTAAACCACTGACAAGCTTTCCAGAAAGCTGCAGTGAGCTAATTTCCCCTGTGTCTCTTGAGGGAATTGTAAGCACATGACAGCAGCACAGTCAATAATATAATGTCCAGTTATAGAGCTCCGGTGATTGTAATTCAGATAAATAGAATAAATATGGTGGGCCAGATTAGAGAGCTAAGCTACAAACACTGAAAAACAAGTATTTTTCTGTTTTTCTTTTCCCCGCTGTCCGCTGCACAAACTAACACTATTGCTGAGCTTTAAGAACCTGCCTGCTTGGTCCTGAAGAGCGCCATTATCATCTGTAGATTGCCCTCTCAAGTCTAATTATTTCTGCTGACTATCTTGCAGACTATCAGGCTCATCCTGCGTCAAGTGGACCATTTCAACCCAGCAGGGTCTGTCCTTTTAGCCTGTGTTAATAAACACTCATTTTGTGAACTGCTGAGCGGGCTGCATCAAGGCTAAGGCCTGGCTGTCCCTTCAGCAGCTGTTTTCAAAACCGATGACAAGGTTGGAATTTATTACTTGTAATTCTGTGAAGTAGGTGTAGCTACAAATTAGTTTGGGGAGACACACTCACACCTACTGGCCTTAATGCCTCAGACGGCGCTCTAAGGAATGTACATCACATCCTATGTAACGCTAAATGTTCCGTGACGTTAAGAGCAAGAGGCATGGGAAGGTTTTTAAGAGCTTAGGAAGTGCTCTATAAGAGCTGGGCTCTTTGCATTCATTAATTTGTGTGTTCACTTGTAATACTGTTTGCAGTGTGCACTGATTAGAGGAATCAAGTGTACACTGTTAAAGTAACTCAGAGCCCCAAGAGCCCTGTGTGCATTTGTACAAGCAGCAGTAGACAGAAGTGCTTTACATTCACACACTGGGATGGGGTGGTACTTCACTGCAGTACTTATATATTAAACATTTCCTTCAGTGGTTATCTGTCAGCATTACAAGGTTGAACTTTTACAAGATGTTCTCATCTCAATTAGTCTACATGTTCTACAGAACTAAAAAATGCAAAGCATCGAGTGTATTTTTGACCTTGAAAACAGTTAAGTGAACCTTGAATTGAAATTACAAATACTACTGAAGTGTAGTTTTTATGGAGCACACACATGTAGAAAGGACAAATGCAGCCAGTCAGAACTCAAGGGGCATTCAGAGAGCGCAAACCTCCGCAAAAGGCTATGTCCTATCTCCCAACGTTCACAAAAGAGAAAAAAAATGTGTTCAGCCCTATAATTTGGATCCACTCCAAAGTGTGATGTTTTCCTTCTTGGACATGCTATCTGTAATCCTGCTGACAAGCAGACAGACAAACTGAACCAAAGCATAACCTCCATGGTGGATGTAATAACTAGTGTAAGTTAAAATAGTTAAAATATTGTCGTTATCACTGTTTATTCTGCAATAACAGTAACTGGAGCTTGTTTAATCAATTAGTCAACAGAACAGAATAGCAAAGTATATCAATAACTGATCATTTTTCATGCAAAAATGGCAGAAAATTACGTTTTTAGCCTCTCAAACATGGAGATAACCTGCTTTTTTCTGTTTTATATCATATTAAATAGTATATATTTGGGGTTTGGACAGACAAAAAAAGACATTTAATGATGACCTTGCACTTTGAGAAACTGGTATGGATGTTTTTCACTATCTTCTATCATTTTATACAGCAAACAATTGAAAAGAAATGATATATCAGTAATAGAAAATACATAATTTCAGTCCTTAAAGGCACCAATTTCTCACTATTTGTAGCAATTAAAATGTGTTGTTCATGTTCTTCATAATTATGTTATTTATAAAATGAACTCATGAAGTTTTGCTCAGTCCTGATATGGTCATAATAATGCAGTATCACTGAGGAGTCAGTAATTAGGTTTCACATCTCTTGACATTCTGCACAACAATGCGTGCCATGCTTCATAAAAGGCCTGGTCAGCCTCAGACAAAAAGCCTGCCACTTTAAGTTTCAGTCACAGTGAAAATGTATTTTAAATTTGACATTAACAGTGGAATAAATCGCCAGACGAAAGCTTCACAAATCACTATACACAAATACCGGCACACTCATACTGATCAGAACATAAGGAGCGTAATTAGGAATGAGAAAGAATAAGCTTGAGACACACTGAGAGATGCACAGGCACATCAGATGTGGAAATTATTACATGTGGTGTATAATTGGTATGTAATCAACCTTCAAACTGGGAGGTTAATGCATTCCTTATTTCGATTCTCTTCTTTCTATGTTGGCAAACTAAGAAACCATCAGCAATCTCTAATCATTCTTCTAATGAAATGTGTGAGTTGTGACCATGGTCAGCTTTTTCTTTTTCTTCTTTGCTTCATTTAAATAGGAATGTCCTGAGCCAATCTACAGAATTGATACAGGCTGACGAAGGGCTTTGTTTAGGCTTCAGAATCAGCATATTTTACATCCCGATTGATTTCCAGTTTGTTTGTTTTTTAGGCACATTTCATTCCAGGATGACAGGTGTCAAAAATGTTGCAAAAAATGTTGCAAAAAATGTTGCGTTGGACACTGAAATCTATTCTAAACACTAAGCGTGGAAGTCAGTGACTCACAGAACGGAATAAATGAATAAAAAGTAGGCAGCAGTTTTAATGAAAGACATCCACACTGACAACATCCAATGAAGCAACCCTAGCTGCGTTGGGATACAAATGTTTTCTTTGGTAACGTGTCAGAGACATTTTGCAGGTAAAGTACTGCTATTTGCTGGAGACAGCTTCAGTATTTTACTAAAAGCTCAAATGAAGAGAGGCTGTCCAAATCCCATCCATGCTCTGTTGGCTCATGCCATAACAATGACAGACTGGCACTCCACTGTCCTTGCTTATTACACATATTAACATCTGTCCAGGGACACAATATGAAAACAATCCCTTTGGTTAACCCTGGCCTATTTGCATTTTATTTCTGTTGATAGATGTGCATTGTCTATTTAAATAGGACACAATCAAAACATTATAAGAAATCATTATGGAAAGCAGTATTGCTGTGGTGGTTTTATTTTCTTAGCCCACAGCTACTACAACTTATCTTCCAAATTGCATCAGCATCACGATTTTTAATTTAGGTTTCTTTCAGGCCAAGTGTGCCTTGCACTTTTTTGTGTTCATTTACAAAGTGAAGCTGCTAGCCTGTAGCCTTAAGTGTGGAGAATTAAATGTGAGCACACATACAGACACTCATGCCCGCAAGACACAGCAGACTGATAAATGGAGACAAACATAGCATGATAGATAACTCTGCCCCAGTAATTTGAAACTGTGGGTTTGTGCAGATCTCTAGCACACATACACTATCATTTAAACAGACACTGCCCTGACCATGTGCATGTTATCAAAGAAGGTAATGGAGTACCTCATAAAGGAAGAAAGAGCGACAGAAGAAAGAGTGAAAGATAGGCACAGACAGAACACAGAGACAAATTACAAAAATATGGAAGCCGCAAGTGACGGGGAGATGAAGAGAAACCAAGTGGAGATAAATGAGTGAGTGAGAGCGAAACTGAGTGAACGGAGTGAGAAGTGGATAGAGATAGAGAGAGGCATCCATCCATCATGCCGCGCTGCTTCTGTCAGACACGAGTAATAGATGAGGAGAGATGGAGGGGAGAGCAGACACTCCTCTTCAATCTATCTCTACTCACTATCTGGGTTCGCTTGTCAGGTCTGCTCTGTCACCCCAGACAAAGACAATTACAGGGGAGAGAGGTACAGTTCGACACAAACACTTGGACACAAACTGAAAGACTGACACGCTCAGACACAGGACAGCTGTTTAACTGGAGGGAACAGAAAAACAACACAAAGTTTCAACTGCATACTGATGTATCACTTTACTTGGAGGTGCACTAAAAGAGTAACTAATGATTAAGTAATTAGTAATGAGTGGTTACTAATTTGTGAATCGTAATAATGAACACTTTCCTCATGAGTAGTTCCTGATTTACTGTGAACCAGCTGCTTCACTGATACTAATCGTTACATAATGATTCTGTAATATAGCATCTTCCAGTTTGTTTTCCAGTAACTGTTTATCTAGTCCTCCAATCAGAGTCGTTCAAGAACCATGGCAGTCCTTGGACCAGATACTGATCCCCAAATTGAGCAGGTGGCACCTTCCAGGGCAGCCTCGGCCACCAGCGTGTGTGAGAATGATGATCTGAAGTGTGAAAGCACTTTGAGTGGTCGCTATGACTAGAAAAATGCCATTTACAATTACTCATTGCTGATTCATTTATTGTCAGTTTGTTCCTCACTCAATCCCTTGCAACTTCTCAAATGTGTGTAAAAATTTGTATTTGCCTTACACAGAATTCAGAGCATATTGTTTGCCTGTACACAGCTCTCAGGGCCGGCAGTTAGCAGCTTCATTTTTGGTAACTAGCAACACCATGAACAAGCTTTAAAATGGCAACAATGGGGACCGAGCTAACAGTGTAACCTGAGGGGGACCCAGCTGGTGGTCGTTAGACTTCTGCGAATCCAATCTCTGTTCAGGAAGCCATTGCTTCACTATGGGCACAGAGGCTTTGAGTGAAAGGGTTGTGGAGTTTGATAATCACTTGAAAGGAAGTGAGTGCATGTCAGGCTGTTTTTATTCACTGTTTGTAGTTATACCTTTCAAAAGTAAGTACTGTAATTCATAGACATCCAAATATGATTGTGAAGCAGGAGGTGCAGCTTTTTAAAGCCCATATTTATGGTTATTTGATACTCACTGATGGCTGGAAAAAGGAGGAAATCAGCAATGTCCGTGAAAGGAGGAGGTGTGGGTGGTTGGTTGGGTAAAACAAGGACATTATCCCAGGAGAGCGCTGTTGATGTCATTTGTGAAACCAAACAAAATGTAATTACAGAACTGATGTAACTCATATGAATAACTGCGTCATGTACTTACATACGGAAGTGAAGAAACATAACAAAAGGACCCCTTTTTCCTAAACCCAACCAAGTAGTTTTGGTGCCAAACCAAACTGTGACCATTACCTCAATTATGTACTATACAATAAATGAGGATGTGTTGATATTAAAGGGTAGGAACGAACAACCCATGTGGTCGTATGGTTTTTTTATGACATGTCAACCATTTTTCTTACATAACAAAGCCATTTTTTTGCAAGGAAATGAAAATGGTTCATTGCATTTATTATACAATATTAAAATCAAACTCCTGCAATGCCTTTCGCACGCTGTTAATGCACAGTAAGCACTGTGAAAGCAGCACTCACTGTGAAAGCCTCTGAGTAAAAACAAAAAATTGATTAAGGTTTTTATTATAAAGCAACTGCACAAGGCTTCAATCATGGTAATAGTTTTTAACTGGGTTTAGCCACTCATTTCTACATTTTATTTTTTGGTGGATTAGTTTTACAATGTGAACTAATTGAAAGAGCCGTAGGTGCTTACTCCAGGACTATAAATCTCCATATACACCATATACGCAGTGACAGTAAGATAGCCTTTCACGCCCCATAACACACATTATTAATGGAAAGTACCAGTGGGCCACCATGGTCATAAAATATGCTAATTCAATACTTTAATCATGGTGTTAAATGCAAGACCATGTTCATATGCTTTAATGTGACCGGACATGTTGATGTGACTGCAGCAAAGAAGGGCCAGTTTAGGACTAATATTTTTACCTGTCAGAGCTTATCACATCAAATCTTCCTCTCCCTCTTTAAGGCGGTTTGTTACCCAATGGCACATTTTTGACACAGTTTATGATTGATGTACTTGACTGGATAAGGCACACAAACTTTAAACATACTTACATTACAGACTAAAATTCCAATGTATCTCCTCATAATAATATAAGCTGGACACAAGCAAAACTACAAAAATGATTTCATGGCAAATAACTTCTTTATATATTCCCAGGACCCACAGATTGGTCAAAGGATGATAAAAATAGATCCTCTTATTACTCATAATAAATGTGATGCTGTCTGTCATCCCTGGAGATGGAGTTTGAATGTTGAGGATACTGTGGTTTAGCTGAGCGGCGTTACATCCCCCTGCCTGCCCCGCTCAACACACACAGCGCCATTCTAATACGGTGCTGCTTGGCATTCAGCACGCTGCTCGCTCCTCTCTTTCTCCTGGCACCGTCCCTCCTCCTCCCTCCTTCTCTTCACCTCTCTCTATCTCTCTCTGTCTCTTTCAGCAGCATCTCTCGCCCGCTCTTCCCTGGTGAGGTGGGATTGCGCCACCGAACCAGCATCTGCTGCCCCGCACATGCACACACACATACACTAACTGTGTAGACATTTAAACCCCCACTGTAGTGGACAGCATGTCGCTGTGTTGAGAGCATCATGATGACATATTTTGGACATTAAAACTATAAAACAGCGTGTTGCCATATCACAGTCTTAACACCAAGAGATTCATGGTGAAATATTCTCACCTTATGCTCTTCTTTTCTCTCTTATTTCTGATGCCTTTTTTCCTCTTTTCCTCTCCCTTCTCCTGTACTTTTTCCTTCCCCCTCCTGCTCCATTTCCTCCTCACCAACCTTTCCTCCTCTCTCTCTCTTCACTGCTTTATGTTTTCCTTCTCTCTTTCTCTTCTCTGTGCTTCACCCAAACACAGAATTTGTTCTTAATTGACCCGTCTTGTTGAATAAAGGTCAGTTACTCCCCAAAAGCTTTCTTTGTTCCATTTTTTTCTTTCTTCACACTACCTCCAGCCTTTATCTTTTCTATTTTCCCTTCCCTCTATTCCTTTCTGTCCTTCCTTGCAAGTCTTTCATCACTGTAACATCACTCCATTTTCCCCCATATAAATATTAGGCCCGTTGTGGGCCCATCCTACCTTTAAAAGCATTTACATTCAAATATCCATGTGTTCAAATAAATATTCAGTATGAGTCACTGTGAAACACCGCTGCATGAGGCCCACTTGTACCTGCAGACCTCCATACATCATCTTCCCACAGAGATGAAACTGTATTTTCCTTCTCTCTTTAAAACTCATTGAGCTTCTCTGTGTGAGCTCCATTTCTTTCCTGCTCCGTCTCCCTCGCTCATACAGACACATCAATCAATTAGACTTAACACTCCTCCAGAATTTACTCTACTCTCGAGCTTCATTATTCAATCTGATGTTGACAGAATGAAAGGTATTTTACATGGTGCCCCAAAAAAGAAGGTTTTATTGTTCAAAGGTAATTTCTAAAATGTTCTTGGATTCCTTTCCTTTCCAGCCAATCAGACATTATGGGGAATAATGGCGGTTGATTAGTCAGAACAACTCTATTAGCACAGACATATCACAGTCAGGGTTTATAATTGTGCAATCCATTATATGACTTTAATAATAGAGACAGTCCTGGATTAAGTTATAATTATTGGGGTTGACCTGCAGGCTTCTGTGCTTCTACAATTGCGTGTGCCAGTGTACAAGTGAGCCATGTACAAATGGGTATTAGAATGCTTCACTTTAAATCTATTAAAGAGCAAGAAATGAAGCCCCTCCTATTCACGGATGGCGTTAGAGACATCAGAAGAAGAAGTGACTGTCGCAGCAGGTAGAAACTGAGGAATGTTAAAAGAAATATTGAAGCCTGATCCAAGGCTTCCCAAGTGTTATGTAATAGGGAGCGTCTTCTGCACAGCTTCATCGTTTCAGACTTGTAGGTTTTGTTGATTTGTTATTTTTTTGTGTTTCTAAGTAAGTAGGCTACGTAGTCTGCGATCAGCTCCAGCTGGAAAGCGGAGCAGCTGCACCCGGTGGAATCTATCCACGGCTGGCGACTGCAGCGTGATGTTCAACCCTCCTCCCAATCAAAAGTTTAAATATTCGCGGGTAATTCTCACTGAAGCATTGATGCCCCAGAAATAGCATTAGGCACAGCCGAGGTAAAACTGGATTTATTTAACTACATGCTACTCAATATACAACATAGCCTCCGTCCTGTCAGAATCAAATCAATAAACTGTAAACATGAAGCATCACGCAGTGTGTGTGTTCAAGGACTCTCACTTTTCAATCTGTATAATAGCCATCCGAGTGATAGGAGAGCAGTAGGCTACACTGTGGTGTTCAGAATGATCGGAAGATCTGACAGCGGTTTCCTCACACTTTCTGGCCCTCGGTATCCCTCTGGTATGTTTTCTGTAACCTTCAGCCTAAACCCTGGTAAGCCAGAGGGATCATGTAGCGCCACTTTCATGGCCTGTTTTCATACTGGAAATCAGGGTCAAACGAGTCTCTGGCCTTCCACACTGCAGGAAATTTCTGCCTTTCCTGCACTCACCTTAGAAACGGTTGTGCAATATGTGTGAGTGTGCCAATCCAGTCTGTCCTACTTTATTCATTTTGCCATCTAATATTTAAAGGATTAGTCATACATTTGAAGAAGTATGCTCATTGGCTTCCTTACCTGGAAGTATATGAAATAAAAAATCGATCATCGCTTTATGTGTACCTGGTTAGCCTAGCCTAGCTTAGCTTAAAGACACAAAACATAGAAACTATGTCAGGTAAAAATATAACAATACAAACCTCCCCCCTCTAAACTGAATAAATGAACACAATGAATCTCATATGTTTTATTCATGGAATATGAGCAGGACAATTCTGCACGATAACTATAATTTTATTTTTACATTTTTCCCATCAAAACACAAATAAGTAAATTTCCAGAATGTAGAAACTATTCCTAGTTTATATGTTCTGGCGGGCAATAACTATTTTGATATTTTACATTTCTGCACATTTTACCAAAAGTGCTAGCCTACTGTGAGACAGATATGCTTATCAAGTTGTGGCGCTGCTCTAATGAAATGCAGTAATGACCAGCATAATCTTGTCCAATGTCCAATTTTATGTTGTACCATACAGCAACCTGCACCCAAATGATTGGAGCCATTTCTTTTAAAACATTACTCTTGTTCATTAGTTTGTACAGATATGTCCAACTGTGGATTCATGTGAATGAAGCACATGTACATAATTCAAGAAAAATCACCTGTATGCTATGCCATGAGCAGCTAAAAATAAAATAGCCTCAGCTAACAATGTCTCCCTGAGGCACTTTATACATTTTATTTTTTATTTTTTTAACTGCCTGTGTAAACTCAGTTTCCATGGCAGTGTGAGAATATTCTGTTTATTCATGTATAGTGGTGTTGAGAGTGGGTTATGAAGATGCATGAGCTCAAATAGGAGCTTGACCAGAATATCAGCTATAACCCAGAATCCTGTGCGCTCGTTGGCACGCTCACTGTGACAGAAATGTCAATAACCACGATGATTTAGAGAATCAAGGCCCAGCTCATTACAGCCCACTCTAGGACTACATCAACTACTAATTACACACAAGCATGATTGAAATTTATTTTCCTGTTGGTTTGGAGGAAAAGTTAGCCTGCAATCTTCTTTGGGCATATTTGCCAAGATTGAGGCTCTTAAGCTTAATCTTAATAAAATCTCCTGCCAGTATTTGAGTTTTACCATGCAATGCCATGGTGCAAATGGGGTCACCATGAAAGATACATGCTGAGAGCAACTGTCTTTAGGATTCCATTCGCTTCCAGCCTTTTTAATTGCAGAACAGCAACAGCAGATACTAATTAACTCTACACGGTGATTACATGCATTAAGATTGTGATCTGGAATGCATTAAAAACTGACAATCTTTCAAGACTCTGCCAGTGTCCAATTTAATCATGATGTGTCAATACGAGATAGATTGACAAAATGTGCTGTAGGCGAGGAAGATGGAAATAGCGAAACAAGGCTTTGGCTAAGCCACAGGTTTACTCATTTGGAAACAGAACCAGGAAAACCAGCGAAGGACTTCCCCCCCAAACCTCATTCAATCTTATATGTGTGTTTACATGTGTTTTACGGTGGCTTAGAGCCATTGCAAAACCCCATCAAAATGCAAATGGGGCAGTTAGGGGCGAGAAAATTTGCCAGGTAAAGAGGAGCTGATGAGCTGACACGGCAAACTAAATTGTTGGCAGTGTGCAGCTTGCTGTGGCTTCCCCTCTTCTTTCTCTGTGTGTCTCTCTCCTTCTGTCTCCATGGTGCAGCAACTGCCATTACGCAGCAGTCCATTGGATAATGCCATACAGTAGCTACAGCATATAGCACTGTTCGAGTATTCTACACTTGGCCTCCAGCATGCTGCCGTTAAAGGATCATTTCTATGCCTGCTGCAACACCTGCTCTCTCTATCTTTTCTCATTCCTCCCCTATATCTTCTTGGTCGTTTCCCCCCAAACTGCTCCTCTATCTATTTTTTTCCATTACCTTCTCCTGTCCCCTCCTATTTTCTCTATTCACCTCTCCGGCAGTACTCCCTCTCACCTGCCATTATGTCCTCTCCTCTGCCTTTCCCCTCTCCTATCACCCAGCCCATCTCCTCTCTGTGCCTCCTCTGTATTCCATCTCAGCTCCCTCTCCTCTGCCCTCTTCCCCTAACAACTCCTTTTAAGTCCTGTCTCACTTCTCCCCCTGTCTGTGCTCCTCCGGCCCTGCTCTCCTCACCCAGTTTGATCAAGTGCAACCCTCTCCTCCCTTCAGTGTTTCTTCTATATCCATCCATCCTTCCCTCATCACCCCTTCTCCTCTCAACTCTCAGACTCCTCTTCTCCTCCCATGCTATTTTATCCCATCTCTGCTCACATCGTGTACCCTATCTTATCTCCTCATCTGTTCCAGACACATGTCTTCACACTTCTGGTGCTCTACAACCCCACTCAGCCTCTCTCCTCCTTCCCTCCTGGCTTTAATCTAGAGAAAGGATATCAGCATCTCTAAATCGTAGGAGAGAGAAAACACCAGCGCCATTATCTCCCCATCTGCCTCCTCTCTCCTCTCTCTCTCTCTCTCTCTCTTCCTCTGTGTGTGTGTGTGTACTCAACTCAGCTCTTCCAAAATTACAAATCAACCTCTCACAAACGCGTAAAGGCAGAGAAAGCAGGAGATGGAGGGAGGAGAGGAAAGGAGGGAGGAAACTGTGCGATAATAGGACAGATGAGAAAAGTAGATAAGGAGACTGTCATACCTGCGCGTCTCCCTCTCCGACTCTCCGGTTAGGTAGAGGCGGCTTCTCCTCTGGTTATCTCCCCCTCTTGTTAGGTGAAGAACTCCACTCAGCAAATAACGTGTTAAATAATCCTCCTCCTGGTTATATCTTTTTTTAAACCGAAAAAGAAATCATATCCACTTTTTTTTTCTTGGTCTTGCACCGCCCAACGCTGGTCGCGCTGCTGCGGGGCTTCCTGGAGTGGTGCTGAGGCAAACGAGGCGTTTCAATTTAGTTCCCGTTGAGTTTGCTTTAAAAGCCCGGTGCGGGTGCGCGACCGGTGGCAAGCCGATAACCTACAGCAATCCTGTGTCCGCCGCTGATCCAGTGGGACGGAACTGTGAGCGTGGAAAAAACGCCGTTAAACCGGCGCACCACCGCGTTGCGCACTCATTTGGTCTCCACATGAGCTCCCCGCGTTAAGACTCCGTTAATCGGTCATTTAAAGGAAAAACACCCAAACGATGGGAGGTTAATATCGCTGGGATCCAGTGTCCAAAGCAGAGGAACAAAAATGAACAGTGAGAGTGAGGAAAACGTCTCCGTGAAACCGGGCACGGTCGTCGTTTTTTGGGGCTACTGAGCCGGTCTAAGCTCCCCTATAGATGCTCTTTGCTCCCCCATTCAAGCAGCTGTCACTCCTGCACCAACATCACATCTCACTCCTCCACTGCTCTTTGCATGTGGTTACAGGATAATAATCTTCTCCACTTATAGATGATTATCCGCCTCAAGGTAAGATCTTGAAGAATAAGAGTACAAATGGAAAATTAAAATCAGAGGAGCTTTGCAAACGATCGTTACCCCTTTTCAGCCACAGAAGTGACTTTGTCTTGACCTCTCTCTTCTCTCCGCGTCTGTCTCTCTCCAAGGAGAGGCTTCGGACAGCAGTGCGTGCTGCCCGGTGGATGGCAGCCTATAGATAGAGGCGTTATAGGTCAGAAAAAAAAGATTAATCCCGCAAGGAAACCAGCCTCAATTCCCCAATTCGCTCCCTTTCTGTTGTTAAAAAGCGCTCTGGTCCTCCACAGTGAGTCTCTCCGTCCCCTCCTGCAGTTACTTTCACACTGTGCGGCGGTTTGTCCCGGGAGGCGATCCGCCTACCCGCTCCTCTCCTGTCTGTCTGCTTCCCTCTCTATCCGTGTCCCGCTCCGTCTATTGACAAGGCGCTGCTTCGGGATTACAAGCTGGTAATAACAGATGGGTGCGTTATGACGACTGCGCGTGATGGCATCGCCGGGGCGTTTGCCTGGGAGAAGTAGCTGATACAGTTAGGGTCTGTCAGGAGACACCGACACGGCAAGAGGTTCTCAAAGTGAGGGGTGGGGACTTCAAAAGGGCCGTGGGAATGCAAGTGCTTCCTTGGATAAAAACCATATGGGATAAGTTTTGCCCTTTCCTGGTTGTAAAGGCTGCATTATAATTGATTTCATTCTCTGAACCAGCTCTAATGTTACCTTTTCTTTAAGCATAGAGTCAACCCAGACATTGAAGCAATATGGATATTGAGGTATTTGGTCAGAAAATATTGTGATATTTGTCACCCATCCTTAACTTTTAAGTTTTTCAGGAAACATAAATATAATTATTTATTTATTTTTTATTCTGTTCTGGGATCCATCATAAAGAAGTGATTTCACTTGTGGTGGCATAAATGTTTCCAAAAATCCCAGTTTCACTTTGTGGTGTAAATGTACTCTCAATTTCCC
>CAFUXE010000055.1:195747-213072 GCA_903364295.1 Serranus cabrilla | reverse complement strand
GCTTAGAAAGGATTGGGTGGAATTTTAGGCTCATGGTCATGCTCAGGTTGTAATATATGTACAAAGAGACACAGCATCTCTGGCACTCTTGTCTTTCTGTGAGAGTAGATTATTAACACTCTCATGTCTGTACAGTACAAGACTAGTGCTAGAAGCTGCTGACATTGACAATTAGACTCGAGGAATTTACTTTGGCAAGTTAAGACATAAGGCCACAACATATTGTTTTAACACTTCAGTTTTTGTGCAGATCAAACAACAGAGATAGAAGTGTCAAGATAGAAGAGCCAGGCCACCTATTTCCCTGTTTCCTGTCTGTATGCTAAGCTAAGCTAACTAACAACCTAACTAACAGCAGATAGACAGGAGTAATGAAAAGAGGTGTTTGCTCAACATCTTATTTTATGTGTATTATGGTGGCATATTGCCAATTTGAAACTATATTTTCCAGGAAAATACATACCAGGGAAAAAAATCCATTCTCATAGAAACATAATTACCATTAGAACGTGGAGATGCGTGGATGGGTTCTCCAAACTGTCAGATAGAGAGTAAACAGCTTAGTAAATATACTAACAGTCTGCCAAACACACACTGTATTGTTTGAAAATTGATGTTAAGCTGAAACTTACGCATGAGAGATCCCAGGATTCAGAATTCCAGGAGTCAGCGAGGGGAGGCCCATGGGAAATCAGGAAATTCTACTGGAAATAATTTCAGCGTTGAAAATTGGCTTAGAAAGGATTGGGTACAATTGTAGGCTTGTGTGCAGGACATGTGCCCAAATACAGGTGGCAATACATGTGGCACAGCAGCCCTGGTACCCAGTGATGTTGGAGGGGCACTCGAGTGGGAGTTATCTTTCAGAGTGGTGCAGTGCCACCCTGTGCTTCTAGTCACGCCCGGAACCTACCTTGGGTTGACTACTGGTTGGCAATTGAGGCCAAATTGGCAGCTCCTTCATACGCTAAAACACCAATTTGCAAATTGTCCTTATTAGAATTTCTTGCTGGGAGTAGATTGATAACACTCTCATGTCTGTATGGTACAAAACTACCACTAGCAGCTGGCAACACTGACAACATGATTCCAAGCCAAGACAAAAAGCCACAACACATTGTCTTAACACTTTAGTTTTTGTGTAGGTTAAACAAACAAGATAGAAGTGTCAAGATAGAAGAGCCAGGCTAGCTATTTCCCTCTGTTTCCTGTCTGTATTCTAAGCTAAGCTAAATAACTGCTGGCAGTAGATGCTCAACAGCTTATTTCATTTCTATCATATGTGAATTGTTTTCACGTCATAATGACCTGGCAGCATGTCGCCAATTTGCAGACATGTTACTGTTCTGGCATACTTGCAATTCATACCAGAATAAAAAAATCAACACTTGTAATGACCACTAGAGGGTGGAGATGAGAGGTTCCAATCTCACAACTAAAATGTAACAGCAATGACTGTTCTATTTGATGTGGCCATTTGCTGTTTAGAGGTCACTGCCACAGATGCAGATTGCTCTGCAGAATTCCTCAGTTCCTTTGACACAGATAACCAAAGCATTTGATGGCACAGTTACTCAGTAGCTGCAGTGATGAATGCTAGCATCAGAAATGGGTGAGACAGCCGGCATGGGAGGCAGATTAGTGTGCTCACTTTACAGATTCTGCAGGATTTCATGGATTATAAAGTGTGAGTGTTCTACAATTATCTGATTAGCAAGAGATGGGATAAATTATATGGTGCACTGCTGGCAGAGCGCAAAGTAGTCCAGGCATGTGGCTACTGGTGGTGGTTGGGCTGTGAGGGCAGCGGATAATAGAGAGATAAAGAGAATAACAGTGGAAGGCAGAAATAACCAGGCAAACAGATTAAGAGAATGGGCAGAGATGAGAAGGGGGCAGGAAAATGGAAACTCTGACTTTTTGCTTCATGTTCTATAACCTCAATTGAAGTAGAAACACCTCTGGGCTACGTAGGCTAAAGGTCAGTCTAAAAAAAGATAAATAAATATGTTTGCGTGTGAGAGAGTGAGTGATGGACTGGGTGAGAAGCAAATGTGAGGTGTGGATATTTGGGAAGTTTATTTTGGGAAACAACACGCATAAAAGTCACTTCTGGTGGCATTTGAAGGCGTAATGTGATGAGTTTTTAATAAGCCTGCAGCAGCATTTCTTTAACTATTGGACAAACCAAGAAAATGGGTCAGAGTCTTGTTTCTGATGGTTCCTATCCATAGTAGCAGTGTTTTAATTTGACTGGTTGTCCCCAGGGAGGAAAAAAAAAACATATTCTTGGATCCTCAAATGAAAAATAATCACCAACATAACCTTATGGATCCTGCTGAATTGTTTCATCAGAGCTGTGTACATATTAATGTAGACAAATTCAACCACATACAAATCAAGCTCTTATATTGAGATCATGAAAACAAATGAAGTAGGAGGAAGGTTACAGAGATCAGAAGAGAGACAGAGGAGTGAAGCAAAAGTTCCTGCCCTCAGATATCCTCCCAAGACTGTGCACACAGGGCATAATTTGTTCAGTTCGCAAACAGCACCTTTAATTCTCTCAACTTTTCGAGCCAAGGCAGAGGTTTCATCTGCCAGCTGCTCATACAGTCTCAGCTAACCCTTTACAGCATCTGTCCAAATCAAATTCCAGCAAAGTAAAAGGCAAATATAGAAAGAATAACACAATCCTTATGCAAACTAGAAACACATTAATCACTAAATAGACAGTAGGTCTGATGATGGCAGACTACCAGACAGGTGTGAGTAATAAACCCTGGAGGAACTGTTTAAAAAGAACAGACTTAGTGAACCGGAGGACAGACTGTAATCACACTGCTCTAATGGAAAAGTGAGGGGACACTTCCTTCTGCAAGACACTTGGCATGCAAAATGTTTACAGCCCTTAATTATATTTTCCTAAAAACCCATCAAACTATATTATGGGAGTCAAAACAGTATCCAGCCAAAGCAATTAGTATTAAGCACATAAATAATTAGTTGATTAAGCAGCTAGTCAGGGAAAAAATCACTTGAGTGAGTGTTTGTGTGGTTTAATGTGAGGATTTGCCTTTTTTCTCTAATTTAAAAAGTATACATTCTGGTCTCTTATATCATCTGATTTCAGACCCCCACCCAGGAATCTCCTCAAACGAATATAAATGATCATGAAACACTGATTATTAAAGTAATATATTAAACACAATCTATATACAATTCACTTAACTCGTCACCACAACTTTGCAACCCACAACCTGATTAAAGGGGTTAGCTTTGCCAATGGCTCATGTTTCATTTATGTTATAGGACATTGGTACTTTAGGGATGCCAGAAAAAAATGTGCTTCAAGGTTTTCTGAATTTATAAAAGATACATAAACTCCAAAGCAAATGCATACATAGATGCACTATAACTATTCAAATGATATACATTAATATAAACGTATATGTGTTTTGCACCACAGTATTAAATTACAGTGTTTTTGTTGTAAATAAAAAGAAGCTGCTGTGTGGCAGTTTAATTAATACTTCTGCTTTTGCTTCCCGGAGACAACAGACAGAAGGGTTCAGAAGAGCCCACAAGAGGTCCTTGTAAGATTAATGTAAACATATTATTTGAAAAAATTACCAACGGTTTTATTTTTCAGCCCCGTATGTTGTAGAAGAAAATCATTCAAAAAAAAAAGAAAGAAAAATACAATTCACCGTCACCATTTTTTTGAGAAATAAGGAAATGATTATTTAAACCTGATATCTAGTGATTTATTAATGTTCATACCTCTTTTTGTATTTTCATTGTGTGTGTGTTGTTGCTGTGTAGTGTTTGACTACTGTCATTTCAATAGTGAGTGTTGACCATGCTGTGGCAACATGCTGTGTTTCATAACAATAAAGCGTCTGTGAAGTTGAGAGGGAGAGATAGAGAAGACAATGAGAGGGCACAAGAGATAAAGACAGAGAGGAGGAGAGAAAATGTTCGAGGGGAAGGGAGGGAGGGAGATAAAGAGAGACGGAAGACCCTCCAGCCGATTCAGCACCATGGACAGTGCTGCAGTGGGACTCAGCAGCACAAGGCCGGAACAAGCTTTATCCTCAGAGAGAAAAGCCAAAAGCTCTTCTCAACATGCTCTGATCTCTCTCACACTAACTCTCTTGCTCTCTTACACACACACTTATCTCACTTCCATGTCTCTCTCTCTCCAAAACTCACACACATATGTAATCGCCTCACTCGTAGCCGCCTGTCCCCTGCCTGCCACCCTCCTGAACCCTCCACAGTTTGTTTCTTATCATTCCTCTGTGTGGCTGCTCTCTTTTTGGATCAACATCAGAAAAAAGTTGACAAAAAGTCGAGCGTGCATGTGTGTGTGTATGTGTGCATCAGTCACTCAGCCTGGTAAGCCTTCTTTGTTGTTTTCTTTTTTTCTTCACAAGTCACCAAATTTAGAGAGGAGGCATGAGTAGAGGAGGAGTTCAAAAGGACACCGTGCACCAGAGCGGTTGAGTGATTTCTAAACAGGACAAGTGTGTGTGGTCCTTGGAGACAGGAGTACGAGGAATGAACAGCGAGGAGAGGAAAGAAGATAAAATGAATTGTAGAATTAAAAAGAATGAGATCAACAGAGGAAATAGAGGGATATAAAACATGACGAGAGAAAGGAAAATACTTTGTGACGACAAAGGATTTAAAACATATGAAGTCACAAATACATATAAATCCTGCTGTAGTAACATTAGTTTCAGGTAATAAACTCGTGATTCATGTGGAATCCCCATGTTTGACGCACTGAGTCACTCTGGCAAGTTGTTGGCTGTGCTCTGCTGGAGAAATCTTAAAGTAAAAGCATATTTTGAGCGATGTATTTACAGGGCATCCCTGCTGTTCTAATGGGACTAACTCCTGCCTGGTCTAATTATCCTGTTATTGATGAAACAGGTTTTTTGTTGCCAGAAATCTAGACTCTTTAAGGCATTCTTAGTTTTAAAGGTCAAAGCTTTGTTCCAAACCACATAATTTGGAGAGGAAATACTAAACTGTACAATTTTAATGATACTAAAAGTTGCATTTGATCAAGTGTGCGTTGGCAGGTCTCTGGAGCTGTCGACTCATACTTCACTTGAGTCAACTTCACTTCAAAAGTCACAACATGACATTTGGCCCTTTTGATTACACAGATTCCCTTTTATTGTCATATCAAAATTTAGAATTATTTCATCTAATGGTCATGTAATATATACTATATATAATCACGACACTCATCAACATCAAACACTATATCTTCAGCTGATACCGATGCACAAGGTTATCTACAGATTACTGTGCATAGAACTATAAACAGTAAATTAAAAGAGAATGACATTCAAGCATTTCTCTTAAAGTGACAGTCTCACATCAACACCCTGTCTGCTCCCCAAAGCCTCTCTGTCCTTGTCAGTTCAACATTGGCCAACCAGTCAATGAATCAATCAGCTGATCATGAGATCAGTGCCTCAGGCTGACAGATCATCCATCGCCCAATCAAGTAATTGATTGCCATTGATTAGGTAATGCCCCCGGTAAGCGTTTCATTAAGCAACCTACAAGCATGTTTCACAGAGAGGATTAGGGATGAATATTGGAACAGAAGCCGGTTCATTGACTTTAATAGTGAAGTACACACTTGTCTTTAATATCTTCTATGGAGATATATGAAGCCTATTCATGTCACAAAACACTTTATAAATTCAGAATGGAGTTGAAACAGAGGTGACTCTTGTTAATGCAGACAAACCCGCCGGGAGGTGTAGAAGAAAAGGAGATCTGTTTGTTTTCAGACCAATGCAATTTTCAGTGCAAAAGGTCGACGTCTCACATCTTAGCGTCCACAAAATATTTTCTTTGTTCAAAATACACTTTAGATAGACCACCATTATTGATTAGTCTGCCTTTGCAACACTCAGCCTCATCTGGGGGGTTATTCTGTCTTACAAGAATTCAGTTTTTCTATCTTTCTTTTATGGTGGAATAGAATTTGACCCAACACAAAGATCAAAACAAATATCATTTCACTTCAATCTGATTCAAAGAATGTTTCACTGGCACCTTCTATTTTGAAACAGTGCTGATGGATGGTACAGTCTGATTGTTTTTTTGCCAGCTCCTGACCGCCTTGACGTCTTGCCCGATTCAATTCTCTGTGTCCCATATCAGTGAGATAGAGAACACAGGCAGCTAACCAATGACTTCGACAAGATCCATCAGCTTCCTCGTTTGAAGCACCATGTTGTTTAATGAAGAAATAAAAATACACTGAATTGACTTACACTTGACCTGGTCCTCTCTCCAGCAGTGTCACAGTCGTAAATTAAGGTGAGGCCAAATATGAACAAAGCTCTGGCCACGAGAGACCACCCAAAGGAGAACCACAAGACCTCCAATCTGTAAATAAGGAATGATATTTGGCCTCACATGGTTTCAGGGCGGGTTGACTCATGGGCTCAGGGGTATCTTGACTCATTTAGGGGAGCAGCTGTTGCATATAAAATGGGAAAAGATCTTAAAGTTTAGTTTTATATATAATAAGGTGGAAAGTGCTAGGCAGTAATCCTTTTATGGTAACAAGTATTAGAAATCCCAGTAATGAATGACAGTTGTTCATGCCTGTACAGTCCTGCCAAATGTAGAGGTGTGCAATACTGCCAAGCCACAATCGTTGATATGGATACCAGTATGTTTTATTATTAGACTGTAGCCAATGCTAGACTACACGTTGCATAATAATAGGAATCCAGTTCCCTTTCACAGTTACACAAACTCATGATATTCAGTCATTTTCATATTCAAGGTTCCAGTTTTTCAATTATATTAAAATAATTAATTTCAATGGGCTGGATATATGAGCATATTTAAAAAATACCTTCTGCCATTAACAGCTAATTATGGAAATAACAGTATAAAAATGACATTAACCGATGCTGGAGACAAGATTAGACTTGGACCTGGAAATTCTTTGTCCGTCTCTGTGTCAGGGGTCTTGATGCCGAAGCCTTTCCCTCCTCCTTACTTCTTCTCTGTTGCAGCTTCAATTTCTGAGGGGGCTGAGATTTGACATGGAGGTCAAGTGTGTGTGTGAAGGTGTGTATGTGTTTTAATACCACTTGGCTAAAAGGGGGATTGGCAATGGGAGTGGCCAATTGGTTCATAACTTCCAAATGGATTCACAGACTAGCACAAGACTTTGTGAAAAGGTCAAACGATTAAGCTGATTAACTGTTCATGCAAGCTGGCAAAAAGGGGGTGTGGCAGTGGGAGTGGCCTATAACAACGCTGCATAACTTCTAAAAGGATTGACATATCATGGCCAAACTCATGAATCATTGCCGTAGACTCTTGTGGGAGGCATCACTGCACAGAACAGAGAGTTCCTCTTTTATTAGAGTGAGCTAGCCCTACCTCCCACACACGGACCAGGCTACATTTCATAATTCATTAACCATTTGTTTTAACACATATGGGAGGCATCATCGGTCTCCGCAGTGAGTTCCTGTTTCAACTGGTAGCCGCGTCCCCTTTCATAAGTCATTAACCGTTTATCATACAGCCTTGCTGGAGGCGTCTTGGGTCTCAATAAAGAGCAGTTTTATGCTGCAGCAGGACTATAGCCTGCTTTGTCAGTCATTCTCACCCAAAGGAAGCAGCAGTTTCCACACAAAGAGGCAGAAATTTGACATGGAGGTCAAGTGTTTGTGAAGTTGAGTGCATCTGTGTCAGTGTATAAAAGCATGGATGCACAGAGCATGTGGTTGCAGCTAAATTTTTAAATGTATAATACAGAGATGAAGCAGCCTTGGAGTTGTTAATGCAACAAGCACTGTAACTATTTGGTCAACCAGATCTCCAACCTAAACTACAGAATAGGTCGTTTGTCAATACCACCCACAATGATCCATATGAGCACGTTACAGAATGGAGCGGAGCGTTCTAAAATTAGCATAGTCATCATTATAAATACATGTACGGTTTGCTGTTGTAAAAAAAGAGTGCAATTTCATTGAATTTAGCCTACAAAACCACTTATCTCGGTTTAGGGCCCAAAAATTCCTGGTTAGACGTTATAAAAGACGGTTTAAAAAGACTTGTGTCTACCGGAAGTGACATAGTTACGTAAAAACATGAGGCCTGATGTGTCTTTCATATCACTTACTTTTGTTTTCAGATGGGACATGAACCCTGTTCAACACCTGTTCAACCCATCCACCACACCTGCCTTCCTGAGAGCGACTTTAAATTCAGCATCGCCGTCATTCATAATTCTTACAGCCGATAGAGAGAACGGTCTAAAATGTAAATATGGGTCGTATTTTGCTGCCTGAACAAGCGAGCTATAAGGTAGCTAATTGCTCATAAATTAGTAAGCTATTGTGTTTTTCCAGTCGCGAGGGAAGCTTGATGTAAAACAAAGAGAACATGTTCCCAGGGCACCTGTTTATTTCCATGAGAGAATCAGAGTGAGGGAAAGAGAGGCGGAGATGTTATAGCATTGTCCTTCAGAGTAGCAAGGTTACAGTTTAATGGAGCCAACATGAATGCCTCTCCTGACACTTCCAGCCCACCATGGCCTTCTATTAGTGGGGGGGACAGACAGAGAGAGAGTGAGAGAAGGACACAGACTGACAGAGAGAACGAGAGAGAAAGACTGTCAAATCATTGCTCTCTACTACCGTGCTGATGTAGAGGGGGAGGTGGAGGGGGAGTGCAGCGACAGAGAGGTAGAGACCCTGACACCATCACAACACGGTCATCCATTACACCTGAAAGTAGAGAGAGGGATGGAGAAAGACAGAGTGTGGTTAATATGAAAGTGTTATTGTGGAACATTGTGAATTATTATTCTTACAATGTTAATCTTAAAATTGCACTGGAAATACTGTTCTCAAGCAACGCTGAATTGAATTTGAGAAAGAGGACGCGGCAGAAGGTGGCAGCCGGATGTAGAGATAAACTGAAGGAAATCAGTGAATGCAGGACAGGAAAGTTGGAGAGAGGAGATAGAGTTGGCAAATGTCTATCTCCTGAGGCTCAGGCTGGGAAAGAGTGATGGGAAGAAGATAAGAAGGAGAGGAAAAGTCAATAGCAGGAGCATGACTGAGTGACAGCTAGAGGAAGACCATCAGAGAGAGGAGGAGAGAGACAATACAAGTGTCTTTTTTCATTCTGTATTCTGAACTCAAGAAGTTGTTCAGCATAGGTCACTGTGCTCTCAATTCACTGCAGGTTACTGTCTTCATGTTATTGTATGTGGGGGAGAAAGGTTATTGAACTCTTATTCTTCTCTGTATTCTGTGTGAGTGAGTAGTCTATTCTCAGCTCAGGTGATTTTTCTGAGCACAAAATAATTGTGTGTACCTGGAGATACTGTGCCAGTTAGATTAAAATAACATTAATACATGGTTTCCTTAATCATTTATGGCACAGGCACAAACCATGTTTTATTCATGCATTGGTCAATTTTGAGGTTTTGGACTGTTTTTCTCCCATAACATGTCCTCTTTCAGAATAGTGGAAAGATAGATAAATAGATTTTCTGATTTATGAAATGATCAAAGGAGATATCCCAATTTATTTCTGTAGAAACATTGAATCAAATGTATGAACAAAACAAAATAATAACTTTGAAATTTGCTTTATCCAATGTTCAGATTTATGTCCTGGAAACACATGCAAATGAGCACATATTTAATGAGTATGCGCCTCATTTGCATATCTAAACATAACTTTTCAGAAAACTTGTAATGCAAAAAAAAAAGGATTCTCTTAATGCAAATAACAAATGGGAAGTTTCACTGTGATATCTGTTAGTTTTAAAAAAGTACCCTATTCACCTGTGTTTCCCCTTTAGTTTCTTTACCAGCTAGAATTTGAAAGTGAACATTTTCTTTAGGCTTATAACAGGATGCTATGTTGAAATGTACTTTTTCCAGGAAGCAATTCTGTATAAAAAATTTCAGACTGCATCATAGTCACACAGTGGATACATGTCAGGAAATAATTTAATAAATCAATCAAATATATGAAAGCAAATGAGGCAGAGAGACACGACTCCAATTAAACGTGAGAAAGGGTTAATGTGTTGGGTCACAGTCTCAAAAATAAACCTAATCAAAGTTGGTTTACTTTTAATTAAAGTTTGACATTTTACTCCTAACTTCCAATCAAAAGTTAGTGTAGTGTGGGGTTTTAATAGTATATCAGAACACATATGTTTATGGATCTGTTTATTTTCTTTAAAAACAGGTCACTGGAGGCTGACGAGCGCCTCATGTTCTAAATAAAACTGGAAAAAATCATTTTCCAGGTAGCTTTTAATAGCCTCACTTGAAAGAAAACATGAATGCTTCACCTGTTTCGAACCATTTTTTTCTAATCTGTTTTCATAGTGTGTGTGTGTGTGTGTCTGCACTTGTGTGCGTATGTGCTTGTGTGCGTGTGTGAGTATGTTGGTATATTTAAAATGTTAAGGACGGTGCGCGTCAGGTAAAGCTGTTAAAGCCCGCAGTCCGATAACAAGCTGTGTATAAGTTATTTTCAGAGTGTTTGTGAATGTGTCAAGTTTAAGTATTCATCTGGGAAACAAACTGTATCCAAATAGGAGAAAATATTCAACATGGGCATGAGCAAACACCAGACAGAGAGAAAGACGGCAGCAAAACTGAGTCCATATGCATGAGAGGTTTGGGTCCATTAAACACCACTAATGACGTGAATAGTGAGTTTAAGGAAATGAGAGGGCGAAATTAAAATCACAAGTGCAACAGAGATAAATGGTAATTATTTCAATTGAAACAAGTTATTCTAGTGAAGATGTATCAATACAACACTGCTGGCTGAGTAGAATAAGTGAAGGTCAACTGTAATTGGTGACTCATCCAATAACTGCTCTCTTTTTTGCAATTTGGTTCAGAAGATATTGAAGTGATGCAAATGAGAAATACTGCCAGTAAATAGGATCGCATATTTTTTGTAACATCTCATTCCCAATCCTGCTCGTTATTTCATATTATGTTGTTGTTTTTTAATGTTAATCATATATTTTCATGTTAAGGGTTACAGTATGGAACCGTCTAATTACACAGATGGCTTCCAGGTTTGAAAAGTAAAGCCAGTGCAGAACTGCTTTAAACCTGCATTCTTCATAATGACCAGCAGGGGGCGATTGCAATAGCTGCAGAAAGGAGTCTGATTGTATCGAAGAGTATGAAAAATGACCCTTCTTCTCACTATTATAACATTTTCTTCATGAGTTTATTATCTTAGTTGTTAGCTCAAGACATCTCCAGTAGAGCATTATGTTCATTTTGTAAATTATGGCCCTATTAAGAAAAAATTAACAATAAACCAGAGTATGCTTTGTTCCTTCTTGGAACTTTAGTCCTCTCACTGTGTATTGTCGGTTTATGGTCAAATTTTAGTCATCTAAAAATGTCTTGCTCAGCATCTGGTCGTACTTACAGGAGTGGACTGGCTATTAATTTTTGCACTTAAGCCGACCTCGTCACAATGTGGTCACTTCTAGTTTCAAAAAAAACAATTAATATGGTGATGAAGAAGGTGTTGATGACTCAAAACAGTAGTCTGAAAACCAAAGGGTGATGTTAAGTGACTACGCCTACTTCTTTTGTACAGCCCATGCACCTAAGAGAGTATAAACAAAACCCATTTCACTGCTGTATTCACCATCAAAGCCCCTGAATAAAGAAAACTTGCGTGTTTCCAGCCAGAGTGTCTACTTCCTCTCTAGAATCATCCCGTGTGAGTGTGCGTCTGTGCGTCAGTCCACGCAACCATGTGTGTGCCCGTAAAAGCCTTGATTCAATCAGTCTCGTTAATTAGTAGCAGATGTGTTGCTTCCCAAATTAGAAAGTGATGATTCAGTCAAAGCAAACCAGCACTCCGCTTTCCTCCTCGAATCCATTAGGAGGACAAAAAAGGCAAAAGAAATCCTTTCATTTATTGAAACATGGCTGGACTAAATTATGAAGAAAAGTGCTCGAATGCACTTCTCGACCATCTTGACAGTCTCTTTTAAGACATGTACAGACAGATATGTTACAGTACAACCTAAAAAATTGAACATTGTAAAGGCACACTGGCCATTTGGGGTTCTTTAGTAATTGAGGTCAAGCCGGAGGCACTCACCCGAAGCTCTGTTGTGACATAAACAGTCAAAAAGCATCAATGATCCTTACAGAGAGCTTGAACTGGGGTTTTTAACAGATAAGGTGACACAGTCTGAAATCGTTATCTAAGCCCACAATAAATGCTACCTTATGAACACTCTGCCACTGACTGAATGTTTCCAACGCCGTGGATGGTTCACTGAGTCAGAGTTGCTGTTAAACAGTTTCCAGGACTCTTAAATGATTATGGCATGGCTCCAAACTGCTCATCAAAGAATTTTATAGTTACGATCACTGAAGCATGCGGAACTGTGCACTGCGGCAAACGCCACCGTGCTCACTTCTCGAGTAGAGAACGGCATGGAGCTGCACTACATGGAAAATCACATTTCATCTCAGCATGATATGATACTGTACCACACCGCATAAAAGACCACAGCGCGGTAAAGCACAGCAAGGCAAAGCATAGGATATAGGGCTGCTTGACTTTAGATTAAGGGGAAACAAGTAGTGCAGTGATCTAGAACAGATCAATGGTCCATTCTGCTCTTGCTTGAAATGGCAGACTAGCGTAGCAAGGCGCTGAATTGCACATATCAGATTAGCATAGCACAGGCTCTCGCTAGCCTGCAGGTTCAAATATGAGGGCAATTGTGTATTGTATGTGAGTTAGCCTTTGGATATGCCCCTGCCTCACCCAGCTCATGCTGGGGAGGCTCCAGTCTCCCCACTACCCTGAACAAGATGAGCAGAAAATGTATGAATTATTAACACCCATTTTTATAGTCATGTCAAGGTCAATGTGCAGTACAAACAGACTGAGAGTCTGCAGCCACTCCGACTACTGTGTGAGGATGCACCACTTTGAGTTAAAGTCAGGTCCAAGATCACGCATAGCAAAACACACTGTGAAGGATAAGAACCAAAGGTTTGACCATAACCACACAGCTTGCAAAAAATATAGATCTTATGCATCTGCTTTTAAAAGTAGACAGAGTTGTAACAGACCTCGGTTTATGTTGCAGAGAATTCCAGATAATAGGACCAAATCATCATAAGATGATTTAGAGTTTGTTCTCTGTGAAGTGAGAAGACCTTTAGTTGATGATCGAAGTGATCTGTCTGTGTGTATTCAGTGAGCAGGAGGCTAAGCCATTCACAGATTTAAAAACAATCAATTCTTTGTTTCACTGGGAGCCGGTGAAGAGAAGTTAAAGGTCCCATATTGTGAAAAAGGAGATTTCCAGCCTTTATTGATTACAGGTCTAGGTGCTATATTCGTGCTGTGAAACGCTTACAAAGTATTTCAGACAGACAGTGAATAATGTGTTTTTGAACACTAAAGCATGAAAAAATGTTTTTGTAGAAACCTAAAATATAGGTATGAACTAGAAACTGACCTTGATACTGTATGTCCCCTTTAAAATATGAAGTGATGTGTGTTTGATTTTAGTTCAAACTGGCAGCAGCATTCTGAGTAAGCTGGAGTTTATTTAACATCTGCTTTATCAGTTCAGTGAAACATGAATGATAGTAATTACTGGAAATAAATGCATGAACCAGCTTTTCAGGATTTTACTGTAACAAGACTCATCTAACTTTAGATATGCATTCATCGGCCACTTTATCAACTTGCAAGGTAAACCTCCTGCAGCTGTAGACCATCTCTGTTGCTGTGTTCAGAGATGCTCTTCTGCAAACCTTGGTTGCAACAAGTAGTTATTTGAGTTACTGTTGCCTTTCTATCACCCAGTCTGGATTCTCCTCTGACCTCTGGCATCAACAAGGCATTTTGACTTAGAGAACTGTTTCTCACTGGATATCTTCTCTTTTTCAGACCATTCTCTGTAAAGAGATGGTTGTGTGTGAAAATCCCAGTAGATCAGCAGTTTGTGAAATACTCAGAGCAGCCTGTCTGACACCAACAACCATGCTGCATTCAAAGTCTTTTAAATCACCTTTCTTCCTCATTCTGATGCTCACTTTGAACTTCAGCCGGTCATCTTCACCACGTCTACATGACTAAATGCATTGAGTTGCTGCCATGTGATTGGCTGATTAGATATTTGCATTAACTTGCAGTTGAACAGGTGTACATAATAAAGTGGCCGGTGTGTGTTGGTCTTAGATGAGGTAGGCAAGGAGACAAAGGGAGTCTTGAAGATATTGGTTATGCGCAGTCAATCTGTGACGTTTTCAAGATTCATCACCAGGAAACTGAAATCTGACCATATTTTGTGCCAAACCATCAGTTAAAAGTTGAGCTATTTCATTGGGTTGTCTGAAACTTTAACATCCCAGTGGCACATTAGCAAAATGGGGGTACACCAAAGTCCTCCTCTGAGGACCATGTATGTTTGTACACAATTTCATGGCAGTCCATCGAATAGTTGTGGGATATCTTCCCAGTAACCTTAGCAGTTTTGTAGCTGTCTTCTTCCCGTCCTTTCAATCATAGCTCCTTAAAAAAGCTTTCAGTGAGCCTCAAAACCACACAGGTGTGTGTGTGAGAAAGAGAAGTACCAATGTACAGCAACAGGTGATACTCCGGACTTGAACTCACAACGTGACAAGTATGTGAGATGCCCCCGCTGCACCACCGAGCCCTCAGCCCTGCTGTGCTCTGCTCTGTTCCGTGCTGAGGCGTTCTGTTTCATGCCAAGCAGGCTAACTACACTGTTATGCTTCGCTGGTGCAGAACGTCAACTGCATCTGCTTCACTGCCCTGCCTGCTTGTGTGTGTGTTTGTGTGTGTGTGAGAGAGAGAGAGTGAGAGAGAGAGAGAGAATGAATAAGTATCAGGATAAAATAAGTAACTGAGAGAGAGATCGGAAGAAAGCTGAGAGGGAGAAAATGGAAACAAGAAAAAGAGAAAAGAGGAAAGTGGAGAAGCTGATAGTTTACAGGAGGACAAAAACAACCGAAATGTTTGTGAAGAAATGAGAAATATAAAAAGCAGATGGAGAGAGAAGTTAGAGAACAGTTCACTGCTCAGACCATCCACTCCAATCTGCTGTGGGTTTTTTGCTTGATGGAACCGCAACCGTGTGTTTTGGAGAGATGAGACTGGGGACAATTTCCACATTTCACATCTCTGTCATTTGACTGTCAACCATCTGTTGCTGTTTAAATTTCAAAACATTAATTTTCCAGTCATTTTCCACTTTGTTTGTTTGTTTATTTTTTTTCAGAATTAGCACAAGTTAAGTTCCCTCTTTTCCCCTCTGGCTCCTTTTGGTCTCACACGCCGTCTTCTGATCCACTGATGATCTCGTGTCTCCTGTCCCTCGCATGAGCTCCATGACAGGATGCAGTGTTGTTCCTCAGGGGTTTCGTCTTTTCTTAGCACATAACAGCTATCCAAGAAAAGGCAATCAGAGAGCAAGAGACTTATCTGTAATTCTTAAAACCTCACATTGGAAAGAAAGTGAGTCCCAGGCTCACAGTCACAGTTACTTTTGTCTCACGCTGAAAGATTATCACTTGTGAAAGAAGGACACTGATAGGGACGGAGGCAGCACGAATGTAGAATAATAAAAAAGCACTCCATGTGTGCATAAAAACATCAGCGTTGGGCATCTTGTTTTATTGATGTTCCTCTCTGAGTAGGCCGAGCAGCAGAGCAGTCCCCACCATGCGAGGTCTGTTGACTCCTGCCCCTGGGTCTGTTTTTATGGGCTTTCCAAATAACTATCTGAACTCTCCTGACAGGATATTTATGGAGACCTGCACAGGTTTCTTCCTGACAAATTTTAGAACAACACAGCAACTGAGAGACAAGGAGGGATGGAGAGGAGAGAGAGAGATAAAGACAGAGGGATAAAGTGAGCGATCGGACCATATGGCAAACATAAGAAATACTGTCACAGGCAAGGCCACAGAAATAACTCAGTAAGCTCCCCTCATCTTAGCATTTTAGCATCTTCCAGTTTTTCTTTGGGTTTTCTGGCCTGCAGTCTTGCTTTAAACTACAGTCTCGATTCCAAAAAAGTTGGTACACTGTTTAACATAAATAAAAGAAGCATGCTCCACATTCTGAATCATCTACATGTACATTTATAAAAACAATAAGATCTCCAAACTAAATGACAGAATAGACCGTTCGTCAATATCAACCATAACGACACAAAAAAGGCTGCAGTTTCTGTGAATTAATGCTGCAAAACAACTGATCTATGTTTATGGAAAATAACGTACTGGTTAAACAATTTAAACAATAAATAAAACTACATAAATGCTTACATTAATGTAGTTATGATGGTCTCTCCTGCCAATCTGCCATTTAAACTCCACATCATCATCAGTTATTATTACCAAGTCAGCAAGAAGGCAGTGGAGGAAAGACTCAAACGAAAATATGCATCGTAATATGCTACCTGTACAAACATCCTATATTGTCGTTTTTGAGGGGAGACAGTGTCCAACTGTCTTTGTAAAGTTTTCAGTTTTACAAATTATCCCAATCTGTTTCCTCACATTCTAGACAACTTTTGTGAAAAACCTCTGATAACCCTGCTTTATGCTGCCCAACAAACAACAGAAAGCCAGAGTTAGAGACTAGCTGCTGAACATAGAGGAGCATTTGGCAGCTGAAGAGCCACATATGCCCCTTGGGAGTTAGTAGAGACCAGATTAGTGCCAGAAGAAGAGTGAATATTGGACTTATATTCGTCTGGTGCCCAGAAAGACAACTCCAAATGAATGCTAATGTTGCTCTGTGTCTGTTGGATGTGCAAATAGGCAACTGTGTTCTAACACATAACTGCGATGGCAATGTTGTGCTTATAGTTTTCTTATTGCAATAAGAATATATATTATATATATTGTTGGATATTGTTTTAAGATGAGAGAGTCATCATGGTTGAAGCAAATAGATGAAGCAATTTATCTACAGCCTTAGGTAGAACACCTTTGTTTTGCATATGTATTGCCAGTGTGCGCCCAGTCATTCCAAAGTATTTATAACTTATTTACTGCTATTTTACAACTGTGAGTTTCTCCACTTTCCATAAGTGGAGGGTAACAATGAGAAAAGTAAAAAAAATTATTTCTAACTGAACCATGGAACATATTAAGTCAACAACCACTTAGACGCTCTTCAGTTAGCTCTATGATTTATTCACATTGTCGTGACACACACACACGCACACACACACACACACAC
>CAFUXE010000055.1:176049-188062 GCA_903364295.1 Serranus cabrilla | reverse complement strand
AGCCAGGGGGGGCAGTTAGACACACACCAGAGTTGGAGGGAGGGAGGGATGGGGGAACACAAACAAATGAATAGATGAGCAGACGGAAGGGACTGGCAGGGCAGATCCCCGGGCTTTGTCAAGATTTTGTTTCTGCACTTCTCTGTTTGGAGACATGTCGCTTTGGGACGGGAGACTGAGTCAGATGAGAGGAGTTGAGAAGTAAAAGGTCGAGAGGGGAGAAGAGGTGCAAGGAGAGGAGAGGCAAGAGAGAGAAAATGGAAAATATTAACAGTCATGGAGGCATGTAGGAGTAGGGGACGGAGCAGGAGGGGAGATATGAGGAGAGTGAAAGAAGACTGGGGAGGAAATAAGAGGAGAGACTGAAAGAGGATCAAAGCAAAGATGGAAGAGGGAAAAGGAGAGGAGGAGAGCATTGGGAGAGGGGAGGGGAGTCAAGGAGAAAGGGGGATAAGAAGAGAGGTGAGGATTGGTGAAAAAAAAAGAGGATGAGATGGGACAGTAATGGAGAAGAGAAAAAAAAAGGGAAAAGAGGAAAATTCAGAGGAGAGGAGAGACGATGGGATTAGAGGAGGGTTGGGAAGGAAGAGCCATAAGGGAGGGGAGAGGGGACAAAAATGAGTTTCTTTTTCTTCCAGAGTAGAATAATCCTCAAAAACTGCAGAGATAAAGGGAGTTCAAAGGACTAGTTAGAATATGAAAAAAAGGGAAAAGAAGACTTTCCTTGCATCTGAGCTCTGAGGAAAAACAAAGTGTCCAAGTCTCACATGTGAGTGTGTGTTAGATATCTGTCAGCTTACAGATAGCAACAACAACCAGAGGAAAGATAACTGTTTTATCAGACTTGTTAAATAATGAATCACCAATGGATTTAACATTTAACAATATCATTTTTTTCAATTAAATAACTTCAACACAGGCTTATATTGAACGTATCAAAGTAAGGGTTGTGCTCAGAACACCTATATTATAGGAAATGCATCTTAAAGGGACAGTTCACCCGCTGCAACAGCTGTGGCTCAGAAGGTAGAGTGGCCTTCACTAATCAGAGGGCCAGTGGTTCAAACCCTTGCCCCTACATTGAACCCCTAGTTTTTTCCCAGTAGCTGTGCCATCAGTGTGTGAGTGTGCTTGTGGATGTATGTTGCTCCTGATGAGCAGGTGGTACCTGCATGGTTGCCTTTCCTCTGAGAATGCTGGCTTGTGTGAAAAATACTAGATGGCTGGATGGGTAGACAGACAGATCTCCAACCTAAGAAGAGACCGTTGGTCAGTACCACCCAGGATACAGTGTTTGTCAAGAGTCACTCATGGTACAGCCGAATGTTCTAAAAATAGCACACGTCGTTATACATGCATGTACGGTTTGCAGTTGTCAAAAAGAAAAAATGTATGCTACAAAACAAGTGACCTAGGTTAAGGGCAAAAACTTCCTGGTTAGAAAGCAAATAAATGTACGCCAGTGCAGGAATTTAACCAGTTATGAGGGTGATGTGAGTCACAGAAGTGGCATAAAAAACATAAGTTACGCAAAAAATAAAACGTGATTGACGAAACATGACCCACAGAAGTTTGTTTTTACGCTGGACATGCACCCCGTTCTCCTGACAGACAGATAGATAGATAGATAGATAGATAGATAGATAGATAGATAGATAGATAGATAGATAGATAGATAGACTGTCATGCATAAAGCTATTCACTGGATACCTTTTCATTTGAGGTTTGAATGACATTCCACAAATCAGACAGCCACACTGAAGTGGAGCTCAAACAGAGGAGCAAACACTCACACACATTTTAATCTAAATGATTTATTTATATCCATCATGACCAGAACTGGGAAACACATTAATATTAGAGACGCAGTCAGGGGTCCTGTAACCCTGCATTTCCAAATGTGTTCACACAAATAGACAAAAAGAGCCCATTTCCAGTAAAAACTGACTTTGAAATGTGTCCTACCAGCTTGTTTTTCTTTGCCAGTATTTGGAGGCATAATTAGGTCTACTGATAAGTCTTTAAATAAATGTAGACAGTGAACATCTGGCCAGCTGCTTGCACAGACAGATGGAGGGACAGGCAGAGAGGTAGGTAAAGAGACAGACTTCATCTTATTGTCCATTTGTTTGGCCTTGTTTCTCCTGTCTAAGTGTAAGCTGAAGGCTGCAAATGCCATGCTTAATTCCACACCACATTTAGGCGAAGACATAAAAGTGCCAAGCACACATACTGATTGCTCGGAAATGTCACATAAAGCGATATTATGCATAAGGGAAGCAAACACTTTGTGCTGCAGGGTTCGTCCTAAATTGCTTTCAGTTTGAGGAAAACACTTAGGACCTCATTCTGTTCAATTTGCTTGATACACTCTACAGCATATAAACTACATCAAAGTAAAGCAAATTCAACCATTTGTCTGAGGTAATGGTTATTAAAGATTATGTAGTTGAACATCTCAAATATTTGCAATTTCGTCATGCTACAATATCTTTTCTCTCTCTCTCTTCGCCTAATTTCTTTTGACAAAGTTAATTTAAATGCTGCATGTCGGTTATGCCCGCGTGTGTCTCTCAAACAGTTTGCTTGGCAGCTTTGGGTGCATATTGCTGTTATTTTCAGCCTGAGGCACACTTTGTTGTGTTTGGTGAAGTTATCATTGTTGTATTAATAAATTAAGAACCAAGGGACAGTGGATTTCCCACTGTGCATAAACACACCATGCAGACTGTGTAGAAATGCAGGCGCCAGACTCAGTAGGCAACTGATCAAATGTTGAATGAGAAATCTTCAAAAACAACAATCTTGCATGTACACAGTATGTGTTCGTATTTGCATATGAATATATCAATATTTATGCAAATGGAACAATAAATGGACATAAAAAGTGTCCTTCTGCTCGGAGACGTCTGACTGGAACGGTTACATGTGGTTTCCAATGTCAAAGAGAGCCTTCAAGACAAGATAAGAAATGTGTAGTGTTGTGTCATACATAATAAACAGATTTGACACAGAATGACACATACAGTTTCCTGCCTTAAGCAGTAAACTGTGTGTGTCTCATAAAGAGAAGGAGAGTGTGACGTACAGTAAAGAGAGCAAGAAGAGACTTCCTCAGACGTTTCATATTACAATTTTCTGTCCCATGGGAACAAGCGCGATATTACCATCAGGACTGCTGACTTCCTCCGTCTCATTACCATTCTCACAGTAAATTGATCCATCTGCAAACATGCCAGAGCAGATACTTAATCATATATGTATATATACATACTCTATGATGAACCAGCCTGATCTCACAAAATTAGGTGAGATGAGCATGTTTGTTTTAACACCAAAGTAAACTGATGACATGTAATTTGTGTAAATGTGTGCCAGCAGCACATTAACAATGCCAATCTGAAGTCAATATGGATCCTTTTCGTGCTGGGCACATGACGTGTTGGTAGTGATTGACAGCAATGTGAAGTTGTTATTATTTATTTTTTTTACTTGTGTAACTGCTAATACCTTTTTTATATTGCTAGTTTACACTGCTTGTTCCCATTTTTATTTTTTTATTTAATTAAATTAAATTAATTATTTAATAAAGGATTAAGCTTCTCCTTTTCTTGTTATCCACTTTGCTGCTGTAACACTGGTAACATTTGTGGGGCGAATAAAGGAAATCTCATCTTAACTTCCATGGCATCACTTCGGGCATTTCCAGTAACTTCTGTGGATTCACTTACTGGATTTTCCATATTTTTTATTTACTTTTATTATCTTTTAAAACGCCTTACCAGGAAGTTTGGCCAGTGGTTTTGTAGCATAAATTCACAGACACTGCAGTCTTTTTTTACAACCACTTGTATGTATGATGAAGTGTGGCTATTTTTAAAACACTCCGCTGATTCACAGACTTGACATTGGCATAATTTACGTGCTGCAGGCGCGTATTTTACACACTTTACGTGGTGCAAGCACATACTTCGTGTAAAAACAAAATTCATCATTTCACGTTATTTTGTGAGATCAGGTTGGATGAGCAATTTGTGCAGTCTGGTAGACATCCTGCATACAAAGGAGATGGAATAGCGATTGAAAAAAAGAGGAAAATGGTCTGATCTTAATACTAGGGAGAGCAAATGAAATGCAATATCTTTGTTGGCCAATCCAGAAGTTAGCATTGCCTTGGGGTCTATTTGGCAAACACATGTTTCTGATGCTTACACGTTTTTTTCAGCAGGATAATCACAAATGAACGCCACTTTTATGACGTTTGAACCTTTAATGCAGCCAAAAGAAGTACTGAAGCACTGTCTCCTAATCTGCCCATGAAAATAAGGATGTTGAAGCCTTTTATACACACACACCAACAGGTAAACTTACTGTAGCATGGTGCCACACACATGCACATCCAAATGGCCACAACAAAAACAAATGTATATAAGAGCCTCACAGCAAATGAATCATCATGGCATCTAGCTGTGGTGTACACAGACTGCCCTGTCCCAGCTTCAAAAACACAGTGACTAATCACACCCTGGCTTTCATACAGCTCATTTTTCATGCTAAAGAGAGACTCAGCAGTATGATACTGAAGTCCAAATAAACAGCACGTTCAAAGAGCAGAGAAAGAATGCACTAAGATATCCTCCAACATAACAGTCAACAACAACAAGGATGTGATTTATTTTTCAGGGACTTTACAGACAGCGCTTCCATTGAGTTCGGCTGGGCATTTAAATTTTTTATGTTTCTTTCTCATTTGTTTAAGGCTGTATCTTTTTGCATTGTCCTCAAGATGAAAGGGTCAAAGTTGACATTTTGCAGCAGTATGGGGTGAAGATCATAGATATGATGCATGGTCGCTAATCAGATTTCTCGTCTCCTTCTGACCTTATTTTTAAAGAGCAGCTGTGGTTTTGATAAAACATGGAACTCCTGACTTCGTGAAATGTTAAGCTGTGCAAGCCAACTTATTAAATCTGGAGGATACCTTGTATTTGCTTCAGATTTAGTCAGACTTTGGATATAATTTTTAATGCAATACTAAGCTAACTTAGAACAGAGGCTCGCCCAATTACAGACAAACTTTCTGGTTAATTTTTTCGCGATTGTATCATGGGGATATACTAAAAGGTCGTTTTAAATTAAAGCACTTCTGTCTACAGGAAAGTCATCCTTGCGAGAGCCCCTTCACCCACTCCTTGATGCAGAGGGAGGTATTTGAGATGTCTGAGGGAAGACAGGAGGTCAGTCAAACAGGAGGAGGGGAAATGCTGTTTGAGGTACAGCTGCTCTAACCTGGCCGACTCCACCGGAGCACATAAGTAATGAGAGCACTGAGAGGAGAGGAGAAAAGAGAGGGTTTGTTTATTGCTAAGAAACTATGAAAACTTTAAAGAAACACAGTTAAGTGCAAAAGGAGCCAAAACTCTCCAGGACTCTGGCCCGTGTTTCTACCCTGCCCTCCCAGTTCCACTGCAGAATACACCAGATATACCCCACCATCACTCTGCCTCGCTGTGGCTGGGGGGGCCTGTGTGGGCTCCTCAGACAGACAGGGTAGAAAGTGCAGACCTCCAGGGGGTTTAAAAAGAAAAAAATGTCTGACTCACTGCACAAACACACACACACAAAAGACACACTCTGCCACTCTTGTTTTTGTAGAGTGGCAGGAGAAGATAGCAATCGCAGCAAGTGACAGTAGCTGTGGTAGAAGGTATTAATCAATAAAAGGATGAATTAGTGAAGTGCAAACCTGCACAACAGCGTTACAGTCCCCAGTCAACTGTTAATCACTAGTTAATAGGAGTCTATAAAAGTGCCAAGACAAATTAATCAAAACAGGCATCCACTAAGCAGGAATGTGTCTTTTTGAGTGGGAATTACTGTAAGACCAAGCCAGGGCTTTGGGGAATACACGGATCAATAACAGAGAGCTGACGTAAAAAGCTAAGTACTGCATGTGTTACACTAAAACAAAAAACAAGCTGACAAAGTGGTATAGCCTGTTTAAACCTGTTGTACAACCCTGATTTACATAAACGCTTGTCTATAATGTAAATGAAACAGAATGTAGTCATTTACTAATCCTTTGTGACACATATTCAATTGAAGACTGTACAACACAGATGGTATATTTGACCTCTAAAAACCCACCTGGCTGCCAGCAGGTAAGGGTACTGGTAGACAAAACACTGATGTAGTGTCTGTTCTGTTTTTAGGCACACCACTGCCTCGTTTTTTTTTGTCTAATCCTAACCCATTCCCCACCCCTAAACCTACCCAGAACATTAAGTTGTTAATGTTCAAACTGATAAAACATTTGTTCTCTGCTAGGAGACTATTATACTAGACGTCAGCTGAGGAGACAAAGCAGGCTTTTCTGTCTCTGAGCTGCCTTCACACTTTCCAGCCCTTTTGACTTGTATTCTCACCATTTGTAACCTGCCAGCCAAATGACCACAGCGAACAATGCAACATCTGTTCTACTCTTATTCTCTATCTCTGTACAAGCCTCGATAAAAAATAGATCAACTGTTGACTTCAAAACTCTGGCCAGAGGAAAATAAACATCTCTGCATGCATTAAAATATAATCTGAGTATCTGGATGCAAAACCATATTTCGGAGACCAGAAATGAACTGCGTAACCCTGTCTGTGTTGACTCTACCCTCTAGTGCACTCCTCTGTTTTCAGTGCAAGCAATGTCACAGAGAGCCATGGAAATTACAGAACGGGCACAGGCAGGACACAATCTGCTTTTCCCCTGGAAAATTACCTCTTTACCAACCCAAGGTCACCGGGCTTGATCTGCACAGTGGACAAAATCTTTCAAATCTTTCAATCAAAAATCTGGCTTGTGGTGTGAAAACAGCAAGCAAGAACGCAATAAAAAGAAATAGGCAACCCAATGGGTGTCTTCTTGTATTCTACTTGATGCACATAGGGAAATAAAACTCGAGATGGAAAAGGGGATGACAGTCAAATCAAGAATTAACATTGTTTGCGTTATCCCTGAATAACCTGAGGCAATAAAATGGCTCTTATCACCTTTGCTCTGCTTCCATTATAATTTGAATTGGGGTGTCCCATTGAAAGTAACACAACAGAGCAGTGAAATGTGCTTTATAGTTACCATACTCCCAAGATAACACTACATTTCACAAACTCCTGCAACAGAAGCCCTGATATTACTCTGCATCATCACTTACTACACAGCACAACAAAGCTGCATGGTGAGGAAAAAGCTGATTAGGACCCGGCTACAGTTAGAGCTCACACATTTCACGAGACACTGGAGTGAGTCTTTGACCAATCAGGCATCCGCTCGAAGACTAAAGCAGCAGATCAGCATGTTGTGTGCGAGTTGCACACACACTTTTTTCAAATATGTATGGATTTGTGTGTGTGTGTAAGTAGATAAATATGTATTGCAGTGATCCATCTTCACTATTGCTCCATCACCTTTGTTACTGCATAGATATTATTATACATAGAAGGCTGTTTCTTCTGCTCTGTTTTGGCAATAATTGCAGTGTGTTTAATGCTGGGCACCAGTGCCATCTTTTATTGTCACAGTAAATCATAATTTGATTACAGTTTCTCAACACTTTCCCTTTTAAAAGCCACTTCTGCTGTAGTTATGAGTTATTATACCCTCAAGTTAAAGTAGTGCAAAAGAATTGAGGTTTGAACCCATTACTCAAAAACTTTAAATCTTTGTTACAGAGCAACACATCAGCCCAGTGGCTGCTTGATGAGCTGATCCAAATCTAAGATTCAACAAAATTATTATTAGCGTTCCATTAAATTAGAGGACCAGGTCTACATGCAACAGGATCCGCAAAGGTCATGTACACACACACACAGACATACAGATTAGCAAAGTGATCAATATCAGAACAGGTGTTAAGATTAAGAGGCATTCAAATTTAATAACTCATGGGTTTACGTAATGATTAGAAGGGATTAAGAAGGGAAACCACTGCATATACTGTGTATACCTTTATGCACCGGTATTGGCATCCTGGGTGCAATGTGGGCGGTCCAGCACTCACACTCAGTCTCCCACAGAGACTTGCTGCAGGGTGAATAATGTAAAAATATTACTTATTTGCATCCGCATTGGCAAATGCTATTATTAAACCCAGGATTGGGCCCACATGTATATAAAAGAGTCAAAGCTTTTGTCCATTCACTGATGAATACATAAAGCAACATGTACATCCGTATTCAAAACAAGCACACTGAGAATGTATTCATTCTGCCAGTGACAGAGGTATGATTTAAGCCTGTGATACACAGATGCCTCTCCTTTTATAGAAGACATTAAGAATGCAATCCTAAATTGCACGGATGGCATTCATGGCCTCAATATGAAATTATCATGACAGAGGAAAAGGTGACAGGAAATTAGACGAACAAAGGGAAGGCAAGAATGCAAAGCGAGAAGCAAAAGGAAGTTGTTCGACATGTTTATTCTCATTAGGCGCAGCTAATCAATCTTCCTCCACCTGATAGATATTACCCTCATAAACATCTGAATGCTCAGCAGCACTATGTGAAAGCAATCCATCTTTGTTTAAGGCCCATCTATCTCCATCTTCACCAGCCTGCTGCACATCAGCCATAACTACATAGTTATAGGCAAAGAAAGTGAATGGGTTGAAGGGGCATTCCCATTAAAATCCTCCTGCTTGAATGGTCCTTTGGCAGGTACACTGAAAAAATCTGCCACAGAAATGTTTTAATGCTTTGTGGAAACCCATGAGCTTCATTGATGAAATAGAGTTACTGCGATATATAGCACCATTAGCACAGTGAGACACACCTGGGGCCGTGTGTTTCCGTGTACAGTTTATGTGACAGCAAGCTGGTACTTAGAGTGGCTTCTGTTCAGTCTTTTTTGATAGATTAAAAAAGGACAAATGAAAGTCTTGAAATATTGTAAAAAATTGATAATGCTTGTCCAAGTGGGAAAAAGGGTGTTTCGATTGAAGAAAAATGCAACAACGTGCAATGAAAACACGTTTAAATTTGCAGCCGCTGTTTTATTATTGATATCAAGACCAAGTACAACATTTATCATTCATTTTATTTGATTTGTTTAACTGCAATGTGAGTTATATGGGCTAGCATTAGCGGGCTGGGCTAGCATTAGCTTACAACAAAGACCAACATTAGCATCTTACATTCAGTGTTAATAAAAACGTTATCGCCGACCATAGTGATGAAGACTACCAGCACAAATGTGTTGTATCAGTCTGTTTGGTGCCAATGTAGGCTCGCAAAGCCATGAGCAGCATTTGTAAAGAGAAGATATAGTCAAACATTGTTGTTGTTAAACTTGCAGAGAGAGCGGATTCATATACAGACTTATAGTTACAGAGTTACATTTTTGTAGCCTTGATCTTGGCATTTTAGCCTTGGCCATATTGGGTTTTTGGAGTCATTACATTTGAATGAGAGGGTGGAGCTGTGTAATGAAATTAAATAAACCTGTTCTTTTCCTACTGTGAGATGTCAGAAATCTGATGTGAAAAAAGGTCTGTTGGCTGGATTGCAGACAAATTTGGTACTGACTTTCATGTCCCCCTCGGGATAAACTGTAACACTGGTGATCTTTTATTCTCGCTCCAAAAAAAGGGTGGGATTTTTTTATATTGTCCAATATTTTTTTTACCGACAAATTCAGACAAAATGGCATTCCCATCGGCCTCAGTTGTACTTTGTGTTCAGTTCAAAATACAGCATGAAAAAAGTCCAAGGGGATGCCAAAACTTTTATATGCACAACAATGACTGTGGACTTAAATAAATCATAATGAAGGGTGTAATGTTATATTAATATTCAGTGTTTTACAGATTAGAAAAACAGCGTGTGCCAACTTGCTGAACAGTATGTAGTGCCCGATATGAAACACTTCACAGCTATCAACTCCAGCTTTGCACCCCTCCCAGGTACTTTCACTCAAGTGATACTTTTCACAGAACTTGCTGCCAGTTACCAGAGCTATTCCCCGAAAAGAATAAGTAACCTATTTAAAACGAACAGCCTCAATTACTAATGATGGATTATGGTTTCTTATGTGCAAGGATATCTGTCAGTGGGATATGGGATAGAGTTTCAAATAGACTGCTATACTTTTGGCAGAGGAGAAGTGTGGCTTTGAATCCAAAAATGATTCTGCACTGATCAGTGTTTGGATGGAAGAAGTAGCAGTGAGCCTCAGTTGTTTCTATTCACTCAGCAAAGTCCCAGGTATCTCAATATTAAAGAAGAATAAGACATCGCGAGCGTCACATATAGCCCTTTGTGGAGTGGAGGAAATGGAAATGAGCAATGCTGTCAGGACAAAGAGGCCTATGGATGAGGTTGTCATGACGTTGGTAACATACCCCTCCTTTCAAAATATAAATGCATTGCAAAAGGATGCATTTCTCTCAGAGAGGCATTGTATTTTTTGCACAATGTGAACCACAGAACCATCCGTGTGTACAGTTGTGTAGTGTTCGCCTCTTATATTCTTTCAGCAGCTTTAAAAGAAGGCTATCTGCATTGGAGCAAGCTATCCCAACCTACAGCTGAGTGTATCAAAGGGAACTTAATATGTATGTGTTCAGTGATGCAGGAGGAGATCATTATGAGAGTAACATGGGTGCTGTTAGTTCTAAATGGGTTGATTAGAGCAAAGTCTGCCCTGCAGAGGACATTGCATTTGTCATTACTCAGACAGTGGTGAGGCACCTGTTTTGTACTTCAATACAGTCTTTTTGATGACATACAGAAGATAGAAAGAAACACTTATATTTTAAGCTTTATTGACTTTGTTTCTCATTGAAAGAAATGCACTTCCCATAGAAATCTCATAGACAATCAAAAACGTTGAATAAAGTATGTGCTTGCGGTTTTTTTGTTAAATCTTACTGAGAAATCCCATAGATGCAGCACTGTAAAAATCAATTTTTCTATTTTTCATCTTATTGATTTGCTTATCAATTCAGCACAAGGCAATTTATATAAGGAGCCAAGGCTGCATGTGCAGTGTTAAATATGGATGCAAGCAGGCATGTACAGTACACACCCGGCAGAGTCAATCGGTTTGCCCTTGCACTCTTTGTTCTATTGAATTATATCCCTCTCCTGTTTTTTTTCTGTTGTTGAAGTATTAATCCTTAATGAATCCATACTTGTAGCCCACTCGTTTTATTACTCTAATTTTAACAACCATTATCGATTAATTAAGGAGTATAACATTTTTGCACCGGGGTGGACACAATGTCATGGACACCTGTCTAATCTAATGTAGTGCAATCCAATACAGCAGCCCTGAAACAAAGACTAGAAGCTTATTATGTGAAATTGTTGTTGACACTGTGCCAGACAGATGTTGGCTCAGCTCTTTGGTATTTTCTGAGGCGGCAGTTTGTTGAAAAGTTGTGTTGAATTACATTACACTGTGAGACATCATAAGTTGTGTTTGTTTGGTTTGTCACAGACCAAGGCCTTCTATCAAGGAAGAAAAGTGAGGGGACTTTTCCAACTGTAGAACAAAAAAGACAATGAATTTCATCTTTGGTCCCCCTTTTGAAGTGCTGAATCATCCATCAAGGGGCATTCAAGTAACGGCAGGACCATCAAGGACCTGCTCTGTCTCCAGAGAGTGCTGGCGGCACTTCCATCACTGCAGCTGTCTTGACAAAGCCTGGCAATCACCGCGCTCCTGCGGGCCTGCAGTCCCAGTGTCAGTGCCGCATTGACTTGTTGTCTTAGTGTTTAGGAAAAGGTGGAGGAAGAGTGATGATGCTTGCTGTTTTGCCAGATAAGTTGCCAGACATTTGTCCACCTCTATTCTATTCTATTCCATTCCATTCCATTCCATTCCATTCCATTCCATTCCATTCCATTCCTTTCTTTTCTTTTCTTTTCTTTTCTATTCTATTCTATTCTATTCTATTCTATTCTATTCTATTCTATTCTATTCTATTCTATTCTATTCTATTCTATTCTATTCTATTCTATT
>CAFUXE010000055.1:163412-175987 GCA_903364295.1 Serranus cabrilla | reverse complement strand
TCCATTCCATTCCATTCCATTCTATACTATTTTATTATATTCCATTCTATTCTATTTTATTCTATTCCATTCTATTCTATACTATTTTATTATATTATATTATATTATATTTTATTTTATTCTATTCCATTCTATTCTATACTATTTTATTATATTATATTATATTATATTATATTTTATTCTATTCTATTCTATTCTATTCTATTCTATTCTATTCTATTCTATTCTATTCTATTCTATACTATTCCATTCTATTCTATTTTATAGTCACTTACAACAATGAGAACAGGTTCAGAAACATTCATATTCAACACATTTTGTCAAGGTCATTAATACTTTTACAGTTTTGTTTAAAGTGATCCCCCTTTTATTCCTGTTGTGCTACAGAATAGCAGTTTCATAGAAATATCTAGTTAATCCGTCATTAATCAGCGTAAAAACTCTGTTCATTAAACCATGATGAAAAGATTTACCACATATTTGTGCAGTCAAGAAGTGGTGATGAAGCCAAACCAAAATGCTTATCATGGGCTCTGTTCCCCAGTAGGAGGCTCTTCAGCTCTGATCAACATGCTAATAAACCAATCAGGTTCTCATTTGGTGCTAATCAGCCAATCAAAGTATTTGTTCCTGTCTCCTATTTCATGCTGGGATCATGCCTGGCAGAAAGATGACTAATGGGCCTAGGGGTTTTATGTGTGTGTGTGCGCGCGTGTATGTGAGTGTGTGTACTTGTAAATCCAGCTTTGCGAGGACTAATCAGAGTTTTAGAACTACACTGTGAGGACAGTTTTGGAAAGTGAGGACATTCTGTTCAGTCCGCACCTCTTCAAAGGTCTGTTTCAGGGTTAAGACTTGGCTTAATGGTTAAGATTAGAATTAGAATTAGGTTTAGGTTAAGGTTAGAGGTGTTTAGTTGGATGGTTAAGGTTGTGGTAAGGGGCTCGGGAATGAATTGTCACTGAGGGTCCTCACAAAGATAGAAGTACAAGGATTTGTGTGTTCATTAAGGGAGCTTTAATAGAGTTGATGATGAGACAAACCCAACAATTATATGCAGGATGTAGACAAGGAGAGAAAAGAGAGGATGGGAAATTAACAGCGGGTATATCATGAAAATAACAATGGGTAACCACACACTGCCATCTGTCTCTCTAGTGAGGTAATTATTATAGTAGAGGGGGGGTCAAGTGTTAGATTCAATACAATTATTTTGCAACATTATATTACTGTGATTAGATTAGTCCCACATTCGCAACTGTAGTTTTGCATCTCTTTGTGGTGGTTTTGTGTCTTTGTGTGAGCTTGGCATCACTTTGTGGTTGTTTGGCATCTCTTGGCACCAGGGGTAGCCAATCAGATTCAAGGGATGGTCCTGTGCCAACTCTTACCCTGCACCGCTCCCTTTGTACATCTGAAGGGTTCCTCGGAAAAATAGATATCTCTGCTTTTATTTATTTCATTTGTTTTGTGTGTACTGTGCAAGACAGGGATATCAGTCAAACTGGTGTTTGGGTTGTTCCGATAAGCTTTCTTTCTTATTCATTTTCATAAATCATATTTTTATTGTATATTGAAAGGAATATAAATGAATGAAATCTTAATTTTGAACAAAGAATGTAAATTAACAAACCAACAAATGAATAGTGCATAAGGAAACTATCATTAATAAACATGTTAAAAAGAAGTTTGAAGAAGTGTAAACATATCTAATCCCACTCCCTCTCCATTGATCCTTAGCTAATAAATTAGCATATGCTTCCTTATTTATTTTCCCTTATAAATTGTAAACAATTAAAGAAATTAATAAATATGATATGGCCTATATTTATATAAAAACATACAAATATACATAATCAGAAACAAATATGTGCAAATATGCAAAATATAATATTATTAAACATCCATTTATGTATGGATGTTAAGTACTCTTATGAATAATTAGATGTTGGCTTTCCAACCCAATCCCCCAAACTCATTAGTGGTCCATTAAAACACCCAGCACTGGAAAACAGTTAGGAGGACATGGCCCCTGATGCTCCCTCACAGCCACCAATCATCCCCTGTGTTCCCAAGGTGTTTCTTCTTAAACCATCCCAAACACCTTATTTCATGATAGCCCTGGCGCTGGTTCATATCATGTAATCTCAGCACACCAGTTCCATTAGCTGTCCCAAGGTAAGGATGCTGGCCCCAGCAGTAACATGCAGCTGCAGCCCTGAAAGCAGCGGCTCTCCCAGCGGCCTGTGGAGAGGCGCTGGATGGAGTATAATCTCATTCCAGACTCTCCAAAAACACACAAGTGCAGAACGGTGGCACAGTAATTATGTCAATATCTGGAAATCAATGCTTTAGTGTCAAATGTCCGAGGTATTAGCTCAAACAGGAAGAGAGAGATTACCTCTGACTCTATAGGGCTCCTGATTCCATCACCTGATTCTTTGTGAGAAAACATGGGCTGCAGCCAAAAGTTTTACAAGTCGGCCGTAAATGCTTGTGTTAAACCCAGTCAAAATTATTTTCTGTGATGAAATAAAACAACCGTGAAGGCCAACCAAACTAAACGCCCAGCAAATTACAAAAGAGGGATGCTTTTGCCCAGCAGGTCTCTTAGGCGGCCGGCTTCGGAAAAGATTCCGTAATTGGTGCACCATAAGGCCACAGATCCTGACTTCTTAATAAAGGAAAGGGAAGTAGAGCTGAGCAGTGTTTTGATTAAATCATCAATCAAACACACATCGGTGATGACTAGGTAATGGTAATGAAGTATTTTATCAACATTATATTTAACACTGCAAGTCAAGAAGAGGGCCACATAAATTTTTCTGTTTGTTGTAACGCACACAGCATAAAATCTCCTTCTCATTCTTTTCATACATCTGCTAACAGTTACTTAATGTTTAAAATTTATCACCATGAGCATTAAACGACTGGACTGTGGCGAGACATATTTCACCCTTTGAGATAAAAAACCTCCCTTGGCAGGACTGGCAAGTTGAAACATTAGGGATGTGTTGACCCGTCATTCATATCCTTCTTTTGCGAGGATGACTTCACTTTATCTGTCCAGTCCAAAGAAAAGCACAATTGTGCCGTCTATTCCCGAGTTATCAGGACTGCAACCTTCAACTTCCCCGTCAGTCAACCCGCACTCATTTACTGAGCAAGTCCCAGCAGGCACTTAGTCAGACACTGCTATCATGCAGCCAAAATAGAAAGTGTGTGAGAGAGGAGACGAGACAGAAACTAAAAGAAGGAGTGAAGACTGAAAGAGAGGAAAAGAGGGGTGTTGAAAACGAGTGCTATGCTTGCACGCAGCTGAGCTGAATGCCTCTTGCCATCCATCTCTGTCCCACCATCTCCGGCCCACTGACAGAAGACATCCTGATGGCAAGGATGCATTTTTGTCTGTTATTCTGCTCCATTACGTGAAAACCTCTTGATCTGTTGGACTGACTGAGTGACTGGACAGGAAAGTAAAGGACTGGATGAATTCACTTTCTAAAACCAAAATGGAACAAAGCAGAGCGTATAGAAAAGACACCAGCAGAGACGAGCATAGGTATAAAGTAATATAGATAGTTATGTAACTGTGCTATGTTGGTGTTTATGTACTTTATCAGAGAACCTGTGATTCCTGTTGCTATGGACTTCAATGAATTGATAGGAGTCGTTTCTCTGCAGTATGTCATAACCTTGAATGGCAGAAATGAAAACAGCATGTTCTAAAGTCAGAAATGTCCCAAGGTAGTGGCTTCATGTGTTTTGTTTACAGCTCAAATTCCAACCAACTTGAATAACTCATACTGATCCATGGTGTCCCAATTACATCAAACACGTGTGATATTTATGATGCAACACCTGCATGGTACTGAGAAAGTGGTGCCTATGGGGATTACAGATTCAAACCAGATACAGCTAATAACACACAGGGTGCTGAATTAGATTAAGGTGTGTATGGCTCCACGCCTCAATAGTTGTTTTGATTAGTGTCATATTTGATAGGACCAGATCCTGTGAGACCACTGGTCTTGCATCAGTGAATTAGGATCTATTCTTTAAGCTAAATGTACACACAAACAGCATGAATTTCTTCATAATTATATTATCTTGAGTAGAATATTTAATCCTCGGTATACCTGGAAGTAGAAAATTTGCAATGTAGCAGCTTGTATTGCTGCCACACAGTTCTTACTGTTTTCTTTGGTTGTTTCTGAAATTTGTATTTGCATCAATTGTAGTGATAAAAGTGCATACAAAAAAAGTAAAAACATGTTTGCGGTATGTTTTTCTCATGTCAGCAGGGTTTTTTCTGGATCCTCCTTCTTCCTTCCACAGTTCAAAGGCATGCAGCTTAGGTTGAAGTGGTGACTTTAAATAGCATGTAGGTTTGAATGAGGCGTGGATGGTTGTCTCCTGTGTCAGCCCTGTGATAGACCTGTACACCTGGGTGTACCCCACCTTTCACCTAATGTCAGGTGGGATTGGCTCCAGTCCCCTGCAACCCAATTTTGCCATGCCCATTCGCAAAACATTTAAAATAAGTACATTTTACCAGATGTGTGCAAAGTTTTACAACTTTGTAGATATGATAAAGCCTCCAAAAAGCAGATTTATATAGGTTGTTCCGAGCAACGAATTTCCAATTCATCTGCTTTGGCACCCGATCACTTTGACATTATACTTTGACACAGATTATTGGACTGCACACTTTTCCTCCCTTAAACACGTGGTTATGTTGTGAATTCAAAGAAAACTACTTGGTTAGGTTTAGGCAGACAACTTCTTGATTTTGTTTAGGAAAAGCTCACAGCTTGTGTTTGCATAAAAAGGTTTGTTATGTAAATTAAAAAACATAACCTATACAGTACATGTTCACCATAAATACGTCGACATGTTGTTTTACATACTGACTCACCTGACTTCAAGAGCACTTCCTCCGGGCTTCTGGTATTGCTGCATCCTAGTTGAAAGCCCACTGCATCTCATACAGAAACTTGCAGCGCTAGTATCAGATATCAATGGCTGTGAAAAAGCATCAGTATATGGGACGCCATGAGAATAGTTTGTGATACACCTCGAGAGCTTTGTTTATACTAATTCACAAATAAATACTTCTCTAGTATATACATCTACATTGAAATAAACTTGAACCTTAACTGAATTATGATTATTATAAGAGCAAGTCTTCTATATCTGAATCACTCAGAAGGTTAACATCATTTCAATTAAATGAGTGGGTGTTGTCAACCAGTGAAGGTTCTGTCTGTTCTGTCTTTAAGCCATTAACGCTCTATTTTTGTAACTCAAGGCACAGCACGAAGCACAGTCTAGAGCACAGGTCAATGGAGCAAAGACTTTCTTTAACTACTTTTCTGATAATCTTCAAATTTAAAATGCAAATGATTTAAAAGATATCTTTAAAACCATGTTGGAGAGCAAAAGAAATGAGGTCTCTCAGTCAGTCAGCGCTCAACCTTTTCTAAAACATTAATTTAATAGCTGTATAGCTTGTCAGCCATATGTTGGAGGCAGGCTATAATTATTTTAATTCTTTAAAAAAGATATGCCATCATCCTTCTTTTTAAATATTCTAGATATACATGATTACTGCTAACTTACAGCAACCCAAGACCAGCATTAAAAATGTCCTGCCAGTTAGGAATTGTACACTTTGACCTCAGTGTCTCGAGACAAAAGATGTAAAATAGATACGTTGATCATTTGTAATTAATAGAGCATAATATTTACCTCCCTTCTTGTTATCCACATTTGGAATGATTCAGTACATTTTTGGAAACTCAGCTCAGGAATTTGGTCCAATTCAGTTTCAGCCTTTCTGGATGTGACACTATTCTGGCTGAACCACAATTGACTTAAAGCAGGCTGTCCTCATGAACGGTTCATATTCCTACTAAAGGTGATGGACTAGAATTCATAGGTATTCTGTGAAATACTGTTAATTGAGGAAGCAAAGTCATGTTAAACGCCATCTATCTTCTCTGTATGTGGACAGAAAGGGGGGCAAATGGGTCACAGCCCACAGTGTTCTATTGAGGAAAGTTATGTTTTAGATGTTTCCACCATCAAAATGAGACTCCTTGCAAAAAATAAATCTATTTGCAATGACCCTGGTAAATCCAACACGGGGCTGGTTCTCCTCCCTACTTTCAATCGCCCGCTCATTTTATTGGAAAGGCAATAATCCCGGGTTCAAAATAACATTTTAAAAACTTAACGAAACCTAACCTGGCTTGATTCTGAAGTGGCCATTTTTAAAGTTCTACCGAGCGACTTATTGCATTTATAGACAAGTCAATTAAGAATCATAACTACTTTAAATTTAACACAATACATTCTACTCTCACTGCTTTGTGGAAAACTAATGACAAACTCAACCCTAAACTATCCCCCTCTACTCTCACTCTGGCATTACCCCATGTTTAAAATCAATAAAGAGGCTATCCATTTCCCGACATGGAAACGAGGAGAGGTTTTCAAGCCTACCTTAGAACAGTGCTTTTGTTACCTAGGAATACTGTTTTTGTTTTTTGCATTTGTCCCAAAGATGCAGAAGATTCTGGTACTTCTATGTACATAATTTTAGCTTTTTTCCCCCTTTTTCCACACATGCCTGCAAGGACACAAGACAAGAAAGCAAAAGGAAGTTTGAAGGGTTTTGTCCAGACCATCTATTATCCTCTGTATGTGTATCTCTGCAAGTGGGTGTCTGTTCTCAGATGTGAGTGTGAATTATGTTTTCCAGCCCACAGAGTCCATTAAAGGGATTATGAAGATGTGTGTAGCCTCATTGACAGTCGCTCAGTGCTGGAGTTCAGAATATTATGGCTGCCATTATCAGATGGCCGAGCCAGAGAGACACGTCACACATAAGCCCACACAAACAGTACATAGTAAACAGCATTCGAGTCCATGTCTCACAACACACCACTGCCCATTAGGAGGAATATGGGCAACTACTAATGGACTGTCACTTATTATAAAAGTACTAGGCCAAATGTTGAGAAAATATTACACATACAGAATCTGCCAAACACTAACAAAACATCACACATTAGAAAGTATAGGCCAAATACAAATGTCATATTACTCATAAAGAATGGTGCCAAGAACTAACAAAACATCACACGGAGTGAACAGGGCTGATTTAAGCAGTGCAGAAGAGATTTGAAGAAAAGGACAAACACCAGCAGAGCATTACGCATACAAAATACAGCCACGCACTAATGCAACATCACAGAATTGAAAAGAGCTAATGGGAGTATGGGATCACATATTAGACACAATAGGCTGAATGCTATAAGAGCACATTATGAATGAATAAGCCTCAGAGGGAGAATTCAAATGGAAAAGTTGGGCTAATGCTAATACATCAAACATGAAAAACACATGACAAGTCCAATGCATAACTTTGAAACTTACATAAGACATTACATGTCTAATATCAATAGTGTCTATCACACAAGAGAACTCATTATGCTATGTTAAGGCAGCCTAATGTGGACACAGCATAACAGAGCCTCAGGGAAACAAACAAGTCACAGCACATTACAAAGCCAACATATAACGTCTTTCTGGGGGGGCATTGGCCAAAACAACAAAGTGAACTTTCTTCATGCTCCTCTTCATCACACATTATAACAGGACATTGCACATAATCCAGAGAATAGCCGAATGCTAAGTGGATGTCAGACATTATGCAAAGTAAAATGCATCATCGTATCAAAGACATTTTGCTCACCCTGGCAGCTATAACTGCAGCGTGTTGCCTCATTTCTCAGAGAACAGAATAGTGGACAGTAGAGGTGGAAACTGCAGTTTTTTTCAGTGTACTGAATCACTAGAATTGATGAAAGATGAAAGATTTGTTCACCTAATCATTCAGTGCTTACCTGGAGCTATGACTGTATCAGTACTCGCTGAGCTGAACACAGCTGAGCGGTCGTACGTGAATAAGCCAATGAGCTGAGAATTTAAAGCTGCTGTAACAATTGTACCTCTGAAAGATGGTCTGACACTTGTACTGATGATTTCACAATTTATTAATAATCCCAAAACCAATGAAAGATCTGGTTTATAGAACACACAGAAATACAAGAGTATTTCAGGGGCAAAACTAGTTTACTGTATCAAACTTTGCTAGCATGATTACTTATCTAACTTTGTTCAAAACTTATTCAAACACATATTTATAACCATATTTAAATATGCAAGATTACTGTCAAAACTAACCTTATGCCTCTCTCTCTGGTGCTAACACATAAAACACTGAACTCCTCGTATTCTGTCCTCAGTGTGTGAGTGTCTGTACACAAATCAACAGATAGCGAACAAGCTCCCAGAGAAAGTCAGAAGCTGGAGTAAAGTTGAATGGTCATGAAACAATTTTTGTAAAACTGAAATGATATATCATGTACTGAATGGTTACTCAAATAACATATTATATTCAAAGAGATAATAATTTAAATAGCTCTACATAACTTGTAAATAGCTGTAGATAGTTGTAGTTTACTGTTAATTAAACATTAGCGACAGTTACATACAAACAGAAAAAACATTTATTTAACAACTCAAAATGCACTACATCAACACCTGTGCAACAACAGAATTGAAAGAATGCAACTGAAATATGAACACAAGCGATCCTTTTCCTATAGGCACAAACAGTGGGAGGAAATGATGAAAGCTGCAAGCTGACCGCATGTCATGTAGAAGCTAATGCTTTTCTGATCGAAGTCTCTACCTTTGATCTGGCAGAGTCATGTGACCTAATCAACCTATCAGAACAAAGGCTGGACTTAAACAAGAAAACAGTGAATCACCCTTAAACACCAGTAGAGGAAATAAAGGCAAAAACAGGCAAAGCTCACACAGAACATGACACCTCGACCGTTCTCTTTACCGCATCAGCTCACTTGAGTTACTTCGACAGGAGTTACAATCGACAGGAAGTCAATGAACTAAAACACTGACTGACGATTCCCAAAGTGAATTGCAGTTCCTTGGAGAGAGCTCCGGGGGGAAGAAGATGGCAGTAGTGCACCTATTTATGTGGTTGCCAACAGCCAGTAAGACTCAAAAAGAAGAAAAAGAAAGAAGAATGTCGAAGACGACGAAAAAATCTGGGGTGAAGGGCGACTTGAACAAATCCATGCTAACGCTACTTACAGTCTAGAAAGAGAGACACTAGACGGGTTCAGGAGTTCATCTGAAGTTGAGAGAAGAACAAAACATTTCAGGAAGTGATTTGTTTCGTTTTCCTAAGTGCTCCGTTCTTATGAAAGAATCATTCGTGAACGAGACATCCCACTGGACAGCCAAAAAAACAAAACAAAAGCCAAGTCGAAACATCAGACACTAATGTCAGGATATCGGAACAACTAGAAAGCATCCTTGTCAAGTGTGTTCGGGTAACAAGACAGAGCAGAGCCCCTTAATGTGAATGTGCCACAGCCAAAAACGTTGCTAATGTGATCTCATATACGATGCTGAACATCATTAAGACAAAGTGGATGAAAAGTGACATGAAAGAGGTAAATGGCGTGTATGAAAGAAGGCCTATAAGAGATGGTGTTACATAAAATCTAAATGGATGTACTCAGAGCTCAGCCACATTGAAGAGACTTCTCTTTGTCCCTATTCTGCTGCTGTGGCCTTCAGCCGAGGCGAGAGAAACAGAAGACAGAGAGGAGGAGGAGAAAGGAGAGTAGAGGAGAAGAGTGTGAATTGATTGTGTCAAAGCAGGCATTGCAAAGAAAAGGAGAGGGGGATGGAAAAGGAGAGGAGCAAAGAAAAGGCAATAATAGGAGAGAGTTGATGAAATGGGAAGAGAGGAAAACAGTGTGAGGGTGGAGTGGTTTAATTGGTTTCCAAGTTATTGTTTGTCTGCTTAACATTTTAATCCATGATGTAATTATTTGATTACACCTACAAGAAATGTTATCAGACTTTTGTTAGTTGCTGTTGGCCTCCAACACAATGGCAAATTGAGCTGGAATGTGCTTGACTTTCAGCTCTAATCAGTTTCTCTAAGAACAGATCAGGAGGAAAGAGTTGCAGGGAAAAAAGGAGGTGAAACAGAATCAGGGATGGGGCGTTTGCATGTAAATTCATATGATTTTATGCTGAATGCATCTGCTCCATTTCCCACACTAACCACCCCTCTCTTCCCTAGAAGTCAAGATGTTTATAATTTGCTCTTAACATGATTCATATTCTATCTAAATTAACTCATCTTTAACACATTGTTAAACAAGTTGCACCCGGTAGGATTTCAATCCTGGCAGCAGAACTGAAGGCATGTTCTGTTCTGAACAAATACAACGATGTAGCCAGAGATAGAGTCTGTTAAAAATATTCCCTGTCATATTAGCATATTTTAATAACTTTAGTTAAATCATTAATTCCCATGAAAAATATAATTTGCACTGGCTGATAATTCTGCTGATCTACAAATTAAAACAACGTATAATTCTATGAATAATTGATATGCTACAGATTGAGTTTTTCAAAGCTTCAATCAGGTAGAAGTGCATGTTCATTCATTAAAACTGAGACTACTCACTAATGTCAATCATATTCAGGGCTATTTGGCTATATGTTTATCTCATTTTCTTCCCTAAAAACATAAAATTGAGTGGGGTTTTTAGATTTTACATTATGGGAAAGAACGTACAATGTGCTGTGAATTGCAAGACAGTTTTTTTAGGGCTTGTTTGTGTTGATTTAAATGTCCACATTAATGTGTAAGCCCATTCAGAGAAAGCACGTGTGAAATGCAATCTTCATATGTGAAAAAATAGAATATCAGATGTGAAGTGAAAAATAGAACACGTGATGGTCAATTTCTGTACTGGCACTGACCCTGTAATCTGTGTCCTCTGTCTCTGGAAGGAAACTCTGCTAAATTCTCCTGTCAGTACATATATACAATATTATGCCCATTAGCTAGCTAGAGTGAACAACAAGTTCACCAACCTAAACCACAGAATATATCGTTTGTCACTAGCACCCATTACAACATCTAAAAATAGCAGCACGTCATTATGCATACTTGTACAGTTTGCAGTTGTAAAAAAACCTGCAGTTTTCGTAATTTATGCTACAAAACCACTGAAAAGTGTCCAAACAACTTCTACTAATGTAAAAGGATATTATTTCAGTTTGAAGAAAAGTTTCAGTCGGGCTCACTGAGAAAGTAAAATCACTTTTAATGATGATGGAGATGTGTTCAACTCTTGTGGCACTGCAGCCTGTGATACAATTCAGATAGGCTATGATGGTGTTCCTCTAGGGTCAATGTAGGGGCCCTTTTAGTTCTCCCTTTTTGTGTTTTTTCTTTTATGCTGATGTCAAGACTGATGAATAAATGAATGAAAATGAAAAATCCTTCTCAGAAAAAAAGTAATTTTAGAAACGCTTGTCATGAATAGTTCAAGATGAATTCAGCTATCTGGTGTTGTGTCACAACACATCAAACTCATTACAAGGAATTGTGTGATTGTAATGTGACAAAGCTTATCCAGTAATATTTTATCCTCTTGGAAATATTGCAAAAAAAGTCTTATTGCATGGCATTTTCACTGTTCCCCCAACACACTAGCTGAAGACTGCATGGTGAGGCTTTTAACCAAAACTAAGAGGCATTACATCTAATTTAGCCTCCTGAAACTGGTTCCCAGCTCTGCTGTATTTGACCTTTCTGCTCCATATGCTCTTAGGGTCCTCAGGCAGAGGTCCTTTTTGTCTGTTCCAGAGTCCAAGCTTAAATCTGAGCCTTTGCCATCGGGGCCTCTGAGGCTCCACAGTGACCTTCCCGAGGAAATAAATTTGGCTGGGTCAGTGTCATTTATGCATTTCTTTTTGGATAGCTTTCTTTATTTCCCTCTTTCTGTTATATGTTAATTTTCACCATTAGTTCGTTTCTAATCGGTTTTGTGTAAAGCATATATTAGCTTCAGTATATTTTTAATGATGCACAGGTCAGTTACCTCCTCTAAACTTAGGTTTTTCCCAGGTTTGTGTTTGTGTGTGTGAATGTTCCGGTAGAAACCAGCTGAGACTGTTGACCTTCGCTTAGAAACACCAAGTTTATATTTGGTGAAGCAACCCCTATGTAACATCCAACTCGCCCTGCAACCACCTACACACATGTACACACACAACTGTATTTTTTCACTCCTATTTTTGAGTCCACAATAGCCCACACAAACACACACTCCACTGTTATTCTGCCCCACAGCCCACTGTCCTTTAATTGCTAATTAGTTCCACTAGATTTAGGAAGAACACTACTGCTGAAATACACTGCATGTACATCAGCGCCGTGTTTTTCTATTTGGCATGTTTCTTTTCTCTGCATTCGGAGCGTGTGTGTGTGTGTGTGTGTGCCCACGTGTGTTTTTGTGTGAAAGAGACAGACAGGTCTAGTGCCGAAGGCGATCACAGTCCTGAAACATTTATATCTCATTACCCTGAGAGAGAGAGGGCTGCAGAGAGAGAGAAAGCTGTAGAGAGAGAGAAAGCTGTAGAGAGAGAGAGAGAGCTGTAGAGAG
>CAFUXE010000055.1:133353-163396 GCA_903364295.1 Serranus cabrilla | reverse complement strand
GAGGAGACGGACAAATCAAAAGGTGGGAAAAAGAGAGGGGTAGAGACAAAAGAGTAAAACAAAGACCAAGAAAATTCGCTAAGGGTGGTTGAGAGTTGATGAAGACATTGTGAGACGTTTGATGACATCTAGCTCTTGTTCCCTTGGAGGCTGAAAGCAGTTATTGTGATTCACTTTGGACAAGTGTCTGCCAGAATGAATGAAAACGAATTTAATGCAATGACATTAATGGAGGGTGTGTGTGACATTAATGATGACTGTGTGCTTTTCTTTTACCAGTAAGCCATAATGGTGTGACAGTGAGCCAGTATGCACAATACCCTGAAAGTACAGCAGCTAAATGGGATTTATCCAATTTTGTTATTAGTAGTAGTATTTTAATTACACCTGTGATTTCCCCACAATTACATGTCAAAGTGTCTTTTTTAAAAATAAAAGTCCATTGTGCATGCCGGATGACTGTCTCACTGCCACAGCTGAATGAAACACACTCATAAATAATGTTATCATGGGCAGATTATGAGACAATGGGCCCATGGGCAAAGACATGTAAAAGCCCCCACCATCTTTCCTACATGAGAGCAAGACAAATAGACCATTGTTAGTTATTAGTTTGTTCTTATAGTCTCTTTGTGACCATTTTGTGTCTCTTCGTGGCCATTGTGTGTCTTTTCATAGTTTATTTGCCCAATTTTTACTATTATATGACTTCTTTTGTGTCTTGCTGTCTTCATTTTGTGTTTCTTTGTAGTAACTTAAACTCTCTCTGTACTTGTTTTGCCCATTTTTATAGCCTTTGTAAGTCTCTTTGTATCCATTTAGGTGTCTTTGTGGTCATTTTGAGTCTCTTACTGGATAATATGTGACTCTTTGAGTGGCATCTTGTACTTGATGTGAGGGCCCTCAGGCCTCTGCCTGTTCAGCTCACTCAGTAATCCTTCCATGAGAATTATACTTTGTAGTTAACACGTGTTTGACAAGTCAGAAATTTCATTTTGCAGATAGCATGATTGTCTTCTGTTTGTTTCTATTGTGCTTTTTGTATTGACTGAAAGTTCACTAAATGCTTCTTCAAAGAACATTTGTTCTGGTGATTGTAGATTTCTGAGTTTGTTCCCAGTCAGGTTGATGCACAGTACAAGTTTTGTCATTCGCCATTTGTTTCCCAAACTGTTTTTGATATTGTCTTATCATTTGTGTTAACTTTTTTATGTGTGTGCGCGCTTTGTTTTGTTTTATGAAATAATATGGTTTGTTCTTTCTGGTCACAGTTTATGATGGCTGCGGTGTGTATGGTTCATGGACTGGTAACATGCTCAGTCGCGCTTTGCGTCCAAGTTAGAAAATACCTCTTACCTCTTGCACAAATCTAATGGAACATCCATGTAGCACATGATGTTTACCATGGCTGTCATGGTACTTTCTGAGCTTTATCCCTGAATTATTCACAGTTGTGCTTCAGCCATTTACCAGTGACTGTGAAAGTCCCAGTTTGGGTGTCTGTCCTAGTGTCTTTAAATAACTGCAGCTAAATTACAATTGCGGTGAAATTTCCTTTTACTTTATCATTTAGAAATAACCATATCAGATGTTTCCATGCCTACAGAGGGGGTCTTTAATGTGTGTGGGCACATTTCAAAGGAAAGACATGTTGTGCATTTTCTGCTCATCAGTGGGCAGATAAAAAAAAACGGAAAAGCCTTTATTACTTATAGCCAGGAAATGTAAATGTTACAGTGAGGTTATGGTGCTATCCATTCTGGTTTAGTCAATGCTTTCTTGTGCAGTCTGTAGCTGTGGAGCTGTGGTTGATTGGTGTTAAGTGTTTCCACCTGTGTTGGTAAAACAGTATTATTAAGATGATGCTTCACCCAAAATATTTTTTTTGCATCAGATACTCATCCCTGAAGACTTGAAAGGTGGCCTTTTAAAGCTAGTGTCTGGAGTGGTTGGCTGTGATATATGATACGCAAGGGACTTTTAAAACGATATGTATGATTGTTTTAACATTGTGACATTGGACAGTTTGAAATGGTCATGTGGTTCACGTTTTTAAACACAAACACTTGGTTACGTTAAAGCAAGAAAACCTCTTTGTTACTTGGTTGGATATTGTGTTACTAAGTAAGTAACAACTTTATGTCCAACCACAAAATTTTCGTTAAAGTGACTCACGATTACATTTTTGTTGCGCATGTGACATGAACTCCAGTCTCGTTGATCAAAGTCTTTTTTTCTGACCCATCCGCCATCACTCTGCACCCCCTGACTTTTGTCACCCTTTGTACTCTTGTCACTTCCATTTCTCTCCATGTCTCCTGTTTCTGGTAAAAAAAATATGCAGGCAGATATGTTCATCTATTTCAGTTTAGTCTGTTGCTTTGGAAATAATTTTTTTTTTTTTGGAGTTTCTCCCCCTGTGCCTGCATTGTCTAAACATACCCGTGTGCTAAAGTAAACCTTTGAAACTTCCATCTGCTTCTGTTTGCCTCTCTTCATCTGACTGCTCCCACCTCCATTGTGTCATTATGTTTGATAATGTTTTCATGGAGTAACACATTCTACCTCATTTTGTAGGTAATGTTCCTGGTTAATTTGTGTAATGGCTCTGAAACTGTGATTAAATTAGTCACAATACATCAGTACAATTAACGCAACACTTCTGTACTGTATGTGTCACCATATACCACATCATTACAGCATCATGTCTCCGGGCCACGGCATGGTCACTACTGCATCTAAAACAGACACATTTAGCATCAGATCAATGACCAAATTACTTATTTCAGTTTCTCCTTTTTCTGGAAGATAAAGCAACAAGTTGCCATGTGTATGACTAAATAGGTTGATGAGAAATGACATGAAAATGAGGAAAGTTCATGGTCCAAACGTGAACCATTGTTGGCAGTTTATAGGAGCAGGATGCTAACCTGATGTCTCTGGTGACAAAGACACATATGTTACTTCTGTTACTGCATCATACAAAGGAATAACGGTCTGTAGACTTGACTTTGTTAAATAAAATATGTCATCATTGCCTGTAGATTGCTAAATGACTTTATTTTTCATCAATCAGCTCCTATACTGTGGCTGCCAAGCTAGAGGAGCACTTCTTTAAGTTCCATGAAACATGTGCTAAGGCTTTCATGGTGACTTTTTCTTTCCTAAGCATTTTGTCGGCTTGACGTATACTTAAGCTACTAAAACCTTTTTTCCATACACATGCGCTGACTTGGCTTGACTCTGTTTGACTTGGCATGTCAGCCCAGCATGGCAGGGATTTGCATTTTTATTTACAGTGCTACCAGCTTTAAGATGTGTCTTTAGGTACAGGCGCGCTTGTGTTGAGCCGAGCATGTCAGGTAAAATATGTTTTTTACCTGTTTGAGAGGTACAGGAAGGAAGCATGTTTTCTGCAGCTCTTCGTTTCACTAAGGCTGTTTCAGATTGTACCCTCCCCCTGGTCTGTATTAGTAGACATGTTTTCATTGCCACTAACAAAGCTCCGCTAATTCGATGATAAACACATCTTATTTCCTGTAAATACCCCATTATTTTGTTATTAAAAGCCTTTTTTTTTAAAGGAGCAAAATTGTAAAATGTGTTTCTCTCAGCAGAAGGCAAACTTAACAAGAGTCCTATACAGCTGAAAGCCAACATATAATAAAGCAGATATCTGAGCATACAAACAGGGATGCTGAAGTAAAACTTCAAACTACATGAGTTCAGTTGGAATCTGCTAAAAGTATTGAGAGCTGAATGCGAAGACACTTAATATATAAAATATAAAATATAACTTTCTCAGGTCTCCTAGACATGAATTCTGCAACACACAGCAACCTGCTTGAGGGTGTGCCAGGCAGGCAAATTCCAGAAATGCCCCATCGTTCACGACTTGGAGCTAAGGCTGGTGATGGAAACTTAAATCAGCTCAGCTTGGTTTGATTCGGTGCAGCCTAAAGTACCAATGGAAAAGCCCTGTGAGGGAGTTTGTTGCTGAGTGTGTAAACTTGAAAAGTTTCATTTCACACAGGAAAATCCAAGCCGAACCAATTACAAATATTCACTTCCCTTATTGGTCAGATGTGTCTGGCACTGGCGCAAGAAAGTTAATACAAGAGGAAGGTCCTTTGTTCTGATCTAGTGTATATTTCTGTGAGAGAAACAGTGCTGAGATTCTCCAAGTAGCTGCTCCTGCCACTCCACAAGCTGCTACAGTGTGCACGCTCAGCCGCTTCCAACAATGCAAAGCATACCTGGCTACAGGGAGCTGCTTAGCTCACACTTGTATTAGAACAGCAAGTACTTTAGCCTGATCAAAGACGAGTCATGTTCCCACAATAAAAACGAACCTCTCTGAGTTTGTTTGGAACCAGATGTACCAGGTACCATGTTCACACCTGCCCAAGCTCAGTGCACCAAGGGGGGCACAAACCAGAGGCTGATATAATTGGACTGAAAAGCACAGGTGTGAAAACACCTGGAGATTGAATGTGATTGTGTCATGTATCCATGTACTCTTCATCTTGTTCAGATTTACAGGCTGCTCTGTGTCTGTGTGTCTCTGTGGCTACTGTGCCATATTTCCAACCTTAGATTATTCCAACTGTTGCAATCACATGTTTTTTTTATCCATAAATATATAAAACCTGGAAAACAAACGTGGTGGACTCTTAAATTAAAAAAGTATTTGAAGTTAGATTCAGGTTTAGAGTCCCTGCACATGAACACCTCACAGCATTTCAAAGCTAAACCAGATGAAGCATACCAAAAACAGCAGTGCCATCCTGAAGCATTGTTAAAGGTGTGCAAGAATCAACAAGCTAAGTTTGTTGCAGCACCAGAGTGAAAACATGGAGCTAAGGAGACCCACTGAGAACACCTCCTATTCTCTAATCCTTTGTACTGGAATCAATTTGAAATAGTTTACCACTCTGGTCTGCAGAAAAAGACGGAGGGTTGTGTACTTATTTTACTGTAGCCTCGTGCCATGCATGCTGGAAGATTTCATTAAGGCACCAACACTGAAGCGTGCATAATTGCAGAGTGCGTTAGAGTCGAGCAGCACATCCCTCAAAGTAGAGGCTGCAGACTGATGCATACAGATGCAGGAAGGTACGTAACCCAGTCAAAGGTGGTGCCACTGAGCAGCGCTTTAATAGGAATTATCTTAGGTTTAACATTGGTTGCACTGACTTTAATAGGTTTCACATGGACCCTTGGAATTTGTGGTGTTTTTGCTACTTCACCCCTGACATTAATGTGAATTCTCCTGACAGGTCACTGAAAAATTCATCTCCCCCTGTAGACTGCTGGAATTTCAATGTGTCCATCCGATAAGCAACTTTACGAGCATTAAATGCCAGAACTGGGTGCTTTACCTGAAAGCCACAAAAGGAGTCGTGATATAAGACGACCGCATCAAGGCCATTCCTTTCCCACCCCCTTTTCTTCCTCTCTGACACAGAATTCCTCCTTCCTGACAGCAACCTTCTGGCAGTATTTTATGGCTGTATTAGAAAGTTGATCTCACCTACACCTCTCTCCGTCTGGCTAACTGTCCGTCTCCTTTCCCGTCAGTATTTTATAGCTGATATGTCTCTTTCTCTCTCCCTTTCTCTCTCTCTTCCTTCCCATCTGTGTCGGTCTCCTCAGTACTTTATAGCTGTTGTAACAGCCACCTGACCTTTCTTCCTGGTGATTACTTTATAATGAGACCACAACTCCATTCATCTCTCGCTCCTTCCTGCCCAACACCTCTCCCTTCCCCTATCATTGCCGTACATGTGTCATTTCTATTTTTCAAGATTACTTTTGGAACTTGTGTTATAAGAGAGAGCACAGTGGAGACCGGCAGGGAATAGAGAATTGAGAGAGGAGAGATGGAAAGCAAGATTTTAAAGCAGTGTGGCCCAATAGGATTCACATTTTTTAATCTGAGTCGATCCTATTAAGCAAAAGCGAATTCCCAGAATTTGTTTGTGTTTTTTTTGCCAGTTGACCCACCATTGGAGCTTTTCATGATTTCTGTGTTCCTCTCATTAAAGCGAAAACATTGGGCCCATCAAATTCCCTCAGGTACCAAAGGATTATGCTTGAAATGACTGAAATAAAAACATTTAACCTAATTAATAAATTCAATGATCCAGCCACAGAAGCTGTTAAAGGGTGAAGCCTGTTTGAAATGCAACTATTATTTATTTACAGATTATCAGAGGTATTTAAACTTAACAATCACATGTAACCAACTGAGGATCAAGGACATGGTGGTGTTGAGGTAAAATACTGAAACCATGGCAACAGAGTATGTGCTAACAAATATACACACAGAAAACAGATTACGCTGTCATATTAAATTAACATGTTGGAATTCTGTTGTGTTTACATGCTTACAAAAAATGAAAAAAAAAAGCTTAATTATTGGTTTGATGATGATAAACAGTTATTTCTATCTGCTACCATGGCCACAAAGTAGTGCCCTCTATTAAACCTGTCATACAAGACGCTTCGGTAAATCTCTAATTTATTATATGCAACATGTCGGTGTAATATGGGAAGAGGAACTACAGTTGCTACACTTGTGATATATATGTGTGATATATATATGTATATATATATATATATATAGATAGATACTGTATCAATCTAAGTAGCACCATTCTGCATAAAAAGTACTTTTACTTTTGATACTTTAAGTACATTTTGATACTGACTACTTACTAAAGTAAGTCTTGAATACAGCACTTTTACTTGTAGTGGAGTAATTCTGCAGTTTGGTATTAGTACTTTTACTTGTAGTGGAGTAATTCTGCAGTTTGGTATTAGTACTTTTACTTATGTAAGGGATCTGAATACTTTTTCCACTTGGTTACACTCCACCGCTGGTTAGTAGGGGCCTGCTCCTTCTGGTAGGTGCAGTAGTTTGTTATCAGATCATTCAATCACTGATAACAAAGTGGTTATGTTTGGTGAAAAGGTCGCAGTTTTTCAGGTTTGCACTTCAAAACTGTTTTGTTAGGTCAGAAAAGATCCTGGGTTATTATATACAGATGAGCAAAAATATTCAGATCAGTAACAACGAGAGGCAAAGGGAGAGCAAGGGGCAGAGAAATGCCCAGAAACGTACTGAACACATCAAAGTACGGAGACAAAGAGGAAATTCAGGCAGAGGACAAGATCTCTGCACATACTGACATACTGGGTCATAAGTGATAAGCAGGAGGGATGTTTTTGTATAATTCTGCACATTGTTTTTTAGGAAAAACCTAACCATTGCGCCTTGAAATCTGTTGAGCTCTCAGGGCCATCATAAATATCACAAACACTCCACTTGACCACTTCATCTCAGCTGACTGGAGGGGTGTGTCCACATCATTGTTTGATTGACAGCGGCTGGCAGGCTGCCAGAATGATAGACAAAGTCATGCTGTATCCCACATATCATGGGCAGACAGTGTGTTGGTGGTGGTGTTGAAGAGTATGGACCACCCCATCGTCTAACAGGGACCAAGGTGGCATTTGAAGGAATGTTTACATGCTCTTCAGTGCGCAGTTAAGAAATTAATTAGCCACTTAGCATGCAAACTAACAGCAGCAAGATCTCCAACCTAAAGGACAGAGTAGGTTGTTTGAGCTGGAGCGTAAAAATAATGGACGCATCATTATAGATTTAGTGCAAAAACTTCCTGGTAAGGCGTTAAAAAAACATTAAATAAATGTGTAAATGCCAGAAGTGAAATAGTTAAAAGGACAACAAACATGATGCATGGTTTTTGTTTTTACATTGGACGCAGACTTCATTATCCTGGGTGAAAGTCCTGGGTTTGTTTGACCAATTCACCTTCCCTCGCTCTAACCCTAACTGCAACTTTGGTGCTTGATACTCTGATTTATCATTCCTAATTACTAAGGTCACTAGAGGGCGTTGGGTGACAGTCTAAAATGTAAATATGGGTCATATTTGGCATCTGAGGGGAGAGCAGTCTGTCACCAAGCTATGGTGGATGACTTGCGTTCCTGTTTGCAAATTAGATAAGCGAAGGCTTGTGCTATTGCCTTTTTATTTGGTTTATATTTCATTACACACAGTTAATGGAGGGTGAGAATATATTCGTGAAGTTCTCACCTTTAATAGTAGTCATAATAAGTCACATAGTCTTCCAATGTCAGCATGACAAGTATAATATAGCAAGTTTAAGATAGTTTGGCCCAGATATTGGACCGCTCTGTTGGGTGAGCTGGGCGTGGCAGCTCGGTGTGTTGGCACACTGTTGCTCAGCAAACCACACTTGATGATTAAGAGCACCAACAAGTACCAAACTTCAGGCTAAGAAACTTGTCGAAACAGCATGTGAAAATCTTCAAGCAGGCACAAACACAAACACAATCAGCAGACTTGTGAGGTGTCAAAATCATTGAAAGACAGAGTTTTGCTTGTTTTGACTCCCACTCACAAACATCCATGCAACTCCCCCACCACCTCCCCCATCCCTGACAAACACCACCCAAGGAGAAGAAATCAGAAGAGAGCAATCAAGCAGAGAGGATATGTCTCCACAGGAGGAACAGACAGACAGAGAAAGGAAGAGACAGGAGAGGGAGAAGAAGAGACAAACAAAATGAGAGGGCGGAGGAATAGATTAAGAAATACTCAGGCAGAAAAAGAAACCAAATCACACAGACAAATATCCTGCACAGAAAACATGTCTCAAGTCCTGATGATATTTGTGAAATTATTGATCATGTTCTGTTTTGCAAAAGAACACAAATATACTATTTATTTTGCTGATCTCTATATTTCATATTTTCATAACTACATTTTTAATACAGTACTGTATCAAAAAAAATCTGCTGCATTTCTTTCCAATTTTACATGCAGACCTATTTAAAGAATATTTTTCAAACGTCACATTCTGTCTTACTTTGTTTTTGTTCCAAAAAAAGTCAGACTTGGGGACATAGAAGCTGAATTTTCTCGCAGGATGATGACAGTTTTGTCTTGGTATTCTCTCTTTGCTTTGTTCTGTTACTGCATTTCTTTCAGCACACATAACTACTGCATCAATCGTCAGTCACAAAACGCTGCCCCTCTGAGTTGCAAGTAGGTGGCAGGGAATCCCCGCAGGGCGGCTGATGTTGAAGGTTAAACGCAGCTCCTGATGCAGACATGTCTGCCGCAACACAACACAACTCACTTTATTGGAATATCACTTTAATGTATTTTCATTTAGCTCGCAGCCTCGGCCTCGATCAGCTGAGCCGTATTGGCAGGGGATGGAAACAATGATGTAGCTACAAGTACATTGTGTCGGGCAGCAGACTAATGCATTCATCTGCAGAGCTTATTCTCTTGATTTTTCAGGCTCTACATTCCCTTAACATCCCGCTGCAACCCCAGGCATTAGCTGTAAAACTTAAACAGCCAAATGCTTTAATCAATGCTGCTGACAACATAAAGAACAAGGTCTTCTTTTTTTGATCCAAGTTCTAAATGGGAAATTTAGCCCTATTGCCTTGGGACACGTTATTAAATTATATTCCATGTAGAAAGAAAGGCAGAAACAGATGGAGAGTGAAAGAGACCATCTTGGTGAAGTGTTTTCTGTCATCTTGAGAAGAATCTTTAATATGTATTTCATAACTTGTCTTTAAAGGAATACCTGCCAAAAACAAGATCTCCAACCTAAACGACGGAATAGATAGAATAGACAGAATAGACAGAATAGACGGCCAACGGTACAGAGCAGAAGAAAATAGCACACACGTCATCATTGTAAAAAAAGGCTGCAGTTTTGGTGAATTTAGGCTACAAAAGTTCCTGCTTGGGTGTTACAAAAGATAGTTTAAAAGTGAATACATATGTAAATGCCAGAAGTAGTTATGTGGGTGATGTGACTGAGCACAAATTTCTTAAAAAACATAAGTTACTTAAAAGAAATGGGATTCACAAACTATGAGCCATGTAAGTTACGTTAAAAAAAGTTTGCTTTTGTTTTTACACAGGACACAAACCCTGTTCTCCTGGGTGAAAGTCCTGGAGTTTGACTTCCGCCATTAAAACTATGCATCACCCTTAATCAGTAGTAATACGTCAGGAAGATGGTGACAGAGGTCAGTTTAAAATGTAAATATGAGTCATTTTTTGCTGCCCTGTGTTGTCATTTCTGAGGGGAGAGCAGTCTTCTGCCACACATGGACATCCGACTAGTTGCAAACATGACAATGCAAAATTGTAGAATGGAAGATGATGACAAAAAACTCAAAACTGAACCTTGCCATTTTATTAATATCTGCTGACACCACTCATATAACATCTCCATTACAAGCACAAATAATGAGCACGTATCAGCTAAATACATTACAGCCTGCAATTATCTTAATTAACAACTACTCTCAATATAATGACAGGGGTACACTGGAGGAGGAGTGAGAGGAAACAGAGGGGTGAAGAGTGTAAAATGGAAATGAGAGGGAGGGAAAGTGGTGCATGGAGTGAGAAAGTGGAGACAGAATGATGATGGGAATTGAGGGTAAAAAATGGAATATATAGGGCCAATGCAGAGCAGAGAGTGTGCGGTGCATTGTAAGAAAGGTGAGTCCCAGTGGGGGAGTAATCAGCTGTCATCTGCTGGAAAATGTAATGTTTTCCTCTTTGATGGCTTTCAAGCAATGTTATTATGTTGTCTTTGTTACATCTTTCACCAACAAGACGACCTGGGGGATTATATCTCACTGATATGATGGTTAGTTTAACAGCATGCCATGCATGTCTTCACTGATGCTTTCATCTTTGCATTTTTCTTTTATTTCCCTGGGGCATAATAACAGCAATCAATTGTTTTCCAAGTGACCCCACGGTTTTACACATCAACCAGTTGTAAAAATGTCAGTTTACTACCCTTACTAGTATTATTTCAACACAGTTATTCTAGATATTTCCCCATTGCAGTAATTTGAAAACATCTCAGAAACTGTGAATAATTATACAGATTTTTTCATGAAATATAGAATGGGATAGCATTGAATATATGCTATTAATGGCAGTGATTCATAACAAATTTTAATTACATTGGCCCTGCTTCACTACCTTTACCATGAGGGAGAAAGAAAGCATTTGGTAGAGCATATTTTTTTTAATTTTATGACTCTTATTAGACTTTTTGTTGGATTGTTCGGTAAGAACTCCACCAACTACCACTGAAAAATCCACAGAACCCTCATGTCCGAAGTTACATTTTGTTATTAATTTCTTGTAATAAGGCAAATTAAAAAGGCAATAATAAGAACAAATCATTTTCTAATTTTGTATTTTATGACAAACTTTAACCAAGTGGTAGAGATGGCTCAGTCAGGTTAAGTTAAGTTCAACACATTTTTTTTTTAATGAGACACGACTCAAATGTGCTCCAACAGTCAAACAGAACGATAGAGGGTTAATCTGTGGTTTCTGCATGAATTTTCATTGCAAACGAAGAGGACACTGAGGAGAAAATGACAAAGAGAGAAGAAGAAAGAGAGTAAATCAGGTAAAGATATCAAAAGACGGAGCAGACTTGCAGAATAACACAAGTAATGGAGCACAAAGCTTCTGCCCTATCAAGCTTTCAGGGAGCGTCTCACCATTCAGTCCTACTGTAAAGACTTCTTAAAGGCTTGCACACATTCAGTTTCCTAAATGTCTGTGAAACTCTGTAGCGCTTTAAAAATTGAAATGCCCCCGGGTGCAACATCGCGAGGAGTTAAACAGTTAAGTGGTGGACAGGATTTAAAGTGTACTTATGTTTCATCACAACATTTCAGGCTGATGTGGAGAATGTGTAACACAACTCTGAACCAGGAAGTCTCTTAGGTTAAAATGCGTGTCCTCTGATGAAAGAAAGATAAGGAGCTGGAGGTGGCAGGACGGGCGTGGTGCGGTCAAGGCAGAGACAGATGTGTGGGTAGAATGACAAGCTGCAAGTATGTAACGAGGGATAGAAAAGAGCCAGAAAAATCATCTAGAGAAGGGATGGCAACAGAGATAGGGAGAGAGGGATGGGCTGCTGAAAGAATAGATGAAAAAGAAAGATGTCAAGTTGAGCTCTGGGATTAACCATCAGCTCATGTTGAATTCCGCCTTTGTCTGGCATAACACAGTCACGACTGCCACCACAGTACAATAATCACACACACACACATGCAGGAGAGACCTGTCTGCCCACTGGAGACCTTGAGGACCACAACAATCCAGTAGAAAATGTCTCCTAGCAACAGAGAGGTAATTGTACAAGATAATATAAATGAGGATGGGTCACTGCAACACAAGGACGCAGGAGAGAAGCAAAAAAGAAAAACTGAATATGAGACATTCTTTGTGCAGTAAATCGCTGATTTAGTCACACAGTCACTTTCTATAAAAGCCAGAGAGTCAGGTTATTAATCATACGTATTCAGGTGTTGAATCAAACATTTCGCTTTTGACAGGCTGGTTTTGATGTACAGGAAATGATTGAACAGTAAGATAGTAGCGGCCAATTAATGAATCAGTGGACCAGCCAGATAATTAGCGAGCCAATCAGCACGCGGGGATGTGAAGTCTCTGTGATGTGATGCTAACTTTAATTACAAACAACATCATTCAGGCGCTAATTAAATTACATTCCCAATGCCAGTGGAAATGAAAATACATTAAAAAAAATGTGAATTCTTTGTCCGGGTGACAGCATATTATGAGAGCAGAGTAATATTGCAATTAGCCATAGATATGCAGCTAAACATTGATATTGAAGTGAGGGAGCTTTTTGAAGGCTCATTACACAAACATTATTAAGAAAGGAAAAGTAAAACTGTAAGAGAGGAATGCTGAAAAGGACCAATTAACTATATTTTTCTTGCCAGAGCAGCTACAGCACTGATTATTAAAGCTCAATTCACTATACAGGCTGAAACATAATGTCAGCTTAATGTAATTCACTGTCAGTAAAGCAGCATCTTCAGATTTTCAAACATTGATGAATAGTAATGATCATATATATTGACCTACAACATGTAGATTTTGTGTGCAGCATTTCTTCCAAGTAAGAAACAAGCCTGTAACTACATATTTTTCCTAAAATTCTTTAATCACCATTTGTGAAGTTTGGAGACATATTGGTCCGGGAGATGTCAAAAGGTCAAACTCATTGTTGAAATGGGGGCAGCAAAGGGAATTATTAACAACAAGGCCAGAGGGTGAATGAGCAAAAGAGCAGCGCCTCTTAACCTTGTCCACCTGTCGCTGGCTCCTGTCCTTAGCAGGCGGACTGTGAGTGCTGAGTTAAGATACATTACCACTTATTTAAAGTGTAAAAGCCTTGAAGTAAAGGAAGGGCTTATACTTATACTCATACTCACGATTCTGTTCAGAAGGTGAGTCTGAAACTGATCTATTGGGCTGTGATTATGGGCCGTGTAAAAAATGCCTCTTCGCTCAGTTGGATAGATCAACAACCAACCAGAGCAGCGTAGGATGTGACGTATGTTAAGCGACGCATAGTTGTTGTCACCATAACTCAACTGCATGCACGCTGGAAGAAGTAGAAGAACATGAGTATAATAATACATCAGAAATGTTTCTTTCCATTTAATGTGAACAGACAGTAGTGCAAGTGTCGAAGACAGATTCAACTTTCTTGCCTGTGACTGTAATATTTTGCCCGTTGGCAACTTGTTAAAAGAAGAAACATTCCCGACACTTCAGTATCATAAACTAAACAAACACAAACACAGTTCACAATAGGCTGTAAAACTGAAAAGCATTTCTTAAGATAATGATATGAAATTGAACATTTGCAATATGCTTTTTGTAGTCAGCACATCTGCAGCTACAATACATTGCTACAATGATGGAGCAGCTACAACACATCGGCATTATTTTTCACACAACTCTCTCTCTGTTGCTGTTGTACAGACCAGGAACCAGCATCTGGGTCTTCCAGCTCTGGTGCTTTATTTGCGTGTGACTGACTCTCACACAAATCAGTTTGTTGTTTCTAGCCTCAGCACATGTTGCCTTGGTGTATGGCTGACGTTTACATGAAGGTCTTGTGCTTGTGAGCTTAGATTCTGCATTGCATGTGTCTTTCTACATACCGTGTGCTTTGTGTGCTGTGATGGTTCTGCATAAATACTGTGGCAGCCCTACTGCATGGAGCCTTTTGACATTATATAAGAGCATTCAGCTTAATCTCAAATTACTTTCACAAGTTGTTCCTGGTGCTACATATTAATTTTACACTAGACTGATAGTTCAGACCTTTGTTTATTGTTTCTCATTTGCTAATAAATGAGAAATGAGTAATAATTACTAAACAGTCCGACTGGAGAAGTGAGCTCTCATTAAAAGATAAAAGTTGCTTAATGACAGTAAAAAAAAAATGCAGTTTATTTTGCACAGTCAATCAATCAAGGAGAGATATAGCTTAATATAGTAAAAACACTTCAAATCTGATCTGTATCTGTATATTGATGCTGTGGGCTGATTATTCACTGTATGGTGGAGTTATGGGTGCAGTTCAGTAACATGATGATGATATCTGGTAAAATAAAATAATAGCTTTAATAACCAATATATTGGAAACCATTTCCAGCTCTTTGCTTGACAATATTAATTCAGTGGAATGTGCACATTGATATTCTGATGTCTCGTTTGCATGAAATAAATAGCTCCCATTATTACTTTGTGCAGCTGCAAATTCATCATAACTAAACGCAGGCATTTCTTTTCCCATATGAATATCTCGACTACGCTGAATCAAAAAGGCTTTGATATATTGTTTAGAGACAAAGCAAATGAGTTAGTTATCAATAATTTACTTAAAGTCTTGGACATGTTAATGAGACAGCAAGACTTCACAAGTGTGCTGCACATTTCAAGCTATATACTGAAGGCTAATTATTTTTTCATTATGAAATATGAATCATAATTAGCTGGTTTTGGGGACAAGGGTGAAAACTCTGAGAGGCCCATGTCCAATGAAAGACAGGGCACTGGGGGCAGAGAGGTCCGGGGTTAATGGGGAACTCTGGGACAGGGTATAAACAGTACAAATCTGGCTCAAGGGTGCTCTGTCTTTATGGTGGTCCCATTTAGGTCACTCTGTCTTTAGCCGAAAGATGAAAACGGGCATCATGAGAGGGGAAAAATGCTTTGATTTACATTTGAAAAGGGCACTTTTGCACCCAAGACAGAAAGGTCAGGGATGACACGCTGTTGGCTGTGGTGCCTGTGAAGCTGGATTAAAATTGCAGCATGATGTTGCTTTGTGTTCTACAGCTACCAACATAAGATACAGAGAAACTAAAAATCTTCTCACAGCAGCTGTGGATTTAAAGTCATACATCTATAATACGAATAATACGATGGAGTGAGTAAATGCTTAAACCATTTTGATGGCTGTATGGCGTATGTGATGGCCATTCCCATGCTCAATCAGGTCTCAAAAGTCTCATTTGTTACACAGATTTGGTATCAAAAACTTAGGACATTTGGTGTCTGCAAGACTTGCATCTTTCAGCTATTGGATGGTGATTAGTCATGGAAAGGAAATCCGTACAAAAAAGCCATACATGCTATTAATGCTAGGTCTCTACTAAGTGGTTGTAAAGCTTCATGAGGCTGTGGGTCAGGTCATTTTATACAGTGAGGTCAAGTTTTAGGAGTTTCTCTCACTCCACTGAGGCTCATATGGGGACTAACATCATTGCAAGAGTCTCAGCTGTCCAGTGACATCCAATTTATGCAATTTCAAGACTGTTTAGGCATCCTAATATGCAGAAATCATCATCATATTACATTTGTCCTGCATCAGTCAAACTAACTGGAAGGGATTAGCATAAAGTGGGTATGCCTTTAAAAGGGAGACTTGTGGGTTCGTCTCGACAAAGTCATATCTGAATTTAGGATGTTATTTAACCACCGTCCAACAAGACTTGGTACCAGTGAATTAGGTCTTATTTCTTGTAGTTTTAAATGATACCAGTACCTTCACTGTGGCCGCTCTAGCCTCTGAAAGACACTCCTGCAGGTTCAGAGGGTTAATACTAGACAATATTTACATATCCTGAGGCTGTGTTTACTGATAGTTAATAAAAGAGGTTTATGTTCATTGTTTATGTGTCCAAAAGAAACTGTCCATGTCCTTCATCTGTGAGTCCCTGCTGCAGTCATGCAGGCACAGCAGATCAAATTTCCTCTCCTGGAACTGCTCAGATGGCTCTAAACTGGAGTAAACAACGTTAGTTTCCCTTTATTCTGTGCTCAGTAATTTGCCTCTCTCTCACCTGTGTGCCTCAAGCACCAAGGGGCCGACATTTCTCAGCACACAATAACAAGGGCCTCGCAATGTTGACTACAACTTAGAGAATTGTGCTACATGAGGACCGCAGGTAAATATCAGTCTATTAAATTACTCTTAGATTATCACCGCGTGAACCAAAACCGTCCATGCTGCTCTTTTCAGCTTTACAGAGCTTTATAGTGAGTTTCAGCTCATTGTTTAGCTGTCATGTCCATTACTTTAATACTCTGACCACAGTGTTGTTTTTGGCCTCAGCAGGCAGGAGTTTCCACTGAACACTAACCGCTCAGCAGCACGTAGCTGGTGAACAAAGTGGAGCATTTAACAGCTAAATAGCAAAATTATAGTTTCATCAATCATTTGGAAACAAAATAATGAAATAAAAATTGGGTTTCCACTAGTACTAAGTTCAATACCATGGTAAATTTATAGTGAAATGCCATCAGAGGTACACAAGGTCAGTTTATGTATTCGATCTCACATCAAGTTCCACACTGTAAGGTTTTCCATGTTAGGCTTCAAACAACAGTAATTTTATTAATGATATTTCATACTTAAATGACTTCATCTTTTCCAGATGAGGGGCTCTTGTAATGCTGTCATTAATGATGACCCTTTGTCAGAAGCATAGGTGACAGTGGGGTGATGTTCTAGCACTGGAAAACCTCTTTTCCTGACTGCAAACTCCAGTTTTCATTCTGTTTGCTACAAACAGTGAACACTGGTTTATTTGAACCATGTACAAGGGTTTTTCCCCCAGGCCTAAACCAAGTTATTATAGATGTAATTTACATGTGACGGCTTTCTATCATCAGTATCGTTAAATAATTATAAGATCCTCCACCAGAATACAGTGAAAGTAGAGTAGACGGGAGCGCTGCTGACCAGCTATCCTGAGCTGGTTGCGTCCCTCGGGATCCTCAGGGCACAGCTGCTGGTCCCACTCTCTCTCTGCTCCATAACATCCTGCAAGACTGCAAGGTTAGAGGACATGGTAGAGGCCTGCAGCATACATCACAATCATTTCTGAGATGATTTTTTTCTTTCAGGCCCAAAGACATGTCATTTTCATGACATGACAGGTAATTTCATGTCCATTTCATTCATTTCCCCTTAGAAAGTCTAGAACTGGATTTAGTACAAACTCTGAACAGTGCCAAAATTAATGTTCAGGAACTTGAAATGATGATATCTTTAGTGAAAACCATGTTATTTTGTTCACTTGGTATTGATCTGTATATAAAGCTATACCCAGCAGTCACTGTATTACTTTCTCCTAATGAGCAGCTGTAAAATGAATGTAATATTTCATTGACGACTCCTCAGATTGTTATTCCACTATGGATGTTTTTACAGTGAACATACGCCTTCAACATCAATGTTTAATCACAACTTATTATTCTGCACAGACCAGGCCTTGACCAATAAAGTGATGTAATTTAATTTTCTCACCAAATTAATAATAGATTAAATTCAATATGCTTTTGAAATATGGTGATTTTAATAGAAAGTTACAGGTCTTCACACTGTACTGGACTTGGTTTGAAGCGGTCTTATTATCCTCAGGGTAGCCGGGCAGCCTGGTGGTTACACGGACCATCCAAGTGTTAAATAGGGACATTATTCTCTTGTTTTAGTGTTCAGGTGCTGGCCCACCCAGTCGGACCACAAGGCCAGGGCACATATATGACTTGTTTGAATCTCTTTCGTCTGATCTTATGTTTCTTATCCACTGTGTTTTCTTCTTGCAGCAATGGAAAAGAATTTCTACTTTTGGGTTTTACAAGTTTCTCTTAGTTTGAGTTCTTGTGGTGCTCATGACTCAAACTAACTCCATATGATGCCATCATTTCATAACATTGAGTAATGGCCTTTCAACTTGCCTTGCTTATGTTGTGCTTACTCAGAAACGGCTAATTTCAGTCTTGGACGTTAAATAAAACTGAACTCACTCAAAGTTGCTGATGGATTTCTTTTTTCATTGCATCTGAGAGTTTCCTCAGTTAGGAACTCAAATGCCATAAATAAAAGTAAATTGAGAATCACCTTCACTAACTTGTAAACCACATAAACAGAAATGTGCTGCAAATAAATGAATGTGTTCATTTAGGTTGTACCCAACAGAAAATAAGCAAGCCTTTTTCCTGTTATCAATAGTAAGACGCATTTTAAATACAGTTTACTTCTGTTTTTTTCCATTTCGCATTTCTATTTTTTAAGTTCTTTGCTCCTTAGCGGCATTTGCTACAGGATAACAGCCTCAGGCCTCAGCACTGACCAAACAGATCAATGCACTCACCCAGCTGGGTCTTAATACACAATAATACTGTATACCCAGGACCGAACAGAACAAAAAGATCAGACATCAGAGGGTGGAACTGCAGCAGTGTTAAACAATAGTCTGGACGCTTATAGAACTCAGGTTAAAAAAAACTTTTTCTTTTGACGAAACATAGCGTAAAAAAATGGATGTAAACGAGCAGAGATGCTGCATCAACTTGTCAAGAACCATCTGTGTGTTGCTGTGTGTGCTTTGTGCATTTGTGAGTGTGACAGAGAGGACGCAGAGAAGAGAAAAGAGGTCAGAGAAGAGGGAGAAAGAGAGAGAGAGACAATGCATGCGTGTGTGCTAAACTGTGTGTGTGTGCATGTCTTTGCTCAAAGCGCCATAGCAGTGCAAAGTTATGTAACAATTCAACTGGAACAAAGCAGAACTAAAAAGGATGGACACACACATAATGTCCTTGCTCACACATCGACACACTGAGGGATCTCGTACAAAACACAATTACACTCGCACGCCCTCAGCTTGCCTCGTCATATTGACCAGATGCTTCCTTAGGTCGTGCGGTCATGACACGTCAACCCTCATTAGGAAGGACACGACACATGACACTGAAGGCATCACCAATAACGCAGAAATGTAGCAATCAGATCTCAGATGTCAAAGTGCCAAAGTGGCACAATTGGTCCAAAACCAGCCATTTCTGTCCAGGAAAAACATTCCAATTAGCAGATCTAAAGTCCCGCCCCTCTTCGTCACTGTTGCTAGATCAGACATCAAACGTGGTTCCACAGCCGGGCGCTGCAGTGTGTATTAGATCCTTCCTGGATGAAGTCCCAGCAGCAAGGACAGGCATTGAGGGTCCTGCCCCCCCCCCCAATGAGTCACCTTTGCTGGATTTGGAGCTTCCATCCCCGAAGTGGAACAAGCCAAACTTAATGAATATTACATGCACACACAGTGGGGACAAGTTGGCAACTTTCTTGTTGGATTTAGAGACTTTTCAGTCCTTTTTAGCCACTTGCTGCTCAGGGTAAACTCAGTCAGCGGCTCCTCTGGCAGCAGCACAGTGTCCCTTCATCTCCTCTCTCGCTGTGCACACACAGGCTGTAGTTACGGGCATCAGTGTCACCAGGTTTAAAGTGTGTGAATGTGAGAAAATGCCATGAGAGACTGTCAAAATGAATCAGTCCTCTTAACTACCTGTCTGTGGGGAGGGTGGTGTGGTTAGTCCTAAGGAAATGTGTTTTTTTAAATGAATAATAACAATAAAAAACAGGTCCTCTAGCTGAGAGAGGAGAGTGAAAGTGGAAAGAAGTGAACTCAATGTGTCCCCTTCAGAAAGTATTTAACTGAAACTCATAAACTAAAGCCACCCACGAATGATTATTATCCGGAGAGAAGTTTGGCACAGTCTCACACTCCACTGATGAAGCAGTTATTCTGCAGGGACAGTGTGTGAATGTTTCTCGGTGGGGAGGTGTGATTCACCTGGTGGAAGGTGAAGGGGTTGGGAAGGTGATGAGAGCCTGAGAGAAGAGCAACACTTGAGAATCAGGAAAAGGACCAGTTTTTCAATGGGGCCAAAAGGAATGAGGTGAGAGGCTGGAGAAGTGAGGAGAGGCTGGACTACATTAAACACGGTGAATAAAACTCTAACCTGAACAACAACAAAGCCTAAAACACATATTTATCTTCACTTGTTATGTAGCTCTTAAGCATTAGTTGGCCAACAGTTACTGTATATCTATTTATGGTTGTGGCATGTCGACATGCAAGCATGGATTGTATGGATTGTATGGATGTCTTGGCTTGAGCGAATTTATCTCTCAAGGCACACACACACACACACACGAACATACATGATGAAATGGAGAGAGAGTGTTGTGACAATAATTAACTGTCTTCTGGCTATTTGAATAATTATTAGATATTGGTTATTGGCTGCTTGGTTTGGTCCTGGGAGTTGGGAGTTTCCAGGCCCCTCCACTGTTGCTGTGTGTCATCTGATTCATTTATAAAGAACCCTGTGCAGTAATCTCGTCTGTGCTGTAGTGATGCACTTTAAACCGTCCACCTGCTGCCGTGACACCCCACCAGCTGTAAACAGAGCTATTTTCAGTTGCTTTTCAATGAGTTTGCTGCAATTTAAAACACTTATTTTGAGCAGGATCTAAGTTCAGTTTATTACTATGTGGATTTTTTTTTTCTTTTGATTGATTATTGAGGCCACAATTCTTAATTTTTTACATTACTATTTTTTCCCTCAGGTCACCAGGGTGGGATTTATTGAATACTTTTATATAGGAATTTTCTTTTTTTGGTTTTACATTTTTTAATAATTAACAAGCTCACCTCCTCATCTGGCCAATATATATTTAATGCGTATGTTATTTATTTGTTGTTTATCTTTTATATTTCAAACTACTATTTCTACTGTCCTTGTTGGTGTTTTTAGCATAGCCTTCAGTGTTTCACTGCACATATTGTCTTGGCATGTGATATACAAAACCTTTGAATTACTGGAAATACAAAACAAGTACATTTTTTGAAAACATTTATTTTCACCTCATTCTCCCCGTACATACTCACTGAGCTTACAAACGGTCACCCATAAAGTTGTAATATATTATTTTTTACCTCTTTCCATGATATGACTGGAATATGATTTATTATTGAACATTATAAAACTTTATTAATCATTCTCCTCCAAACATATCACAATAAAAAAGAAACCACAATCAACAGAGGATTGTGTCTGAAAACCAAAATATTCCAACTTCATGGATAGAAGGTGCAGGAATTGAGCCCCTTGAGGTTAATTTATAATTTATGATATTGGGCAATATGAATTAAATACAAAACTGACTTTACTTGATGTGAGAACCAGCATTGGAAAGCTCAATGAATAAGGAGGTGTAAATGTAAGGCACAGCAGATAAAATGGAGGGAGATTCTCCCTTTGGATGTCAGAATTCAATATATAAATTGAAATTACAACTCATGCTGTCTCATACATATACATGCACCATATCCCGTCTTTCTGTTTCCATTTCTCTTTATCTTCTCCCTCCTGCTCCCTTGTCCTGACTCACCTCTTCTCTTCACTTTTTTCCCATCCACCCTCCTTTAATATTCTAGTCTCTTTTCCACCTCTCCGTTGTCCTTCTTCTAACCCACACTGAACTCCCCTCCTCCCCTCCTCCCCTCCGCCCTGCCACCATGCTACTCTCCATCCTTTCCCCCCACCCACAACTCTCCCCCTGTCCTCTTCCTTCCCTCCCCACCTTGCTGTCTCCTTATGTTCCTCTCATACTTACTCCACGTCTCTCTGTTCCTTAACCACATGTCCTTTTCTTTCACTCTCCGTCCCACCCTCCCTCCATCTGTCCCGCCGCTCTGCGGTGATATGAACTGATGTGTCAGCTGAGTTGATCATTCCCTCCAGCTGCTGTCTGCCAACCGCAACTCTCTTTCCCTCATGTGTCGCTGTGACTCTTTCTCCCTTCCCCTCTGCCTCTCCTTGTCACTCTCACCGCCTCTCTCCTTTCCGCCATCTTTCACTCTATCATGTCTACTCCCCTCTCTTTCTCTCTCGTTCCTTCCCTCCCATCCCTGCTCCCACCCTCTCTTTTATTTCCCTCTGAGACAGGCCTGTCAGGAAGATTCAGCCACTTGTCCACAAGCAGTCTGATGTTGTTCTGTCTGCATGTGTGTATATGTGTGTGTGTGTGTGTGTGCAAGTGCCGCACGTTATGTTCAGCACTTTGTGTTCGTTGTGTGTTCGAGACGAAGAAAAGGGGTGAGGAAAGGTGTGTTTCCTGTAGACATAAACCAGGTATGACCACAGCTGGGCCTTTCTCTTTGTTTCACGAGCAGATATGAAAGGTTTAAATCAAGAAAAAGAAAGACATTAGGTATGTTTCCATCCAAGTGAAGCAGAACAGACAGAGGAATGTAAACACATTTGGAGCCCTGGACAGATTGGATGGGTGAAAGAGGGATGGAGACAGAGGGAGAGGGAAGGCTGGAAAGGAGCGGGTGGATGTAAACAGATTTAGATCTTCATGCACAGATGGGAGAGGGACAGAGCGCGAGGGAAGAGATGGATGAATATTGCCAGATTTAGATTCACTGCAGAGAAAGGGAAGAAAATCAATTGAAATGCCCCTCAATGTGCTGCATCCCTCAACAGGTGTTTAATATACCTTGACCACCCGTTTTAACAAACGACTGTAGAGGGATGGATTGAGGAATGAAACGAGGGATCAATGTGATGAATGGAAGGAATGTAATCATATTTTGTTTTCTGAAATACATGCTTGTTATGAATCAGAGGTGCACCCAGAAGAGACTTGTTCACACAGTTCAAGTTATGTTTGTTAAAAATTAATTTGGGGCTGATCCATCAGCAGCATGACCCCACACTGACTCTGCAGTCATGATGCTGCTGTGTTGAGTGGAGGGTGTTGGCCAGATGTTGGCATCAGCATCAGGAGCTGGAAACAGCAGGTCCAGCTAATTGGGTTGATAAAGAGCACGCCGATTAGTGATTGGCTCCATGTTAGAGAGGGGCGAAGGTTTTGACACATTTGATCAGATGATATGAGGAATCAATCATTTTTAACTCCCTGAGTCCCACATGATATAGGTTTGGGCAATTTATTTTGTAGTATTCCGATTTTATTGCATTTCAACAACATGTTGAAAGTTGTTTTCAGTATTTGTGACACTGAAGAGCAAAGGAAACAGATCGGGTGATCCATGAAATATGATCAGGAATTAATTTTTTGTTATTATTGAGACAGCACACGAATGCACGTGGCTTACATGGAGTAATTCACGAGGGAGCAGAGGAGAAACTTTCACTGAGCACCATTAATAAGCAGCATTCCATCCAATATCACGGCAGCAGGAGGTGGCAGCCTCGACAGGAAGCGATGAGAAGTTGACATAATGCAGTGCCACGACTCGACACTTGGAGCTTGACGCTAGCACTGCCTAGGTTATGGCTTGAAGGCTCTGCTGACAAAATGTTCTGCTCTCAGGTGTCACACAACAGCATAAGTGGTTAAATCTGCTGCCTGTGCGCCTTAATTGGCTTGAGATAGAATCCCACCAGAGCTTCTTCTGGCCTGTCTACTCGGTTGCATTTCAGCTGTCTCAATTAGAATAAAAATACCTTTTAATCAAATGTAACTTTTTATGCATGCGTGGTTATGTAGCATATGCAAAAAATATTGCAGGGTGTGCTGAACTCAAACACACACACACACAAACAGAGACAGACTCATGGCAGTGTCCTAGTTCGCCTCACAGCATCATGAAATATATTATTAAAGCCGTACTTGTCACTAAACATTTGTCACATTTACTGGTAACCATGTAGCCTCAATCCATATGATATTGATCCACTTCCACAGCTGACTATTTATGGTAGCTGGAATATGAAAAGAAATCCAGACACAATGTATGTCCTGAAGACCAATGACCTTCTAACATATTAAGGCAATTTAGAGATGTTTTATTTTCTATGTATAAATAGAAACATATTTTGGAACCACCACAGCCTATGTTTGATCGTGATGTCTGATTTATTTAATATTCTGCTCTATTCTGCTTCCAATAAAATGAAATGCTGGAGGCTGGTAAAGCCCAGAGAAATTAATCTAGCCACATGTTCATCCATGCCACAGCGTGTACATATTTTTTCAGTAATTTCCTTCCCACAAGCTTCTTGTCCTAAATTAATGACTAACAATATAGCGCAATGAATAATCAAAATAAAACTGCTGTGAGCTACAGCGGCCAACACAAAAAACGTGACTACACAGCCACAACATCGGCCTAAATCATGCTGATTGAAAAGGTTTCCTGCCTTTGTTTTCAAAAGAAATGATGAACGGTTAACCTTAGGAGGCAATAAAGTTGGGCAATGATGTTGTCAGCAGGGAGTGAGATTTGAAAATGACAGGAAAAATACAGCTAGTCCAACCCACTACAGGAAAGGATGGTGACTTTGATTGTGTACTATCATGTACAAGGACAAATTTAATCAAGTACTGTAAGTAAAATTTTGAAGTGCTTGAGTGTTTCCATTTTATATAACGCTATACTTCCACTCCACTAGATTTTAGAGGCAAATAATGTCCATTTTAATCCACTACTGTTAGCTGTTAGCTGACAGCTTTAGCTATTTTTCAAGATTTAACATGAAAAATATGATCAACATAAAATGATTAGACTTGTTTTTAATTAAACCTCATAACAGTATATAAGCAGTTAAAATGAACACTGTCTTTACAAATGCTACTCACTTAAATGTATCAATCATAATAATAGAATAGCCCAATATATTTGGAATATATCAATCTGAGCAGCTCCATTCGGCACTTTATCAGTTTACTTTTGATACTTTTGATACTTATTTTCTTTTGATTCATCTTGATGCTGATACTTTTTTACTTTTACTTCAGTAAGTTTTGAATGAAGCAAGTTTACCTGTAATCAAGTAGTTCTGCAGTGTGGTATTATCTGAATGCCTTTTCCACCACTGGTTAATGTTCAGGTGCTGGTATTAATCAGCCTGTTAAACTGCTGGTTTTCTTTGGTTCTGATGTTACAGCAATTTTTTTTTATGTGTGTGTGCGTGTGTCTTTGTGTGTGTGTCTGCGTGTGTTGGTGCAAAAGTGCCAATCATCATTGGTCTTATGTGGACAATGGCCAATCACCAAGCTGTGAAGTGACCAATCATGCAGTCACACCGGTGTTAAATGTCAATCATCATTGGTGAGCTGGCTCCGGCACGAGAGAAGCCAGCTGGCAAATTAGTCATCTGAATTGCACATCAGCGATCCCACATATGCAAATACACATAGAAATACTCACACAATAGCCAGTGAACACGCACACACACTCTCACACACACTGAGCCATATATAGTGAATGCCTTCATGCATGTGCCTGAACGGTGCTCTAGGTAATTATTCTACATATTGCTGCTGTATGACTGACACGAAACTACACTTACAGTGATGTGGACCATGTGTTCATATACATGCTGTTAATGATACAGTGCACATACAGCACTGCAGTGTTGTCAGCTCCACAATGCTTTTAAATGTGTTATCCTAATTAGACAATTAACAAGCACAATCATTTAGGTGGTTATAAAGACTTTAGGTGTGCACACTGGGGTTAACAGCACATCTGGGAAAATCCACAGGGAAAAGGCTGCTGGGTTGTGGTAATAGGGTTGTGCTATTCCCTGGTAATGTATTTTGTCATGCCATTATCATGAGGGATGTGTGTAATTTGGGGAAGCTGGGTTTTGTGACAACTTCTACACTTACACTCACTATGTAGAATAATGTGGCCAAGAATAGCTAAGTAAGAGCCGATGATGACATGACGTCATTTCTGGGCGAGCCTCTGTTCCATTAGCTTCTGTTACTTAATGCAGATCTGTCAGGCAGCATTTCCTCCATCTGTCTGTCTGTCTGTCTTTCAGCAGGGATTCAGACAGACTAAGTTATAGAAACAGACACAGCTAGAATTTTTTTGTTGGTTGAAATCTTTGACTGGAACATTCGGAGCCTTGCGATGGACAGTGGTGACGTGCAGATTATGCTGCATGAGTAGTTTGAGAAGTTTCGTGGAACATTTCAGTACTTTTAATTCATCCGTTCTATGGCATGTTTTCAAGAAGAGGAGATTTACTGACAACATAGACAAGGCGTATGAGTGTAGCATAACTTAGATTCAATTTACTGTCACAAATATGACATTCTGATACAGGACTTTGGCATTAAGCTGAATTAGTGCCAAGCTATGCAAATGTGTCTGCAAAAAGTGCAAAAGTTTTGTTCATTGTGCATCTCAATATGCTCACTTTTAACAGGCCATGAAACATGAAACAATGATGGTGTGAAATATTTGTTATTTTCTAAATTATCTTTACAACAAGATGTAGTAAATGTAATTAGAACAATACAAAAAAAAAGATCAGATCACAAAATATGATGGCGTTATTTGGTCCAAGCAGCATGCATGACCTTTCTAAAATGAACGACATCTCATTTTTGGTTCAGTTTATACATATATTTGTTCCAAATAGGTCACCTTCAGTATTATTGTTCATTCTTTTTGCTCAATGAATCAATGCCTCTCTCAGTGCAGGCAGCTTTTCCCATATCATTTCCCTCAAAATTATTCTTATTACTAATGACTCTTAGAGTGAACACCTGGGGAAATAAAGGATATAGAGAGAAGGGCTTTGGCAGCTTTGTTATTGTGTATGGCACACAATCCCCACATGGGGTCCCATCAGTTTCAAAGCAAAGTAAACAATATGCTGTGCTGTAGGCTACTGCAGCCTTGAGTAGATAAATTATTGTTTGAGCCTTCACCGTCAGAAATAATGTGCTGAATTTGTACCTTTAGGAGCACAATGACTTGTCACTGGGGCAGTATCCTCTGAGGTACAGCTGTTGTGCCCTTGATGCTGGCTTGGGAACACACACTCACCAGCCATTTTATTAGCTAGCAAGGTGTACCTAATAAAGTGGCAGTGTGTCAGAGATGATGTTCTGAAAACCTTTGTTGCAACAATGGTTATTTGAGTTACTGTTGCCTTTCTTTCAACCAGTCTGACCATCCTCCTCTGACCTCTGGCATCAACAAGAGAACTGCCGCTCACTAGATATTTTCTCTTTTTCCGTACATTTTCTGTAAATTCTTGAGATGGTTGTGTGTGAAAATCCCAGTAGATCAGCAGTTTGTGAAATACTCAGACCGGCCTGTCTGACACCAACAACCATGCTGCATTCAAAGTCACTTAAATCACCTTTCTTCCTCATTCTTATCCTCACTGTGAACTTCAGGTGTCTTCGCCAAGTCTACATGTTTAAATGTATTGAGTTGCTGCCATGTGATTGGCTGATTAGATATTTGGTTAAGAGGCAGTTGAACAGGTTTACCTAATAAAGCAGCCGACGACTATATACTGAATGTACCTTTTTGGCAATCAAAAGAAAAACGTATCGGTAGTTGAGGTCCAATAGATAGCCCTTAGGAGTACAATAATGTAGGTTGTACCTTGGAGTACAAAAACAGATTGCTACTGTATCCCTTTTTCTGATAGAGATACTTATTGGACCTCAAGGTCTGCACCTTTTTAAGGGCCAAAAAGGTACATGTATGTTCCTGAGCCAATGTCAAAGGTAAACCAGCTGTATTGTAGAAGATACTGCCCCAGTAACAAGCTGTTCCACCCCTAAATGTACAAGTTTAAATCTATTTGTAAGAGTATTCAAGTTGTCCTTATACTGTTATTGTCTGGCTGCTGCAATATCCAGGTTATCTAACTGACCTGTATTTGCCAGACAGCCATTACAAGGCTGACTCAGAAGACAAATTAAGGTATAATAAAACAGAGACAATTATGTCTGGGTTTTTTTTAAATTGTGCAAGGTTTTTCAAACATTGCACCACCTATAACTTTTTTATTATTGCCACTGCCACGGGGATGTTCTGACTCTCTTTTACCCTTGCTATTTAGTTTTTATTTCTGCTCACATATTCACATTTTGTGAAAGCTTTTCTATAAAGATCAGGATTTTAGTTCCCACATTTAAAGAAAAAAGGAAAATCTAACTTTAACATAAGGTATGATCCTTTTAATACCATCCAGTGAGACCGTTGTGCGTTTTGTTTCTGGATGACAGAGCAGTCTGAGATGTGACCACAGAATCTGTGATGTCCCAGCAGCAGCAGCAGCAGCTGTATTCGGGTGAAAAATAGTGTCACTTCCAGAATGGATCTGACATTTCTTTTCCAACAGCAGAAGTTTCTGATATGGCAAATATAGAAATTCTAAAGCCACACTAGCTGAAGTGCCCTGTCAAAAACATTTTGAGTTGAATCAAAAAAGCATCACAGAGTGAAAATAAACCATTTAAAATAAACACAATGTTTGAGTTAACTGGTAGGGTTCAGACTGTAGACAGTGGTAGAAGTAGAAGTTGTGCCCCAGTTGATGGGCTGCTTTCAAATTTCAACACTAAATGTAAGAATTCTCATTCCCAAATTCTCATCTTTAAAGTCAAAATATAGTGATATTGACCAGGTTTGTGTTTAGGTGGTCATCAGTCATTAGGTGAAAATCATTGATTGACCTACTGTTGTTAGCAACTGGATATTTATAGATAATAATTTCTAAGCTTCTTACAATTATTTACACATTTCAATTCCACTTTTCTTCACCATTATTTCCATGTTTTCCAGCCTCTTCTTTTCTCCGTTCCTCCTTTTGTCTTCAGCCTCACCACCTGTCATTTCACAACATCTGTGTTCGGGACAAAAATAGTGACTAATTTATGTAGTAGCTTTAGGTTCCTGGTTGCGTTTGATAGTCTCTGTTGTAGACAGCCTTTTGAACAGACACGTACACCCACATAAACACAGATTTTTGAACTTTTGACTGGATGGTCTGTGCATATGTGATGTGACTGTATTTGCATCAAGGATCACTGATGCAACTTTATTCATTTGTCAGAACTGCCAACTGCGGCAAAAGTACAAACAAAGCAAAGACGACATTTCTCCGACAAGCAGACAAAGTTTGAAAACTCCTCAGTAGATAGGCAGGCAGGGAACCCATGTGTGAACAAAGTGAAATCACCTCCAAGATGTGGTTTTGTGAGAATGCGGTTCTCTTTTGAGTCTATTTGAGAACTCACTTTAATAGGACAGCGCTGTCTGATTCTGGGCTTGGTTTTGGAAAAAGTGTCTGAAATGTTGCTTTGATGGAGCTGTCAGCTCCAAGGTAGCGCTTTCTTATAATTGGAGCATCCCTTTAAAGAGCCGGTGATTTTGACCAAGCTCGTTTAGCTGCACTTGTCAACCTGATGAGAAGGTTGGACGCCAGTATTCACTCTTTGCTAATTTTTTTTTTAACAATCCATTAATGATAAGGGTTATATTTGGCCCCTTTACAAAAAAACGTGTGTTTTAGTTGATAATCATTCATGTGCTGTAGACAAATGCAACATTTCTTACTTTTATGCAGGTCATCCTAGTGCGCTATTAAATAAGCTTGCAGAGTAATGTTTTAATGTTGAGTAACTTGAGTTAAAAAGACCTATTAGTGAGCATTTAGATCGCACAGTAAAAGTGCACAGTTAACCTTTTTTTTTAACAGAGATCAAAGCAGGTCATGAGGAAAACTGAAAGAAAAAAAATAGTCTCCTTTTTCAGAAATAATGTTGTTGACCTTTTCAGGCTGTCTATATTAACTACAGGAGAAGACGGAGAAGTGACCAGAATTTGAGATGTAAAAGTAAAGAACAATTCTGATGAGTTAACTTGATGTATTCCACAGTCCAAGTAAACAAGAACACTTTCTGAAGAAAACAGTATATAAAAAGATTTGAAGTATAGATAT
>CAFUXE010000055.1:107390-131924 GCA_903364295.1 Serranus cabrilla | reverse complement strand
TCTCACACACTCACTCACACACACACACACACACACACACACTGTGTGCATAATGCATAATATGTTAGCAGTGATGGGTGTCCGGGGAGTCCCTGTATAATCTGAACAAAGTAGAAAACTCCTCTTGGTGCTGACCAAGAAGAACATAGAGCAGCTTAGGAAGGAGTGACCTAAACATGCCACACTTCCTCACAAAATTGTCATGTGCAAGGGTTTAATGGAAAAGAGAACTAATAATACTGTGTAGGGAATCTAGGGATATTTTTAGAATTTCCCCATGATTGAACCAAGGAGTTCAAACTATTGGGTTACATAGCAATTTGGGCGATGCAAAAAGCCTTTCTCAGGCTATGAATTTTAATCCAACTGTAATCTTTAAGAGCCTCCGGAAAACTAACGAGACATAACCATGGGTTTAACCAGACTGGGATGATCCGGTTCATGGCTGTGTTTATGTAAGCAGCGTGACGGTACATTTACAGTCATTTGTTTTAAAGGCTGTATATGTTTTCCCACAATGCTTTCATCAGCAGGGGATGAAGTTGGGCTATAGTATTCTGGCAAAGCCTACAGTAATGTAGTTAATTTGTAGATTTTCATGGATGTTGTTGCAAGTAAGATTATAACAAAGCGCTTTCATTTAGCATGAAAATGGTCTTTTAAACTGTGTAAACTGTACACACACTACAGAGCTTTTCATATGTATTGTGTGGATCACTTTAACAAGCATCAAATATGTACTCAGTGTACCGTAGAGTGCACATACCTGAATTTAAAAACACATGGCAGAGTCACAGTGGTAGAGTGACTAAAGCAGAAGCAGACGCATTTCTGAGCTCACAGTTTGGTGGTCTCACTCTTCCAGCCTTTTGTGTAATGTCGACAGAATGCTGAAATTCTCTTTTGCCCTCGAGCGAGGGTGAAAGGTCGGTGGCTGAATGTTGCACCCCATCAAGCAGCTGATTGCGTATTGCTATATATAGTATAAATATATATATGAGCAGTCCAACACTGTGACTGGGAAAGGGCTTCACAAACCATTAAACTACCGTGTTGCCGTGATTGCTCACATGCAGTGACTGTGAAAGTATGCAATAACATGTGGAATGTTGGTTTTACTACATTTTTAAGTGTGTAGAGTTGACTTCCCACTCTAGTTTCATGTTTGCCTATTGACATTTTGTGGGAAGTCGATGGCGATTGCTGACCTCATGTAAGCTGTATGATAGTATAGCCTCGGGCTGTGAGGCTCGCTCCACTATCCATGGTGTCTTGGTCTGTAGGTTCATTGACTTCACACTTACCCTCACATACACACATGCCTGGACAAACACACATGCACACATACTGCCAGAGTCTTAAACATATAAATAACTCCTTGTTGTGAAAGTCTGTGTACACTATTTCAGATTCACATCAGGACACCTCACACTGGCACAGTTACCTATTTTTAAATGACCTTGTGTTTCATGGTGGTTAAACTGTTGATCAAATGAGCATTCTGTTGTTTCATTTTAGCTTTAAAATGTAAAACAAAATACCAATTTCCTATGGTATACTATTTTCTGTTCAGTATCATTTCAAAGTAATAAATCAAGCTCTTATGTGTAGTGACAATTTATCTAAAAACAGACTTGTTGCCAAGCTGCACATTCAGTTAAGGATGGAGAGGAGAGGAGAAATTTCCAATCGCTGACAGGCTTCAGCATGTGTCATTTACCCTGCAGGTGTTATACTGAGATCCACACCTGCACATGCATAAGAGGTGTAAACACTCTGCTGTTTGCCCTCTTTAAATAGCAAAGTAGCTAAAGGCGCATATTCCCACGGAACATGTTGAAATGAGATTATTCCAATGTTTACTTGTTGGATTGGACAGGTGAGAACAGTGTAATTTAATATGAAAGCACAGCTTTTTGAACTGTCGTGTAATTTGTTATAATAACTGTTGATTTGGAATAAGTATGATGATGTACTACATCTCTGTTTCAAGATCATGTGTATTACCAAGGACCACAACAACCTTATGAATCAAACTCAGGTTGTGCAACATGCAGACCAATTTGTTTCCATGATGATAAGTGCTGTGTTTGGCTTGTAAGGACTCATGGGGTTTTGGAAAATGTGTTGTGTAAACAAATGGGGACTGGAACGTTGTGTTCATTCTTCCTGCTTAATTCTTTGTAAGGCTCATTGTGGCCTTTCCCAGCATGTGGAAGACAGGATGGGTGACACAGATGGATAATAACATCCATAATGCACCTGTGGGTGGCAATCCAAAGGACACAGCCTCACCTGTTTAAACACAGGTGGAACAAACCGTAGACAGAATATAGCGTGCTGAGTTTAGGTTTTCTATGCAGTAACCTAATTTTTCAAAAGTCATGTAAACAAAAATCCTAGTTTCCTGAACTGGGGTAAGGGATTAAAATAAATTCTTAAAATAGGTCTCTGCTGGCAAAACATTTTCTGGCTGGTTTCCAAAGGGGTTTTCACATGTCTTCATGTGCCAGTGTCTTAAAGGGCCACCCCGCCAATTTAAAAGCTCAGTTTACTCATTATGGGCAGTATTTCACAGCCTATTTAATAGGGCTGGGCAATGTCTCCTGCTTGTGATGAGCTTTTCAAAGTTTTATAAGAATAACCCCCATGATGTCATGTGGGTGTTATTAGGGTTATGTGCGCTTGGGCCTGGAGACTGTGAACAGAAACACTGCATTACAATGAGTAATGGCAGACAGCATAAAGGGAAACAGGATCCAGTGTTTTGGGGGTTTATCCAATACTCAAGACTAAAAGTTACAAAATGTTATATAATATTACATTGCAAGGTTATAAATGTTGCAACCGACACTCAGTGTGGCCTTTAACAGTAGGCTTTAGGCTCAATCACCTTTGTGTTCTCCTCATTCAGCCATAGATAGTGACTCAACAGACATTTATTATTACTAAAGTCCTTCAGATTATTACTTTACAGCCAGGATATCTCTGCTGCACACAATATAAAATCACTGGACTACGCCTTTAGAGAAAGCAATAAAGGCTGTTTAAGCATGCTTCATGTTACAAGTTGCACTGTAACCAGGTGATCACAGTGCATATAAGCACATTCCTCGGCCTTAACCTGATGTCTTATAGTGACTGAAGTAGACTCTTTTCCTAAGCAGCTGCTTGTTTGTCAGCCTTGCAGCCACTCCTCACATAATGGGGGGATGGAAGAGGCAGTGACACTTTGATAACATCAGAATAATGCGAACATACCATATGTGCAATGAGCCTGGTGACCATGACGACAATTTAAAATCTGTTTAATTTGAGAGAAATGTCAAAGCTTCTCCTCAATTACTGAAAAGCTGATGCTTGAGGAGATAAGGGGTCTCAGTGTGTACCAGATGCTGCAGCAGTAGATGTTATGGTGTATGCTCTCTGTGACATTACAGTTTCATCACCTATCTTTATGATATGCATGCAAATCATCTTTAAAGAGGACACTCAAAATACCCTGTTGTGATGAAGAAACAGAGATCTACATAGGGAAATAAACATCAAACCACCACTGATAGTGGACCCCTACTGAGATAGAGAGAGGTCCATACAAGCGGCAGGAAAAATAAAGGATAAGAGAGAGGGAAACAGGAAGACTTACTGACAACAATAAGATATCTTGTCGTCCTACTTTATGGTCTGTGACACGCAAGCTCCGAGGAACAGAGCAAGAGAGAAGGCTGAAGTAAAAATAATTTTCATTTCTTTAACACAAAGAGATATGAAAGAGAGCCAAAGTAATTAGTTTGATTCCCCTACCATGAGATTAGGATTCCTTCTTAATCTACAGAATTATTTTGCCACAGAGAGTCAAAGCATGAGAACCTGACTTGTCGACGAATCTCAAGCTGGTCAGGTCATTAACAGGTCGGGTGAATTATAGAATTTATATTTAATCAGGTGAAGTGGTAGTTTCTTGCTCGACATAAACTAGATAATACACGCAGTAATGCTGATGATGCTGATATCGAGGGGGGAAAGGCATAGGCTGCTTGTTGCACAATCAGTTGTCCAAAAAATTTAAATGTATTTAACATTTGTATTTAATTAGACCTTGAGTGTTTTGTTGTTGTTTTTTGAGATGACTGAATTGTTTTATCATACTTTATGGCATTTTTAAATTAAAGTAGAAATTAGTTGTTTTTCTTTTGTTTCTATTCATCATTTGTGTCGGAATATTATAAACACAATACAGTCTGACGCCTACAACATACATAATTGAAATGATTTGCATTTATATGCAGCAACTGCAACAAAGTGGCTATTCTGTTTGAATTAGGAGTAGGTCATGTGCCTATAGAATAATTGCTATACAGCAGGATTGTATTCATTCTTTGGAGCGTATAGATTATTGAAGTTTGAGGTTTATCACACACACAGGGGGACATGATGCTGTTTCAGTCCTGCCTATCATTTTAATGAAATTACACCCTGAATTGTAATTAATACATTATTTTTCCATCCATATGGCTTTCTTTTCATATTATCACAGCTGTTATGAGTCATGTAGGCTAATATTATGTATGCTGTGTGTATGTTTATTCATGTATTTATTTATGCACTGTTTAAATGCTGTTGTTCTCATCTTTGGACTCATTCCTCATCCAGTTGAAGTGGTATTTCTCTCATAAACAGGGCATTGATCCTAATAGTCATTATTCCTAACTATGAATGACTCCCATTTTGATGATCGTTTAATTTCTCTGAGGGGTCAATGGGAGTTGAATTATTCAGTATCTTTATAATTTAACCCATCTAGAATGATCACCAGTGCTTGCCACTCTACAGAAGGCTTTTTTTAGATTTACTGGTTTGATTAAATCACCATTATAAGACCATCAATAGGTGTTTTGGGACCAGAAATAGGTGTTTCATAGTTCTAAGAACCCCCTTTTTTTATGGTGACATCAAAAACTGGGAACGGTGGGAGTTTTTCTTTGAACATTTATGAGTGATTTCTTTTTATTTTTTGGCTCCTATTTCAAAGTAGCTAATCAGTGACATAAGTGTGCATCATAGGACCAACACGAAACAGAAACAACAGCTTGTAATTGAAAAAGGAAGAAAACAGGCTTAACTGAACATTTTTATGATGTTGGATATACAAAGTGATATTGACTGGTCAAAGCCAAAAGTAGACTGGCTTATGCAACTTCAGTGTTCCTATTGGCTCTGTGAATACGAACAGAAAAAGAGTCTTTGAAGGTTTGTAGTTTTGGTGGGAGATCTCTAGCGGGCAGTTCCTCTCAGGGAGTCTCCAGAACTGTTTGGTCCAAAAGCGTTCTTTATTATACCATTTATCACAATTAGTTATGCATTACAACTGTTTTCAAACCCCACCATTATGCACTCCAATTTTTATTTTACAAATAGAGTTCATACTTTAACTACTGCATATATTTTTTTCATTGTAGGTGTCATTTTATGAAGTGGGAGAAATCAACTGAAACTATTAGCTTGATATTACAGTTGTACATCAGTGTCAACTCTCACTGCAAACCTCTTAGAGCTAAGCACTTTATAATGACAGAGAAAGGATTTGGATTGACAGTGACTACTGAAGGTAAGTGAGCACGTGTCTGAGTTGTTGAAAGGAAAAGAGATGACAGGAGAAAAATATACTAGGATGGAGACAGTGTGAGAGACCAGAGGTATCAGTGTAATTATTTTCTAATGAGCAAGCCATGTTTATTGAGTCTGTGCATACCGTGGAACATGCATACATGCATGCAATGTTATATGAAAGAGATGTGTGAGTGCAATGTGCTGCAGTGTGACTGTGTGCAACTTTTGACTTTATGAAAGTAAAAAATACCATCATGTAAAAAGAAACCTGACATAAAGCTCTTGAATTATTCATGTACATTGTATGCACTGAGCTAAAGTATTGATGGCAGACCAGAGTAGGTAGAGGTTAATGTAATAATTAAAGCTTCAGAAAGCAGATGTTATTCAGGGAAAGATGTGGCAACAAAGGAAGGAAGTTTTTTTCATCAGAAAAAGTGGGGTGGTGATAGAGGAAAGGACAGACAGACAGACAGGCACAGACAGATATAGAGGGGTCTCTATTCTTCAGCCAAATCCGCTCTCTTTTGAAGACCAGCCAAACATTCTGTTTACATGACTGCCTGCGCTGGCTGGACCACACACACGTACAAATCACGAAAAAACACGCACATGCATACACACACACTTCATAAGGTTCATTATACTGTGTGATTACTCCAGAGTAGTGACACCTCATTAGTGGATACAGTAGACTCTACAGTAGACTCTGCAAGGCAAGTGGAAGGTTGGGAATAAAACACTGATTAATGGTCCTATTATTCTAAAAGGGACATTGTGACAATAAGAAAGCACTATTAGGCACAATTTACACCTGGCATGTGAGTGTGTTTGTGTGTTAGATATGATCTGACTACATTTACAGCTGGTATGTTTATGTGGCTCCAGAACAGAGTCGTAGTCTGACCCACCAGATGTAGACTGGGGTATAACTCACTGGTCGCGTCTTTCACAAAGATTTCTCTTTCTGCTGTCTATTTGGCAGGGGCACTGTTACTGCAAGGCTAAGTGCTGCCCACTTCTGAATGGTTTAAAGAAACAATCGGGGGCAGCCAATGTAGGTATGTCTGGCTATGTGAGACTACAAGTGTCAACAACACCCAAAATTGAGATGGGATTGCTCTGTCCAGCTCAAACAACCAAGTGTCGCTCTTTTCTTTACCGTCCCCTGCTGCTGCAGCTTTTGGCTGTTTAAGAGACTGCTGCACTGCAGGACAGATAGACATATTGGAGATGTTAGGCATGCAGTTTTGGAAAGTTTTGGGTTCCCATTTTGAGTAAAATAGATGATAAAGCAGAATATGCCCTCAGGCAGGGAAAGCCTGTGATTAACAGGTTGCTGTGGTGCACTGTGTGTTTCCATCTTCCATCTTTGACTATTCACCTTTTGTGTTCAGTTAGTCGAAGTGAACTGTAACATTTTGGTGGCTTAAAAATGAGTTCAGTTATACTAAAATACACAAAAATGCCAAAAAAGAAGACAGCCAAAATGCCACTGTCAGGGTGACATCAAGGTACAATTTTTAAAGTCTACGTTTGCAAGTTTATCATATCAATATAATGTTTGTTTTGTGGCACAATCAATTTGCAATTTGTCACAATCAAACACTCTGCCGAACATCATAAGAAATACTCTTTAAAAAGGCTGCATTTCACTGTACAGCAAAGGTCTAATCGACCATGGAAGAACAGAAGAAAAATAGACGTACATTTGACAAATCTCAAAATTGCATCTGAAAGAACTGCCTGAAATGATCAGATTCTATTTGTAAACTCCTTCATGACCTGTCAAATCCCCACAGCAAAACACTGTTCAATTTTAATGGGATGTAGTGGACTTCAGAGTGTAAAGTTTATTTCCTCCCCTTTCGTCTTCAAAGAGGGGAGGCTTTCCTACTTCAAGGGAGCCTGATTATTCCACTACACAGATGAGGCCGTGTATGACAGCAATCCAAAGATAACTGCAGCTTACTGAAGAGTAGGAGTGTGGCCCCTGCTCCTATTTATGCAATTAATATTTCCATTACCTTTGTTATCCCATGTTGATGTTCTGAATGCTGGGTGTGAGAAGGAAATTAATGTATGTAACAGGGTCGGCCTTAACTCTGGGGAGCTCTGTGGAGGATTTTGTTAAGCGGTTCTCTGATGATGTGTTTACATTGCGTCTCATGCTAATTGATAGTGTTGTGTGCACAAGAGAAATTAAAAGTCTTGGATTGTTTATTGTACAGTAACCATTATCTTACGGAAAAGTGATAATCGCCCCCTGGAAGGGTTTGCCCCTTAGACGTGGTCTTGCTGACTCAGACATGCGAGCTCCTCTGCGGGAGATGACGCGTGCTGTTGCTCGGAGAGCGTTTCCTGACAGCTCCCTTTCATCCACACCATCTATATCTGGATTGTCGTCAAGGCTCGAGCCGCCCTCCTCCTCTTCCTCCTCCTCTAGGGTATCACCTTCTGCTGCACAGACGTTGTGGAGGATGCCGAGTGCTCCCTTCACCTCAGGGGCAAACAGAGGCTGGATCTCCACCGCCCTCAGAAAGATGATAGCCAGAAGGCATGCCAATGTTGCCAATGCCATATTTGTTGTAACATGCTTCAGCTTCGGAATTAATTTAGTGTTTGAAAATGTGCAATGCAGAGTTTACCATGTCTCCTGAGGATGAGTGTATATGTGTGTTTTGACAGAGGGAGTTTTTACCTCCTACAGGCTGACAGTAGGGTCAATTGTAAAAGAAGAAGGCATCTGTTGGATACAGGCCCTGTTTTTACAAAGGGAACCTGCAGAGGACAAGCGTGTCCTGCACAAATGCTGCATTGGAAATGTAAACACCCAGAAATACACCTCTGGCAACACAGACACCCTGCAGTAGCACCAAGGGTTCACATAGCATTTCTTCTGTTGTTCCGCCCGAGGGAGAATCCTGATGTGGCACCAGACTGAGGACCAGAATGCCCCACAGCCAGCAAAGCGAGCAAAGCTTGTCCCCCATCCCCTCTGGCCTGAGAAAGTGAAGTTCTCCTTGGAGGATAGTCATCATTCCCTTCACAGTTCTGCCAACTGTGGCTCTTGGCTTGGCTAAGATGTCAGCTGGTGCCTTACACAAAGCTACACATGCAAGCCAGGAAACAGTGACCAGCACCTCAGTTTGCTGGCTACATCCACAAGGCTTTTTACGTGGCAACATCTGGACCCGGATACTGATGCTGTTTGTGGACAGCCTGGAGGCAGGTTTTCAGGGAGAACAGAGAGAAGCCAGGCATGTTGTTTCTCTGAGTATATCTGAAAAGTGCTTTGGTCAGACCAGTGTATGAGCACACACATCTATTTAAAGGTCAAGTGACTTAAATTACTTGTAATCAGTTGTGTTCCCTTTGACAGTGAAATTCCAGTAATTCTGTCCTTCAGATCCTTAAAAGAAACTCTTGATGCCCCTATCTACGAGGAAATGTCACACCCACCTTCCCTCTTTCTTCTTCCTTTTTGTAGTAAAGGCACTGCTAGTATTAGTAAGCTATTGCTTTTCAGTGTTGATAAGTGTTACAGAGATTTTGGGAAACTTAGAATTCAGAGACACAATTTTAAGGCTGCTCTCATTCACTGTTCATACATATACACATGAAAAGTGACACACTATACTGTAATTCAAACCCCCTGAGACTGTGAACCAGGTGTCACAGCTTATTACGACTCAAATTAACATATCTTGTTTGGCAGCGACCTCTGGAGGCTGTAGCCATTGTGCAGAGAGCAAATGAGAAAGTGAGGTGACGTAAATAAAGGCAGAGAAAGACTCTTGGGTTGGGTGTTAGGGATGGTGGATGTGTAAAAACCGGTCAGTGTTGTTTAAGCTTTTTAAGTCTAAGTAACTTAACATCCCCTTATACCTCACCTACGTAACTCCATCCAGTCGTTACATATCGAACCCTGATGATAAGCAGTTTTGTTTTCAAAATCCAACCAAGTCCTTTTTTTTTCACAACATCAAACACGTGTAAATCAGTATCCATCATGTGCAATCGTGTGACAGTCTTAGCCGTTCATGAGAATATGTTGATCTGTTGCATCTACTGAAGTTTCACTAAGCTAATGCTTCAGGCTAGTCAAACTCTGAAGCATCGGCCGGCTTGTCAGTGAAGAACTCAGTCACAAGTCACTATGTGGTTACTATAAATAAGCTGATTTACGTTGTGCTTGTGACAGGAATGTTACCAGCTACTATAGACATTAAAGGGAGAGTTAAGTGTGGCACTGTAATTCTATGAATGGGCGAGGAGAAATTCTTTCTAACTGATATTTACATGTCTCAGGAGTCACAAGAATCAGTAATTGACTGTTTTCCGGCTACAATCTGCTACTAAAAGTTATAAAGTAAGTAGTAGCCGCAGTAACTATCCCCAACTTTTAGCTGCATTTTCAGTATTCAGAACAAACCTTTGAGCCCCCAAATTAGTTCACTGGATAGGAAGAAAAAACTGGCTATGAATTACAGCTGACTTAATGGCTGTGGTTACTAATGGTCCTTATTAGGCTTCCTGCTTGTTTGTTTAAGCAGAAGACTGGTGGACAAACTGTTCCCTGTAGCTTCACTGATAGTGTGCCACTTCTCAATGCCAAGCCATTCTCTCGCCATCTCCCTTTCATTTTCATTGTTTCTTATTTTCTCGGTTTCTTCCTGCTGCTCCATTTCCTTCTCCATCTGTTCTCCATCTTTCTCTCAATGCGGTCGTGCCAAGACCCTGAAAGTAGCATGTAAAACTACCTGACTCAAATCAAGACACAACAGATATATCACTTCCTGTCTCGTCCTTAATGCCAGATACATTTTTCTTTGTTTTTGTCCTTGCACCACCAAACCCTCTCTCTGTTTCTCTCTCACTCTGTGCATTTCTGCTGCCAAAGCCGGGCCTGCACTGAGCCAGGTTCCATTTACAGAACACCAAGGTCCCTCTGTGGAGGCAGATAGGCAATCCCTGTTATAAAAAAAAACATGAAAGAAAATCACACTGACATGGCCACTGAAACTAACCACACACGCACACTCATTCACAGGATTAGACTGCTAACAACATTATTAAAAAAAACAATATAATTTCTCTCTTCGTTGCAAGATCACTCATATACACTCAGTAGCTGAAAGCTTCAAGTGATTGCATCCTATAAGCTATTTTCACAGCAGACATTTTGACCTGTCACAGTGGGAAATGCACAGGTCTTACTGCACTAATAATATTAATTGCAATATAACATGGCTCTGTTTTGTTCAGGTGTCCCAGTAAACCAAGACAGTGTGACAGTGGGCCAGCATGCACAATATTAGGACCATGAAACAGAACCAGCTACATGTAATTATTCCATCGTTAATGGTGCTGTTTACTGTGACAAGTCAAAATGGCTTTAATGACAATGGTCAGAATAGTCCCCACTGGCCTTCAGCTGCAAATCGCATTCGCAGAGACACATACCAACCAGGAATAGTCAAAGTCATCACAAAGAAACTTACTACTGTGAGACACAAAAAGACTACAAAACACAGCTTCAATGACACACAAGGAGAATCTCAACGACTACAGTGACAAAAAGAGACTAAGCAACTATAAGGTCTAAATGTGTTTCTTCTCTCTTTGTAGGAGCGATGGTGGGACATTGTGCATGTCTGGGCCCATCTGCAAATTGTCTCATAATCAATGCTGCTACTAATTAAGCCTACATTGATTTTCTACAGCAGAAACAAGCTTTTAACACTTCCAGTAGCATCATTAGCAAACAGCTGCCTGTTTATACGTCCAGCAGTTATGGAGCAACGCTGTCATTCATTTGAAGTTGTGTTTGTGTCTTTCTTTTTACCTCTTGTTTGGTGCCTACCAGCACTTTGGGGAAATATCTGGCTCTTCAGCTGCTATACACTCCGCTATGCACCAGCTAGTAGTAAACTGTGTATATCAGCTGTTTGATGCTGAGCAGGTAGCGTACAGTGGGTTTTCAAATCTATTTCATAGCATCAAAAATGCTAGCTACATTCCATTTAGGTGTTCCAGTTTCAGGACCCAGCTGTTAGGGATGTTTTCTCACTTGTAGGGCTTACAAATGGAGAAAAGCATTCATTCATGCTCTTAGTTCCCCCTGTGCTTTTCCTTCTATTACAAGTCAAAATGTCTTCTGTGAAAAAAAAAAAATCTATTCTTGAACATATCTCTTTTTTTTCTCCCTTGAAAAATGGGATATGCCGGTCGGAGAAAAAGCAACTCTTTAAATAGAGATATAAAAGGCTACACTGGAGATGTGAGGTTTCATAAGCATGCAAACAAAATGAGTGACAAAGTGACTTTGGCAGCAGCCCAGTCATCCAACAGGACAATAAGCCATGCTGTATTAACTTCCAATAGCAGAGCATTTTTATATTTGGGAATGTGTGTGTGGTTTTGTGTGTGTGTGTGTGTGTGTGTGTGTGTGTGTGTGTGTGTGCTTATTTTTCTGTATTCATTGTCTGCGTGTGTGTTTATGTCGCTTCTTGTTGAGACGTTGAAGACTTTGTATAATCTCCTGAACAGTGTTTTTCTTTGAAACTACCATAACAGCCCAAGGATCTGTTTAATCGTGAAAACACACAAATGTACATTCACACACGGACAGACACACACACAGGCACCCACACAAAAATGAGAGCACAGTCACAAGACAACGTGTTCACATTGGCACCCAGACATGACTTTGGAGTTTTGTGTAAGCTGCGTATGGGGTTATTGTTCTTTTCGCCTACAGCTTGTGGCGAAACCAGAATCACGGCACAAAAGTTATTCATATCCTCTTCAGTGTCTCATTGCTGAATTATCCCAACCTACATGTGACTTTTATTGCAGTCACCAATCATCCCCAACAATATCATGCCTTTGATAGCCTGACAACATTTGGCGGTTGTGTAAAACTTGACAGACGTGGCGCTGAAACGTTGGTGAATAAGAGTGTTTAGATCACTCTCTGGCGTATTCCCATCTCTTGTGCAACTACACGGTGGCCCACTTTGTGTCTGGGTAAATGATTACTTTAGTAAGTGTGATTTCTCTTTAGAAGCTCCAGAGAGGAATTGATTATACTTTTTGTCTCGACATGTTGTTTGAATCCCCCTGTGAATAACTCAAGACCACAGACATAGAATAAGAGTACAATGGATATTCCCATTCAAATCAAGTTGTATGTGTCTATATTATGTGTATACTGACTCATCAAGTATACACTCACTGAGGTGAGGTTTTGTCAAACGATCAATGGAATAGTACAAGCGTGGAGAGCCAGCTATTAAATTACGAAAAATTGAATAACCTAATAATTCCTACACATTCTGGTCACAGCACAGGAAAGCAACGTTGCTATCGCCAGATAAGTGACACTTTTCACCTTGAAAACCTTCAGCTTCTTTTTTGGTAACCCGTTTAAAGCATGACAGAATTAGCAAGCTAGCTTTTAACCAGCAGTCAGCTACTTTGCTAGCCAAAAACACCCAGCTGTCATGCAACGGTGGGCTGGTGGCACCTCTTACGGTCCCTCCGCCTCCCTCCCTGCTGCTATGAATACCCTTTATTGCCCAACTGACGTGTGTTTTCACCATAGACTGTATGAAGACTGAAGTGTCACTTCCTCACACTGTATATATTCCACATACGGTGCTGCCATCTTTTGCTGGTGATGTCACACAGAGCCAGAGTCTGCGCAGTAGTGACAGAGTGGAGCAGAGTCAATTACAGCTGTCACTCATTATATTACAGCCCTGTTTTTTACAGCCTGATCTCACAGAATTACGTGAAATGACCACGTTTGTTTTAACACAGAAGTGCTGGTGGCAGCGTTTTAAAACTGCGAACTGTATGCATAATGACCTGTGTGCTATAAGCGCTCTGCTGATTCATGCATTTTACATTGCCACTGTTTCCATGCTGCCGGCACGCATTTTCCACACATTGCGTGCCACGAGCACGTAAATCGGTGTTAAAATAAACGTGGTAATTTCACATAATTTTGTGAGAACAGGTTAGTTTTTTTAATCAAATAACTTGTTAAAACTGAACCTATCATAAAAAATGAAAACTCGAACAAACATCAGTGGGATAAAACTACCTAAAATTAGAGACACCATCTTGGGGAAAAATGTATTTGACCTCTCCTGTGATCAAGATGTTTTGGCCTCACTAGTGGGGAGCTGCAATGTCGTCCATCTCTGTATACAGTCTATGGTTTTCACCTTAACAGCGAAGAACAATCTTCTTTTCTTTTGAACTTTTCAAATAACCATTGTTTAATGTCCATTATACTCTTATTCTGTTCCCATATCCAAGGCCCATACAATGAACTCACAACGTTGTGGGTGTAACTACCACTGTTCCTGTTACTGTGTCACATGTAGTACACTGTAAAAACGAAAGAAACAAAAAGATCCCGACCTCATAGCTTTCTTCAATGCTCTGGATGTGTTCGTTTCATTTATTGTGACATCTTTTCTCTGTCTTTATGTGTGTGATCTTTATTCTGTAGTGCCTCTCTCTTTGTTGTCTTTGTGAGTCTATTGCTCTATCATCTCTCTGACTTTCCAACTAACTCTCTCCCCTGACTTTCTCTTTTATGATTTTATGTTGATGGCTCGCCACTATTCTCAGCGTTATCACCTTCTCAGTACTTTCTCTCTGCTTTATTCCCTCTATTATCTCTGTCCTCTCTTGTTATTTTCTCCGTTTATCTACTGCCCAATTTTAACCTACTTCGCAGACGAATATTGTTTCTCATTTTATTGGCTCGGGCCTATTGTCCTGTTACCTGAAGCAACAGACCTGTTTTTGTAATGCAGAGACCAAAGGTGTGAGCTAGACATTGATTGTTCTGGTGGTGAGAGCAAAATGTTATGGATTTTCACTTGCGTTCATAGATGTGATTACAGCGGTGCATTCGTGTTTTCATTAGGGGAGGACAGGAGGTCATCCATCACAGTAAAACCTGGGAACACTTAACATTATCGTAGCCACAGACACCCGGCACTGTAGCTTCAGATCCAGTCATGCTGGGTGCTGCACAGGACAGTAAAACACTACCAACATGTGCCACTTTTGGTAACCACACTGCCAGATTTTTAGACCATCATTAACAACAATGTTAACACTTTTGTCACTGGGCCAGAATTAAGTGTGACACTAATGTGTTTTCTTGAACAGGTGGTGTTACATTTGCACCTGGGGCAAAATTTGAATTTCAAATCCAGCACCTCTTGCACTCTTCAGGCTGATGAAGAACCACAAAAACACTTTATTTTTTCCTCTATACTCATGTGAACCCCTATTATGTTTATTTATTTGCTCTTAGTCCCTTTTAAACTTGTATCCTTTCATGTCTTTGACTGTATTCTTTTGATTTACCTTCTCATTTTGTGTTTCAGTCTCTGCTTTGTATTCCATTCATGTGAAAAGCTGTTGCCATCTTTAAATACCAAAAGGATGCATGGCATTGATTTTTTATCAGCAATTTCTAGTTTCTCTCAAGTGCTCCTTGTATAATCGGCAGTAAAGCACGCTTGCTTTTTATTTTGAATGCAGACCAACACATTTACTGTATACTATGGACCAGCTTTCCCTCATAACAATACCAAGGACTTCTAGCTTTTACTCTTTCTCCTGTTGTGGTACTTTCACTCTTATTCATTTACCTTTTTTATATCCTGATATATGTCTATGTATCTCAGTTTATAAAGTGTGGCCATGATCAGTATAATAGATTAACTTATCAAAAGACTGTGAGAGATAGAGTCTAAACTGACACCAGTTTAACTAAAGAGAATGGTATAAGTCATTCACAGAAAGAAAAAACTCTGTTGTAGACCATCATGTATTTATTTATTTAAGCAGGCAGAGAAATTCATTAACAGTTATTATTAATACAAGGACATTCAAAGTATTTCTTGCCTCGAGCAGTGTTACCGTGACCAGACTGTGGTTGAGTAATTTAGTTCTGGAGGGAACAACGGAGATTTATAAGCTGCAACCTTTGTTCAGAATTAATTGCTTGAGAATTAAATTTGATTTAATTCATCCTTGCATCTTAATCTTTTTATCATTAATCTTAAAATAAAATGCTTCCAGTAGCCTTTTTAGCCGGTAATACATGCATGTTACAGACTCAGATTTGGAGGAATTTTCAACACAAATTGAGGGTTTACTTGCTTGGCTTATTCAGATAAATAAAAATGCAATACACCAATCTGGTTGAAATTTGAATAAGCTAAGAGAAGAGAAATTACAGATTTTTTTCCCAGTTTTCAAAAAACCCAAGCAAGATGGACTAAATGATTTTCAGCGAGCAGCAAAAATGCTTGTCTTGGGCCTACAAGTTAGTACATTTCAGCCATTGAAAAACTGTTTTATTGAATTTTTTCGTTTTCACAAAGAAAGAAAGAAACAAGGAAGAACATTGCAGAAAGGACCATGTAAGCACAGTGACACATACGTGTAGATACATTCATGCACAAGAGAAAAAAAAATCATAACTAAAGACGAGAGGCTCCAGGGAGGTTGTAAAGTTAACCCTCTTATCTTCAAATCCCTTTTTTAAAGATGTCAAGGACAAAGTGCCAACCGTCCGCCTACTGCTGAGCATCTTGTGCTTTCAACGGTATAACACATTATTAACAGGTACATTTTTAAAACCCAGCACTATAAGGGAGTCTTGAGCGCCTATATTTTTTATTGCTTATCCATCTGAATAGGCAGAAGGCAGCTAATGCCCCAGATCCTATTATACCAACCAGCTGCTGCTTGCACACACTATACAGTACTGACACTAATACTAATGCTATAGTCAAGATGTCTTCAAAGCTAATATTTAGGTTATGTTTTGGATTAAAGATGCAACTATATGCAAATGAATGGCAATGGAAAACCAACCTTGTAATTGTATATACACATACATATTACATGCTTTGTGATGAATTAATTTAAATTAATCGCATATATAAATATTTCTGTGTGAGGCATCACAGTCTCCATTAACCCTCTATTCTTTAGCACAATCCATTTTGCAATTGAGTTAAATCTGTGTGAATGATATATGTATGTATATATATATATATATATATATATAGCAATGCATTGTCTTATTGTGTAAAATGTAAGAAACTCACTTCATAAGGTCAATCAAAGCTGCAGAGGTTGATATATTCTGATTTTGAGGCACACATATCCCATAATGCAACAAATAGAGTATTTTTGTCCAACTTCCTCTGCCCCAATGTTTCAATCTTCATGCAGACAGCTTTCTACTGTAATTTTGTTGTCACCAAAGCCCAAGCAGAGATAAATCTAAAGACATTATCAAGGTTATTTTCTCTGACATTCTCTGGAGCCACACAAGATGTTATACAACCGTTTTCATATGCAGAGCTGCACCTTTACCTGATGTAATCAGTCTTTGGGAAAATATATTAAAAGACAGATAAAACAGTTTTGATTCCTAGGTAAGACGTATTCAACATCTTTATTGTTGAAGGCGGGACTTGTTCCCAAAGGTTGTCAGTGTTTTTGCTATTCTATTCTGAGCTATTTGCAGGTTGTTATGTTGGAACCGTTGCAGGGATCATAATTAAAGCAGAATAAAGACATTCTCTCTCCCACATCCAAGCAATCTTGAAGTCACAAATTAACTTACCATCAGAGAGCCAGCGCTAGTATGCATCTAAATCTGACTGTTTGTGTATCACTGTGGGAATGTGTGTAACTGTGTGCTCAAGATTTACAACAGCAGTGTGATAAACATCTTAATCCCTTATAATTACATTGGATCACACGCTCATACACACACACATGCGCTGAGCCTCTCAGGTGGGATCCTTATACACTTCCTGGTAATTACCTCGTCGATCACACAAACTAACTCGGAGAGAACGAGCACGGGCAAAGATGTGGGAGAAAGAGAGAAGACTGGGGGAGAGAGGTGGGGGGACCATTGGGGAGTCCGGTGAGGTTGAATTAAAGGGAGGGTGAAGCTGGGAGTGGTAGCAGGAGAGAGTTTAAATGAATGGAGTCGGAGGGGAGGAGATGGAGGAAGCAGGTGTTCTGTTTCAATGTGAACTGTCACTTCTTTTCTCCTCCGTGCTCGCTCTCTTTCCGACTTTGTTTCCAACTGTTCCAGCCTCCATCGCTGTTTCTGTGCTCTGTTTCGCTCCTCCATCCTGCTGTCACTGTTCCTCTGGCTTGCTCTGCACCTGTTTGTCAAACATAATTCTACACCTCGCCTCTCTCTCGGCACCGCGGCATCTGAATAGCTATCATTACAACCAGCACCCCAACTATCCTCCATCTCCCGTGCGTTCCCTCTCTCCCAAACAACCCCCGGCTCCACCTCCACCTCCTTCACTCCCCGATCTCTCCTTTCTCGCTTGCGTATTTTTATCAATCATCTCCACGCCTTCACTTCCTGTTCACCTTCTCCTCCATATATCGCTCTTTTGTGCCTCGTTGGAATATAAACTGATATCATGTCACGTGAGATAAGATCTAGATCCCATGTCACCTTTCTTCGTCTGTCTCTCCTTTGGAGCTTAGTCCAGGTAATTAATTTAGGTCTTTATTGCCAGGTTACCTCAGAGGGCATATCTGTTGTAATTTAAAGATGAATTCATTGATTTTTGGCCACTTGGGGGCAAAACATACCTAAAACAACCTGACAAAACAGACACATTATTGCTTTCTAAATGGTAAACGCCTGCATTTATATGACACTTTTATCCAAAGCTCAGTCTCCTGCTACAGCCAGCCTGCACGTGCTATGTTAGCAAATGGACAATATGGGGGATTAAATTTATAAACGTGTATTTTTTTAAATTGATCATATTTTTCATCTTAAATCTTGACCTGAAAAGTAACTAAAGCTGGCAGTTAAATGTAGTGAAGTAAAAAGTGAAATATTTCCCCCTTAAATGTAGTAAAGTAGAAGTATAAAGTTTCATTTGTGGAAATACCTCAAGTCACTGAGCATTACACATAATGTTAAACAGACCTGGGACCTGCAGTAATAGAACAGGGCCCGACCAGGATCCACTTGACTGTAATCACCGTGGATCCAAACTCATACAGGTCGGGTCCAAAGGTTCTGGTGGACCCATAAAGACCTAATCGAACAATATAGTTAATGCTCATTATATAAAAACATTTCAAAACTTTTCTTATTTTATATTCCACTTCATAAATCAACTGGAAGTCTGATTTTCTTCTTCCATTGGACCTGTGATTGTGCAGTGCAGCCTGATTGACACATGCACTTCAGTGGAACCAAAGTAATTTTGATCGCAACATGCTGTCATCTCTCGTCGATTATGCATCATGTCAAACTGACACCTTATTTAGTGTGTCTGCTCATTACTGTTACAAACTATGCGAGGCAGAGGAAAAAAAGCCCAGCTGACACAGCACCTGCGCCCAAGAAGAAAAGCGTGAATGTTACCTGGAGTAACATTGGACAGATGTCAGTTGTGCAAGCCAGCTTTGGAAATGAGCCCAGTGATTGAGGCCCTATCCATGTCAAAACAATCGGGGCACAGTGAGAAAGTCCGCACATTTACATAGTTTGTTGGCACTCGGGTTGTACAGTACCATTATCTACGATAATCTCTTTGAAGCTCAAACAAGCACAGTACACGGCAGAATACATGTTGGGCCAGATTTGATGTGAAACTTTGACTTTATTTTTAAAATGCGTGATTGGAAACTCCAAGCGTGGTTTCAGCATAACCTCAAACTCTGTATAATAAGGTATTTATTATTCTGTTCAGTGTCCATGTGCCTGTTATGGCACAAACGTGTGTGTGCTCCTGTATGGGTGCATTTGCATATCCATGTGCCTTTTCTGACAACAGGAAATCCTTAATGAGACACTGACAGCAGAGCAGTTTTGTGTCTGTGGGGGTAAGGACAGAGACAGCGAACAAAGGATGAAAAACACCTCAGACACTTTTGATTATAGGTCTCTGTTCGCCTTTAAGTAAAATTGTATTAAACCAACAAAAGCAGCACAAGAAAAGAAAAAAAGAGCCAAGTCCATGTGGCATGTGTCTCCATCTTCCTGGTCCATTTCTCACTGTATTCCTCAGGCTGAAGACAAGAAAACATGTCACGGCCTCCTGCTCTGCTGACAAATATATCTGAAAAAAACATTTTGTGCAAAAATGTTACCCATGGCTATTGCATGCATATTAATGATCAAAAGCTAAATATGAATTATCAGCTGAGGTTTTGGTATGCACATGTTATATGTCTTACCTGGAACATCAATTTAAGATGGACCATTATTGAGTCTGTCTAAAAAGTCGTACGTATCAGATGATTCTACCACATCTGATGTGTATTATATGTACATGCAGGACGCAGAACATGGAAAAAGGTAAGTAGACTTATCATCTGTGTCTCTGCCGTTCTATTCATTTTTAATCCTTATAATTCTCTATTTTACCTTCAGCTCCAATGCGGACAGAGGCAGTGATTAACACAAAAAGCTTCAGGGTTACTCCACATTGAAAGACATTACATTTAAATACAAAGTGATAGAAAATGGTTCTTGCAGTGACTTTAGTATATTGCCTCTGATATGAAGCAAAGTGATATAGGGTGGAGGAGCATTTGGTCTACTGAGTCTTGATATTAAAATTGTCTCCTTGGGCAGAGAATGTGTGAAAGAAGGGAACAATGAGCTGCTGGGCTTTAAGTGCTCTGACGTTTCGCAGTGACTCTCGCTTTCAATACCGTTCTCTTTAGTATGTGACTTACACTGTTTCCTCTCTATACCTCCCTCTGCAGTGCTCGGTCAATCTTTTTCTCATTTTGTATTCTCTCTGACCTGACCTTCACATCTTTTTAGAATGGAGATAAAAAAGTGGCGGCATCATATATGTTGAGACTTGTCATATTGTGTGCAACATATTCGGCATACAAAAAAAAAGGGATTCAGCAAGAAGTTCAACCTTGGACCAACTTTTGCTGCAACACAATGCAATGTCACCTGTTTATGGACCGTGTTGCCCAGTCATTAACATGAAAGTGCATATTTCAGCCCAGTATCCCAAAGGATTTCCATCTGTTGTGAATCTGCAGCTCACGATTTTATGTCCAGTGCTAAATTGGAAACAGGGTCAGTTACATATAGTGCTCTGAGTGGGTCAGTGCTCACTGATATGCAGAAACCTACCAGTATTTCTACATATTACCCTTTGGCGTACATTTTCTTCTGCACTGGCATTTCCCAGAAGCAGCCGGTACTCTTTTTTACTCACATTGCCATATCAGGCAGTGTATCAATGTATAATGGCCCTAAATTTGATACATATTCACCTTCATAATTTTATGAAATGTCATGATGTTGCAGTTACATGACCCTGCGGAGCTGTTGGCTCCATTGATTTCAAACAAAGATGAGTTTTGGAAGTTAACTAGAGTGTTTCGTTGCCCTCCTGTGTCCTGACTTCACAGATGTTGACAGCAGCCTTGTTTCTAAATTTTGTAGTTAGTTTCTGCATTTCTGTCCATTGTTTTATAACTGCAGTCACGGCGTTCAATGGATGCTGTAAATACAAAGCAACACAGAATGCCCAAGAGCCTGACTGCATTATGTTCCATATTTTAACAGCTTGATATCTTTATACTTAATATACCTAGCGCCTGATTTCTTTTTCCTTTCATAAATAAATCATTTCCACCATAGATTGATGCAGGAGAGGGACAAATTGGTACATAACAATTCATCCCACCTACCAACCCCGCTCCTTATTACACACCAACATGTGAATAAGGAAGAGTACAAGCATTTTCTTTTTTTCCATTTAAAGCACTGGTCACATAGAGTACAACAGAGCTTTGGAGCAGCAGTACAGCAAGTGAAAGGCCAAGTTATATTTTGTTTAAAAAGGCCAATAGGAAAAGGATTTGAATTGCTTATAAATCTGTGCATTTGTTGCCTAATCGTAGCCATTGTTTTACCATAAGGTATTTGCCAGAACCTGGATCTTTCCCTAATCTTAACCACACCACAGATGCCATTGTCACTGAAAAAAATTCAGGATGTTGCAAATTTTGTAAAAGTATTCACATTGTCTTGTGATAAGATTTGCATATTTTTGGGTTCATCACAGTTACTGAGTTGGAGGAGGAAATTCTTAACACTGTCCCTTTCCAGAGCTGCAAAGTCTTTCCACATAGTATTATAAACCACCGCACAATGATTTGGCATGTGATAAGCCTTCAAACTCATGCATCTATTACTCAGGCTGGCCTTCCTGGATCATATTTCATCATCTCAGTGGTACCTGAAGCAACACTTCCCCACTGCACAGCCCCTCACACAGTGCTATTTTCTGTCTGAACGCCCCCTAACACTGCGACTGCCGTCAGCCTGCATCAGTCGCCCCTGCACACAGACACAGATAAAAAAAAAAGCACAAATGCATAAAAAAAATCGAGAAAATTATACAAACTCACAGATGCATTCACACCAAACTTCACACACACAACAGTTTTCACACAAAGTTGTTGACCTGTCAGAGCAGAGCGGTCCAAAAAGATTATGCTGTGTGCAGCACTGTGGCCTTAAAGCACACACACACATATCACAACCAGTCACACACATTTCTCTGTCTCGCTCTCTGTTTTACAGCCAGACCGATTTTGACACACACAAAGGAAACTTTCCTTGTAGCTTCTCTTGCTCTGTTCAAGCTGGAGAAGGATGGTGATTCATAATGCATTTTTTAATTATTATGTTTTAAACTCGTTTTCTTGTGAATGTTTTATTCATTTCTCCTGTTGGCATGTTTCATATCCGAGCAGCATATTGTTTGTGGGCAGGGACAGAGAGCTCAGCTCAGCTCACATCAACATGACAAATAACCTGCACTCATGGGGATGATGTCGACTTCTGCTGAAATTGCTGTGTTGTTTGAAAATATTTAAAGACCGCATGATTGTTTTTTTTTTTTGTTTTTTTTTACATGAATCTGAGGCTCGTATTGTCTTTTAATTGCTTTCAAATTCCAACCATTTTATCTACGCGATATGTACGCAATCAATTCACAAATGCATCAACGTTAAAGTCTTATCGCTCTCACATGTAGTGATAAATGTACAATAAAAGTAAGGCTATTATTTAATGCTTTACATGCTTGTGGTCACCAATAGATATGGATTTATCCAAAGATTACAGGTGGATGTTGAAATGATAGTTCTACTTTAAAATGTGGCAGGTGTTTATCATCCCAAAGTCACTCTATCTATAATCTACCATTGGATGATGGTTGGATGATGGGCGGATCTGGACTCATGGCATTAGGGAGCAAAACTTGACAAGTGATTGTGTTAAAACTGACTCAGAGGACCATGTTTTTGTGCAAGCTCAGTGCACAATGTGGAACTTTTTGCTGGTGAAGTGACATTATCCTGAGGAACAGTCAGGTTTCCTCCTCACTGCACCTGCACAGTGGGAAGAGACATGTAGTGGGAATCTGTCACTGGCAATCCAGCAGCACGCTACAATTTGGTGTGAAGATTGATTGCCTTTTGCTCTGTTTGCTCACACCTGCCAGACCAGGTCCTCGAGCAGGGGAGGTACATTGTCAAAGTACAATTAGGCACACAAAATTTACTGCGATCTAATGACCAGTATCCATTCCTGATTAAATTTCATGCAACTAGAAGCAGGCACAGAGACTCCTTTGCTTTGTTGAAATCAGCCGATTGGTTACATCTCGGCATTCTTCCCAGTTTATGTAGGGCTGATTATCAGGAGAGTTAAAACCAGGGAATTATTGGACACACACACACACACACAGAGTTCCATAAAAAATACCAAGGCAATTAAAAGTTCTCTCTCCTCTCTACATCACTGAACGTCTTCAGGACTGCCAAATCCCACCAATCCTCTCTTGGTGTCCTCACAACTTAAAAGAGCAAGTTACCGGACTGCAACAGCTGCATGCATCATCTCCCCCTTCTACATCAGGTCTGCCAAGTAGCGCATGAAGCGTTGCATTTTAATTGCAATGGAGGTCTGCGGTAACAATTAACAATATGATGCGTCAAGGCTAAACCTTGACTTTTCATACAATGAATCATTACAGTGTTGGATGAATTTAATTGCAGTGGGGCAGAAAACAAGTATAATTGTTGGGGTAAAAGTACACAATTATTTTAGGATAGTAAACAGGATGATTATGGGATTTGTCACTTTGTTCAACAACACACATGTGTGTCTGCTGTATATTTGTACTCTACAACTGCAGGTCATGAACATCACTCCACTATCCAGCTGTCAGTATGTCTAAACTGATTTGATTGCCAAAGATTGATACGCATTACCATACACACATTTAATGTATGATGACTTATTGTTTAATATCAGCTAATTTCCAAGTGTGTCCTTCACCTCAGGCCTTGAAAATGCCACAGATGCATCACAAATCCTTTGTACAATTGTTCTGTCTTCCAGAGCTGAAGTGTTAGCTTTTAGTTTACTTCTCTCTTAAATTAATTACCTCAGTAAACATTTCCTATTGAGTCTGTAATCATACTACTGACTTTAAAATCTTCTTCAATACAGCATGATGTTCATTTTGGAAAATATGGTCCCATTTATTATGTAAAATAGTTGATGAAGCAGGGTATGCCTTAGGCAGTGAGTGGCTATCGTTATGGATGAGTGTTTATCACAATGCACTGTATTTTCAACTTAGAACTTTGACGCTTTCACGGTGTGTTTTCCACTTGTGAGAGTTATTTGTGACATCTTGGTCACATAAAAATGTCCTTATTTGATCGTACTAAAAGGCACTCTAATGAGTAGGCTATTCATTTGGAAATTTAGATGCATCTTGTTATCTCAGCTAGCGAGCTAGCAGTAGCTTTAGCTGATAA
>CAFUXE010000055.1:53229-103689 GCA_903364295.1 Serranus cabrilla | reverse complement strand
TTTTTTTTTTTTTTACAGCTGTTCATGTTTTGGTGGCATCTCTCCAATCCAATCCAACTCTCTTTGTTCTTATTTTCAGGAGATTTCTGTCGGAGCCGAGTAGCAGCATGCCACAGATGCTTTGTCTGCAGAAGAACAAACCAAAGTAGGTATTGCAATATCTGTATTTATTCAAAAAAAATAATTATTTCCATCAGTCATTATTGTATTGTCCCTTGATTTATACCTCAGATTTTCCATCTCAGCCAGCTGTGAAACTGTTTATTGTTTCAAAGATGCTCCCCTTGAATTCACATAATCATTGTTCTCACAAACACTTTATCTATCCAGACAGTTGTTCAAAAACAGCATTCTTCCATAACCACTTTGTTGTTTAATTACTTAATCTATACCTTACAAATGTGAACTGCTGCAGACATTATTGAAGCTCCACTTCCAGTTATTCTATATGCTGCTCCAACCATTGTGCTTCAGACAATGATGAACTGTGTGTTTGAAAGATTGTTGGGGTCGGTACAATGGTTACACTGTGGGTGAAGCTAATACAATACCAATACTGAATACCCAAAGTAACGGGCCACTCTGTAGCATAATAGTGAAGGAAACATGAATTGAAACAGGCATTGTTTGCTTTGATTTTTGCAAGCAATGCCTTTATAAACGTGTAAAAATAAATAAATAAATAAATAAATAAATAAATAAGGACAACAAAAATAACAAAATATCTTTATTCTCATGTCAAGACAACAAAGGTCTTAAGGGATTTATTCTTCACCATCCCCTTTTAAGAACTTTGCTGCAATTTTTCACTGTTTTAAAGCACTGGTAAAATAGTGCATTTACTAAAACAAGAAGTATAATATATATATATACATTGCAACTCATTTAGACTGTATGCAGTTATACTGTACATAGTCATGATGTGCATAGATAGAAGCCAATATCCTGGCTGGTAGAGCAAACCAGCACACACACACACACACACACACACCCTTTCCCTAACCTTAACAACCATTTCTAAATGCCTACCCCCAACATTTACCCTTACCCGAACCTTTACCTTGAAACCAAGTCTTAAGCCGCAAACAGACCTTTGAAGAAATTGATTACCAGCTGAAATGTCCTCACTTTCCAACAAGGTCCCCACTCTGTTGGTTAAAAACTTGTTTTGGTCCTCATTCTGTTTAAAGTACAAGTACACACACACACACACACAAAGGCATGAACATGTGCAGGTCATCCATCTAAACAATCTAAATATTCTCCCCCCATATGCTGCAGTGCAGTTTGTATTAAAACAAACAGCCACTGGTAATGTTGCCATCTGGTAGAACATAAATTCCAGTCCAACACTCAACGCCGGTGCACAGCAAATCAGCAAAGCACCGCAACACTGCAGGTCAATATGGTGGCTTCTGACAACACAGTAACATACAGTATTTGAGTTTATTGAATCATGCCATTTCTTAATCCTTGTTCCTCCTCTCTCCATCCTATTTCTTCCCCCCGGGCTTTCTCTCCCTCTCTGTAAATATGGTCAGCCCAAAACATTGTTCTTATTAGAAGTGAGGTTATTTATTTGCTCCAATTTTTTTTTTTTCACCCTCACACAGTTTGTTTTCTATGTGGAAGGCTCTATAAAACAACATCTGATCAATACCAGTCTGCTGCCACTGCTGAATCTCTCTCTCTCTCGTTTCCTCTGGAACCTTGAATTCATCCCTGACCCTCAGCCAAAACCCCTGCTATAAACCCACACATACACACATAGTCGTCTCTCACACACATCAAAATACTCTAACAGTTTCCCATACATACACACACACACACACACACAAACAGGCTTGCTCCAGTTGACACACAGTGATGATACGCCAACTGGCTGATTACCGGCAGGCCTCTCTGTGCAAATATTTACCAGATCCCTGAATAACTGACAAAATAAAACATAAGCAGGGAATAAATTAAGTAGAGGGAAAACACTGATCCCAACCTGAGAGGGAAAGATATCTACCCGTAGTAAATATCTGATAAGACGAGGGAATAGAGGAGGAGAGTCAGAGAGTAAAGAGAGGAGATGAAATAACAAGTGAGAGGAACGTGGAGAATGAAAGACTGGAGAAAAGGACGGGGGAAAAGACTGGGACAGGAGGGGAGAAGGAGGAGATGGAAAGCTTCCCTTCTTAATGCGCTAAGCTTTTCTCCATTAGGGAATGTCAATTCCATTTGGGAAGAAAATCAAAAACATCTCAAGGTTTTGCACAATTTAGGTCAACTGAACGTCCGTATCCAAGGCAGTGTTAAACACAAGTGTATAACAAAGAAGATGAACTGAGAAGAAAGGTATCAGACAGAATCTCAATGAGGGACATGGGACGTGAAGCGAAAGAAGAGACACAGAGGCTGCTGTGACATCACAGAGGCTGACATGTGACATCTGACAGACTAATGCTGCAGCACAGAGGCTGACATGATGAGACAGTTTGACATTTGAACAGCAGACATGACAAGGGGGGAGGTTTACCTGAAATGATCTGATTGTAAAGAGAATCGCATGGTGCCGTAACTCACACCGTGTCAGACGAGGTTCATTGTCAAACAAGATCAATCAGCTGTTGTTGATACCATGGGGAATAGTGATGAATAAAGAGTCAGCAGAGTCACTAAGATTATGGATGACTTTTTGCCTGGGGAGTAGGACTCAAAGGATGCAGACAAAATAAACAATAAAAGTTCTGGTCCCGTACAATGAAACTGCATTCTCAATTGTCGGATAACATTTGCAGTTTTAAACGTGTGGCTTTGTGGACAGTAGCACCTTGTTTAGGCACCTTATTTTCTTGGTTAGGTTTTGTAAAAGATCATGATCAAAGCCTCCCTGTTTGTTTTTTTTTCATGTTACATAGTTGACTTATGTCTTTTCATGTTTCATGCATTTTCTTTTAATGCCAGGGTTTGCCTCCCTGCATGCAAATGTTCCACCCATAGACTGTTGTTCCACCAAAACCTCACGAGTTCTTTCACAACACTATGCGATGTTACTGTCGCTGCATCTTGGGCTGAGCGCTGCCCAAGACGTTTGTGGTTGGTTTGAAGAAATAAATTAATAAATACATTTTCCTTTCTCCAGCCCAGGCACTGCACTAGAACAAGATGTGGAGACAGGGTTGGCTTTGTGAGACTTTGCCTGAGGAGGTGAGCCACGGAAGGTAAGATTGTCTGACCACTCATCCGTACTACTTTCTCCACTCCAAGCTGCCACTGCTGCTCTGAGAAGAAGCAGGAGCAGGCTTGTGTGCATGGAGGATTGATTACTTGAGATAGAAAACCCTTCACCTCCCTTTAGTTTGGATGGGAATAAGCAGCCACTGAGGTGTTGAACTGGCTGGTTTCACTAATAGCCTAGCAGCGTTGTGTTGCACATCCACATAGCACCAAGCAAGAAGCAGTGGACCTAATGTGTCCTAATCCAGGACATTTATTACGTTGCAGTTTTATTGGCCTCTACACCAACACTGGCTCTTGCAACTAAAGCTATGCCCAGCACATAATACACTTTAATTAACAATTAAAAATGATGAATGCCTTTGCCTCTAATATCACAATTCCTAAATGGCTCCAGACTTTGCTTTTTCAAGTGCAGCTGCACTTTGTGCCAATTATGTGCTATTTTCCTTTAAACACAATGAGGGCTTTTTATTAGCTTGCTGATTTTGGATATTTTGAGAATATGGGAAGAGAACAAACACAAAAGGGGGCAGGGCCACTTTAATTCAGACGTGCACGTACGAGATTGTCCACAAATGAGTGAGACTGTCTATGATGGGCAGCTTTTGAGCCCAAATTCGGATAAACACACCAAGAAACTAGTGCATTTGATTGACTTCGGTTGTGTTAGTTTCATTTTCAATTTTGCTAGACTAATGCCGCAAAATTACATGATTATGTTTAAGGAAATTATACTTCATGGTTAAGTTTATTATAAAAAGTCATCAAGGCTTGGGTTAATGACCTTATGTTACTAAACATGTGCATGCCAGGATACTTTAAGAAAGAAAGTGTGGAGACCATCACCTTCAGCAGTTTCCTTCCTTTATCCCGAGGCTAAAGGTGTCCACTGTGCATAGACACTCGGAAATTGACAGGTAGTGTGCTTGATGTCAGGTCATATATCACTAGTATAAAGCCTTGGGAGACTAGAGGCAGAGAGGTGATGTAACTCAATGCTTTAGCCCCAGCTCTATGTTGTCACTAAAACAACAAGTCAAGTTTCTCTGAAAATGGTTGTTTTAAAGCTTTTTAGACCAAACAGTGTGGGGAAACAATGATGAAAGAGAGTGTGAAAACGAGACAGCAGCTCAGAGTAAAAGCAGTCAGTAATGCATTTAGCAGCTGAACTTTAAGGTTTATTTGAAAGAGACCTTTGCCAAGTAGCAGCCTTTGTCCATTGGCATGTTTGTCTTTTCAAAACTGGATGAAATGTACTATATTCATTTATTGATTTTTTTTTTGGTAACCCTATGACCTTTTCCTAAGCACCACAATCTCTCAGTTTTCCACAGACCATATCCCCTGATGTCTTCGTAATAAAGCACAGAATTTGTGGTGTGTATTATGGCTCCTAATAGACAAACATGTTTTTATATCAGTGACCCTTTGGCTTTTCCTCTGGCACTACCATTTTGTCATGTGCTCAGTATGGTGTTAATGGCAAACTGGGGAGATTAGGCTTTGACAGAGGTCTGAACTATTTTGAGTACATTAAAGTGAGGTTCAAATAGAAATTGACATAAAATTCACATGTGCACGCAGCCCAAAGATTGTGACTGTGAGGCCTACTTGCATGATAAGCCCACTGATTGTACCTGCATGTGTTGATTTTGACTGGACAACAGGAAGTTGAGGCAACAACCTTTAACTATACTGTTATGTTCCTGTGCACATATTTACTGTGCTGATTAGCCCAGTCTTTAAAAATGCTTGTGGTGTGATTACTTCAGTTAACTTTCATCAGACATCATTAGATTGTTTGGCCTTCCCCCCTGTTAAAATTCTGTCCGAAGCATGCATGCCCTCGCACATTCTCGATAAAGGGGTGTGGTGTATTGCACAGCACCACTGTGCCCTTGCTGACCTCCAGGCCTCTACAGTTCAGGATCTGTGCTGCTGCCAATTCATATTCTGTCAGCATGAGAGAGCAGACAGAGCTGTAATACCCACTACTGTGTATGGAGCACAAGGGACAAATACCCTGATCCTCAAGGTCCACAGAGTATTAGATTGCTTTCACATAGATAAGCAAGTATAGCTGCAGGGCCCTTATTTATTTCATGCCCTTAACGACAGGTGCACTGTTGTCTGTGTGGCTTTATATTTACACTGTTCTTCATACTGTATTGTGTTTTTTTTCGGGCTCTGACATTGAGTGTTGAAAGTTCTCACTCTCACATACACCTGCAGGCAGCTGTACTCTGGTTAACAAAGTCATAAATGGGCTTATCAATGTCATTGTGAAATCAAGGTTGCACACATTTTTAGATCCTGCATGACTTGCATACCTTGTTTACCATGCTGCTGTATATTCTGCATCTTCTCCGTAATGTCCTTGTCCATGTAGAAACAGTGCAACATTTCCATCTAATATAAAAAGCAACACATCAGAAGTATGCAGAGATAGATGGAGAATGTGAATCAGGAAAAGGGCTTGGAATATGTTCCCTTTATTTTCTACCCTGCCAAACGGTGAAATTGACATTAGTAGCACACATTAAAGAGATGGTGGCATATTCCAGGCAAATGTTTCAAGATTGGGGAAATATTCCATCACTGTCTGACCCGTGAACGGGAACATGATCCAATCTGTCAGTGACTGACAGCTCTTTTCCCCCTGCTGCTTAATAAACTGTTGGTGTAATGAGTGATTTTTCAGGCAAATGTTGTGTAGTTGGCACAGCTCTATAGCTTTCATGCCTTTCTTCCCTGCATCCAAAACACACTCATCCATTATTTTCCAGCTTTTTTTTTTAAGTTGTATTTTTAAAATGCCCATTTCTGACAACTGTAAGGTAAAGTAAACACTAACAGAAATACGAAATTACTTAAAAAAATACATATTAAAGGGATAGTTCAGATTTTTGAATTGGGCTTGTATAAGGTGCATTTCCATCGTCAGTGTATTACCTACTGTAGATGGTAGCCAGCACACCATTTGGAAAAGCAGGCAGGAGTACTGAATGACTAAGTAATGTACTGCTGTGAATGGGGGCAGCAGCAAAATCTATTTTAGCCACCTAAAAAAATCCAATATAAGTCCATATGTACGCTATATTTAGAATATTTTCAGCGCTTTACCTTGCTAACTGCTAACTACCCTCTCTGATGGGGAACTGAAGCTGTTATCAATCTCTGCTCTCTTCAAAGCCACAGGACTCCATTTACCAAAACAGTCATTTCATCCCCAAACACAGGAACACAAACTAGCTAAAGCATGGAGCTTAAATTACAGCTTTTGTCAAAGGAGTCTGGTCCAGAGCATAGATAATGGCTTCACGTCCACATCAAAAGGAGATGCCTGACAGCAAGATATTGTTGCGTTCCGATCATGCTCAGCAGAAATGGCACCAACAGTCAGGTTATTCAAATAAAACAGCACTTAGAGAGCATCTTCTGAAAGGCAGAAATGCAAACCACAAACCATTGTATAGAAAACCTGAAAATTTTCTATATGACTAAAAGCTTTCAACAAACAGTCAATTTCATCCAAAAAAGCCGCCCTAATAACAGAGTTTGACAGTGGGGTCAAATTGTGCAAAGATGTTGCATACGTAGATAGTTTCAGTAGGAGCACTTGAGCATACTGAATTACTCAGCATAGATATACATTTCATACCAAACATTTCCTTTTTGTTATTTTCTTTCAAACCTCTCTGTCCCATCTGTCTTTTACACCATGACACCTTGATCAAAGGTTGTGTAAATCTTGTCTTAAATGCCTGTAGTTCTATAATTTTTCACATGGACTCATAAAAGTGGCTTCACATTTGACTTGAACCTTCTCTTCTGTCACCATCAGGTCAGTTAATCAGTCTGTGAGATCCAAAAATCTATCTAATCGCTCAGAAAAATCACAAGTTAATTCAATCAGTTAGTACGATTGGTTGTACCTGCAGCCCATTTCAAGCCCCATTACCACCCGCAGTGTGCAGCGGTACAGAAATTTATACCTCAGTGCTGGTCAACAAAAGGACAGATAGAGGCCTTTACCAGAGGTCACATACCATTTTCTGATTTATTGCATCAGTGTTTCATTCTTCTTTTGTTTTTTTTCCCCCTATAATCTAACTTGATTGATTTGGTTTGTCAGGAATGTATTAATATTTCATAATAGCAGTTGGTATGATTTGAACAAGCATGGTCTATTTTAAGCATCTTATCCATTTTACCTGCTTTCAGGGTAATCCTGTATAGTTTAATACCTATAAAGGGACAATGAAATTAAATTTTTCTCCTTTTGAAAAAAGAAAACACAAGTACAAAGTAAAACAGATTAAAATAATAATACATTTAAAATTGAAATTTTAGCCGCTCCTTTTATTTATTATCTGGATTGTGTTTGTCTTTTACCTTGCCTTATTTGTATTTGTTTGCCTTTTTTAAAGATGAAGCTGAGAGACACACAAACATTTCCAATGTACCTGTACAGCATCATACCTGTGCGAATGGCAATAAACTCTATTATACCCTATTTACCCCTCTATTCTGTTCTAATCTATTCTATGCTATTCTAGAAAAACAAAATAAATTAATTAAAATAGATAAAATGTAAACAAATAGTATAAAATTCAAATAAAAAGTGACATTTGTTAAATCCTTTGTAAAACCCTGTTGTATTTGTCACATTTCAGTGGAAGCAGTGATTTCATTTTTGCTTTAGTTTAGAGTAAATATTGAACCTTTAATGGTCCAACATGCCCCAGCTAACACACAAAAGCCCAAATGTCCATACTGTCCAGACTGAGAGTGGATGAACTGAACTGAACTAGAAGGATGTAAAGTAATCAATAATTGTGATCCACAGAGTGAATAGCTCGTTGAGCGGACAATTTCAGGCTCTATTAACCTCACTGATTATGTGAAAGTGGCCAAGATTAGGTTTGTCAACAAACAAATCTCCAACAACTCATCCAGACATTCTGTCAATCTGATCACCCGTCCACCCTATTGGCTATCCTGGCCCGCTTTACTTTATCACGAGCTGTTGTATTGTTAGTAACTGTTTGAACTGAGTTTTCAAAGAATAGTTTTTGCTTCGTACTGGCATTTTTTCAATGTGACACTTATATTTTGATGTCTCTCTTTGAGTGACCTTTACACAGATAAAATAGACCACTGTGAGCAGCTGTCTGTCAGATTCATCACTTGACCGTCTGGCAAGTGATTCAAAACTGGACTTTATAAAACTAGTGTTTCTAAAAACTGATGAGGAAACTTGCTGACATCTGTTTTGACAGAAGCCAATGAGTTTCCATGAGTGTTACTCTTGGTTTGGAAATAAAGAATGGAAATATGCTCATTTGGTTAAAAAAAAATCATATTGCACACTCATCTGTGCAGCAGCTGTTGCCTTAATGACAATAAAAACCAAACTCCTGACATCATCAAGACAGGTATTGGTCCCAAATTAGATTTCGATCTCTCTTTGTTTTGTCTCCACCTTATTACATGACCGTGTCACATAATTCAGTTTCCTTTTTTGTACGTGTCATAGTTCAGGGCACATACTGTGACTCCAATATTTCCTTCTACCTCGTATATTCTTTAGCCTGTCAGGCCCCTCTGGGTCATCCTGTACTTCTAGCTCATATTTTGCTTTTTGTAGTGCAGTTCTTTTTAGTTTGTTATAGTCTTTTATGCATGACAGAGATAGTTGTGTCACCTGTTATATTATTTAAAATGACTGATCTTATTAGGATGTTGTTGGTCTCTTGTTGTGGATACAAATAGTTGTTAAAGTGTTGATCCATGTTAAATTAAGCAGCAGCTATAAATGTCCATCAACTAATGTTGGAGACATTAATAATAATAATTATTAAGAAATTCATAACGGTTCTGGGAAGCCATGATGAGAAACTGTTTAGAAAAGGAGAGGCACTCTCAAAATATCCCTGGCAACTGATTGGATGAATCATCAGTCTATCACCTTCTATATCTTCTATCTTTGCTCCCCTTTCAATATAGAAATACTCCCCAGTTGTGATATCACTGGACATTTATGCTACACCTGCACTGACCTCATTAACAGCTGCCATTGTTATCTTGAACCATCAGTTGCCTCTAACCTTGGCCAGAGTTTACACCTTCAGTCAGTCCGGGTGGACTTAATTTTAGTCTATATCTTGTGTGATGAAGTATTGGGGTAATGGATTTCTTTATAGCTGTATAGATTTTCTGGTAAACATGTGTTGAGCTCCCTCTGTAGAACGCATTTACACAGACATCTCATAAAAGCCCCTTAAAGATCAAGATCAGACTATCAAACTGTATTCAGTAGCTTCTGCATGGTGCCAGTGGCACAGTGGTACTTTGAAGTGGAGTATTCCAATAATCCTAAACTGTCCATTGTTGGCTGAATTGTTGCAATCACCCCCATTTGAATACTCCAACTAACCATGCAGTGGTCTGCAAAGCACTGGTTATTGATGTAGCAACTGGCTGCTAGTGAGGACTATTGATCAGTGTTGTTGTTTCTATTATTTAAAGTCTTTAAAACAAGCCTGAAGGTTAGGAGATTAGCCATGCTCATTTTACCACTTTGAGAGAAACAGTTAAAGTCAGTTTCTGTCTTGGTTTTCCTGGTAATGCAGTAAAAAGCTAACTTTTGGAACATTTATGTGCTATTGAGAATCCTCTATATGTGACATTTGTTTGCCAAAAAGGGTTGCATTTACAATCTTAACTGTCAGAAGACCAAGCCCAAAAGAATGGGGGCATACACTTGAACACTGTGTTGACTGATATAATTGATGCTATCAATTTTGTCACTGTATATGGTGATGTTTTGCACCCCTTTAGCAAATCTTATTACACAAAAGGGCCAAAAGCTAGACCCGAAACATATTGTGCATAAAAGTCTTTATCCAATAAAGTAGCAATACTGGTCAGTAAATCTGCAGTCCCTCTGCTCGAGTCTCTGGGTTTACACGTAGGTTTAGTCAGCAGGAAAGAGCAGCACATACAGCAGCAAGACTGAAACAAATTTAAACTTGATTATTAAGATACTGTAATGTAAAATAATAGTTTTAAATACATCATTATTGATCAAAGAAAACATAAAGACGTGCAGAAAGAAAATGACTAAGACTAAAGAATCCAAATCTGTATTTGTCTCAGTTTAGTTAATACCTCTCTGAAACTGGAAGAACTTAATCCACATCTGGCACAGCTGGCTTGTACCTTTCAAAGTTTGAGAATTTTATGCTTTTAGAAGATTTCTTTTTAATTTCTTAATTTAATTATAGGAAGAGTTTTGGAAAGTACAGGGAGTGAAGAGATATTAAAAGAATTTGGCATTAAATATGTTTCCTTTTTTGTCTTCTATTTTTTAAAGACTGTGATGAATTAATTCTAACCTTACTTGGTGTGAATAATTTACAAAGTTAATCCACAGTATGAATGACAAAGTGCTTGAAACCACAGAGGAGTATTTTCAAGGAAACTTGTTTATCGTGAATATTAAATGGTAGGGTCTTGCTTTTACTATGGTAAAATATGTTTTACATTGTAAACCTAAAATTGACAGTTGTGCCAGGCCACATATACCTTTCAATTAAGATTGCAATGGAATATGTCCTAAAACCAAGTTCAGTGGGACAGTCATGTATAATAAGAAGTCATCTGCATATAGTGATATCTTGTGTCTATTGGAGCCAAATTTGATTCCTGTATTATATGTAAGGGTTAGAGCTGATGCATTTTTGCATTTTTATTCGGTTCAGGCCCCAGAACTACTTTGTTAAGTTTAAGCACAGAATTACGCAGTTAGGTTTAGTGACAGATTACTGTTTGGGTTGTAATTAGTACCTTTGTTATGTAAATAACTCAAATATTTAGTTTTATACAGGATGAGAAAAAGCAAAAGTGAAAGTCCTTTGTTTGTTTGACCTAATCATTCAACCTCCTCTATGCATGAACATCAACGCACATTGATTAGAAAAATACATTAACAACAAACCTAACCCAGCAGAAAATACGACTCTTTCAAAATGTCACTGCAGTTACAGTTTAAGATAAAATACTAGACCTTTATCAGTTTCAATGGACTTTTGGACAAAAGATTTTGATTTCTTTGTTGGCACACCTAATCTGACACACCTAATCAGAGAAATACTAGAAATACTCTTAGAAAAACAGGGAATTAAGTTCATAATGAGTTATACTGACAGTATGCAGAAAATCTGCTCTTTTTTTTTTTAGGTTGAACTAATATTATGTCAATATGCATAGCCCTTACTGTATAATATTTATGGTATAAATGCATGTATGAGGATATCAACCTTGAATATTCGAAATTCATTATGCAGTATTCACCCTGAGCCTACAGCTATTAGAAATAACCCTTTTTCCACCAAGTCTAATTAGTAGCCTAAAGGCCTATCAGAAAGACGTCCATTTTATGTATTTTACACTTTACAACAGACACTACATGAAGATCTAAACTCACTGGCCATTTTATTGTTTACAGCTGTTCAACTGCTCATGAAGCAAACATCGAATCAGCCAATCACATGGCATTAGCTCAATGCATTAAGGCATGTAGACATGGTGAAGACGACCTTCTGAAGTTCAGAGCGAGCAACAGAATGAGGAAGAAAGGTGATTTAAATGACTTTGAACGTGGCATGGTTGTTGGTGCCAGATGGGCTGGTCTGAGTATTTCATAAACTGCTGATCTATTGGGATTTTATGCACAACCATCTCTTTATAGAGAATGGTCTGAAAAAGAGAAAATATCCAGTGAGCGGCACTTCTCTGGGCCTTGATGCCAGAGGTCAGAGGACAATCCAGACTGGTTTGAGATGATAGAAAGGCAACAGTAACCCGAATAACCACTCATTACAACCATGGTATGCAGAAGACCATTTCTGAAAGCACATGTCCAACCTTGAAGTATATGGGCTGCAGCAGCAGAACACCACACTGGCCACTTTATAAGGTATACGCTAGCTAATAAAATGGCCAGTGAGTGTATGTGTGTGCATTTGCCTCTGTCAACTGTAGTCTCTGCCTCTATGTGTATGCTAAAGTGGCCTCTTATCTTCTCGTATCTTGCAATGTCCCCTTACTGACCCATATGTATAACCCACAGCTGTTGAGCTCCTGCCTTCCTCTTTCACGGTCTCTCTTTCCCTCATCTGTAGGCAGGTGCTTGCCTGCTGGTACCAACAAGGTAATGGAGAGATGGTATGTGCGTTGACTACTGAACAACTGGCTAAAATGGCAAATGCAAACACAAAAGATGAAAAAGAGAAGAGAGAAAAACAAAACAAAGCAGAAAAAAAATAGTGAGAATCAAGAAGAAAAGTGAGTGAGAGGAGGAGAATTTTTGAGAAAAGCATCAGAGAGGGAAACGCGGCTCAGACAGGGAATGAAATGGATGCTCTCTGGGGATGACAGACAGGGAACACCACCAAGGACAATTTCAGCATCAATAGCGAGAATCCCTTCGAGAAAACAGAGTTGTCGAGAGAGTGAGGTGGTTGATGCTGCTAATTGCTTATTTTCAGGTTTGCTGCTTAGGCATCTGCATTTCCATACAAAGTGACAGACAAGATCCAAAGCCAGCAGGAAGAAAACAAGGGCTGATTTTTCCTCAGGGCATTCTTTTACTGTGTGGACACCATAATCAAGTTGAAACTGTGAATAATTTATACCATTTGATTGATGCTCCTGTCCAGTCTGTCTTCCAGGGGGGTCCCAAACCTTAGCCCGCAGGCTCTATTACAGCCAGCAGGTGTTAGACACTGCAATCATCTAATAAAAGAGATCAATAATAGCTGCTCTACTGTCTGTGTTACATACAACCTGGTATCATCAAAATGCTATTACTGCTTCTTCAGTAGCTGGTTAGAATCTTTCTACGTTACATGATTTTACAATTGCTTTGATTCTGCAACCCTTTATTGAATATTTATCAAATTCTCACAAGGGTGATGATTTGCATCTGTTTTTGCTCTGAAGTCTCTCACTGAGAATTTTACTTTTTCTACCAACTCTTAGAAAAATAAATTGGTAGAAACTGGTTCAGGAATTTAACCTCGATTTTATATTATAATAATATTTTCTTATTAGTGCCACAACGGGGAAATTCAACCTCTGCATTTAACCCATCCTTTACAAACATGTGTACACAGACATTCCTGCACCCAGGGAGCAGTGGGGGGTTAGGTAGCTTCCTCAAATGCACCTCAGGGCTTGACATGTCAATCCTGGGATTTGAACCCACAACCCTCTGATAACAAGCCCAATTCTCAAACTATTCCCTACCTTTTCTCCCCTTTCTTCCTCATATGAGTGCAAAATCTGAAGGCAATAGGACAAGATTTTTGTATCAAAAGCAGTCTATTTTCCATTTGTAGTGCGGGTAATATTGACTGATTACACAGCTTTGGTTAAATGCAGGTATAATGGCAGGTTTTTAATTTTAACTGCTCATGTTTTATTAATCAGTATGCATTGGTCTCCATGTCCTTTTATTCTATATACCATGTTGTTGCTGCTTTTTATTTCAATCTGTAAAGCACTTTGAACTACATTTAATTGTTTGAAAGGTGCTTTATAAACAGCATTTTGTTCATTGACTGATAGAGGTAAACAGTCCATTTGGAGGCGGAACTCACAGGTGGGAATGGTAAATGGATTGCAGTTGTATAGCACTTTTGTAGTCATAGTGACCACTCAACTCACTTTAATACTACGGATGCTCATTCACCCGTTCATACAATGGTGGCAGAAGCTACCAAACATGGCGCCACCATCAGTGAACCATTCACACAAATGATGACACAGCGTCAGGAGCAGTTAGGGTGTTGTTTATTGCCCAAGGATACTTTGACATACAGACTACCATGGTCAGGTTATCGAACCTTCAGCCTTTAGTGGGCGACCGCTGAGCACAGATGGAATCTCAGAATCCATCGTCTGATGGCAATTTCTCTTTGAATCAGCTTTCTGTTAATTTGCCTGTATTGTGTATGCAGGTATCTGTTATAGAGATTAGCCAAAATGTTGTTTGGACTTCTCACAGAAAAGTATAAATGAAGTTGCTAATCAGATTGTAGACAGTGACAAAAAAAGGAAATTATGTTATCCTGATATCCACTGGCATCAAACCCCAATTATATTGGCCAATTCCCCCAGAAGCTAAATCTTATAATAACCAATGGGCTCTGAGACTGAACAAACAGTAACCATATAGCTTTGTCGGACTTTGAAACTGATTATTTTTTAATGGTTTTGGAAAGCAATGGGAAATAATATAATGATAATGCTAATCTTGTTTTTATTGGAATCTTAAAAAGGTTTTTTTTAAAAGACACTTATATGCAGTATGGTATTCTAGAGGGCTTGGACAAATGATTTATTTTGTCATTTATTCAGGAAGAAGTGTTTTTCCCCTCATCCTAATGACTGCCTTTAAAAACAATACTTAGGCTGAAGTGATATTTATATCTATCATGCGTTTAGTATTTTCCCACATAATATACACTGCACAAGTAACATTAAGTACAGTTTGCCAAAATTGAAATTATCAAGGCAGCTTAAATCATTTTGACAGTTTAATAGGTATGCATTAAGAAATTATACGTCTGAAGCTTCTAGTTTGTTGGTATCCTATAATATTTTATGGTGTTCTATAGTGTTTGGCGGGTTTGTGGCCCTGAGGACAGAAGGCATAGGGACCTGGTGTGCTTTGGACAGGATTTGTGCAGCCACCCTTCATCTCTAGCACGAGCAAAACTTTAAATGGAGTTTACAAAAGCAGTGCCCATTAAGTGTAATGCACCTGCAATAGAGTGTGCCTCTTAAATTATTTATTCAAGTATTCATTTATTTATTTTTTTTGCACAGAGCAGCCCTGCTAAACCACGTTGTCATATCATCAGTTTAATTGAAACTGCTGACTGCTGTTTTATTCATTTGGTGCACTCCACATTTCACTTAGGGGTCACTTAGTTCTAATGCCGTGCAGTAGCAAATGGAGCACTTTTGACACCTGGGGTACCCAGGGCAGACTCACCGGAAAACACCTCAGTGGTGTCGCTAATATTGGTATAAAGGTGTTACACTGAAAGCAGTGAAGCAGTTGTTATATGATGTACTTTGCAACAGAAGGCATCACTGCAACATCAACATTAGCATATCATATAAAGTAAAAGCGGAGTGCTGCCATGGATTCAGGAGGCTTGTTTGTGTTATATAACTTGATTTCTCACCTGAAGAGCCTCTCCAGCTATGGCTCACTAAGCAATGTCTTCCTTTCTTTTTTTTTCATATCCGATAGTGTCGGTTGCAGAGGCTTGGTTGTTTTCCACCACAACAATGAATTTCTCTTCCTCCTAATCGTGACAGCTCACAGCGCTCAAGAGAGGACGTGCTATCACCTGACAAGAGCAGAAGTCATGGTCCAATAACTAGAATGTGCCAAGCGGGAAAGCACGTCTCAAAAAAGTGCAGCTATTATGGGGTTGGGTGACTCGGTGCATGTCGGAGGGCACCGGTGTGTTTTGGACTCCAACTCTGTTTCTTTTATCTGGAACCGTGCTGCCACTTTGCAAAGTTTCAAAGTGAGTTCCAGTATGTAAATGAATAAACTTGCATATTTTGTTTAGATACATCTTATGCATAGAATAAATTATACTTTTAAAACTCAATGCCTTGCTCCAACTTGGGCACGAAGTAGTGCTGGTGTTCATCCTTTTGGGTGCTGTAGTAAATTTGTGATTTGATGACCAGAATGAAAAATCAAAACCAGAATTAAGAACCACTGAATTAGGACTTTATTGATAATGGTAACTAGAGCTCTCCTGGAATGGCTCCAGCCTTCCTGGCTGTGCCACAATAAAATACTGTAAGTTGTATTATGACAAAAATGGATTTGTTGTGAGACTTACTTTTGAGAACCACCCAAGAACAACATTATGAGATTACTTGATTGTACAGCAGCAGTGTTTCAGCCTAACCCAGCATGAGGATGAATAAAAATACATACAGGTATTCAGGGTCTGTGCCTTTAAAATCTAAACGCTTAACAGCTTAAGGGCGAGTCAGATGACAAGCCAGTTGTATAAAGTGGATTTTACTGAAACATGGGTTTAGATAGATAGCTTATCTGTCCTAAAAGAGGGAATTCTTTTCTTCAGACAGTGCATACATAATGTGTTGTGTAAAATTGTATACACACAACAGGCTGTCTTGTTACTTAAAGGGGAAGTTACTTATGGCTGTAGCTTTCTGCACACAGGTAGTCTATACATGTGCTGGTAGAGTGGATGTTCTGGGTCATGTGATTGCTTTACAGATCGAGGATGAGGTGAGACAATGGGTTATGTTGGGGGCAGGAATACCAATCAGTTTGCAGGCTGGGAGTTTTTATCTTCGTTCTTATAGGTGACTGTAAGCATATGGAAGAAACAGATGGCACCATGCAGAACTGGCTTGTTAATGCTGCTGTAAAGGAGAAGAAGAGTATGGGGTTGGACAGACAGGTTTTTTTAGTTTACAGGTGGCTGTTAGTCTCTATTGACAGTGCTTGTAAATGTCAGTGGTATGAGGTCATTGTCCAGTGTAATGTCAAAGTGTGACAAAGAGTCCACTAGAGTTTATGGAGGGCACAGGAGCCATTCTTCAGTTCTTATATGTTCAAGTAGAGAAAGTAATTGTTGCACCGTGGCCTAAAATGCACTGTTCTAGTTACCCTGCATATTTGAGAAAATGCCTAAGGTTGCACCTAAACACATACTTCAGCGACTATTTGCTCACGCACATCACCCGTTCAGAAACACACCACCATTACTGGGACATCAGCCTCGTGGACATTGCTGCATTTGCCCTCTAACAAGCTCAAAATCCCAAGACGAGCAGTAATATAACACAAATACATTGTCCTTGTCCCAAACTGAACACTGGCAAATCCAACATGGATAACAGAACACAAAAGCTGCATCAACAGACAAAACCCCTCTGTGTGAAACACAAAACACCAGATTTATTTTTTACACAGAGTATTAAACCTCCTATTAGAGGTAGTATCTACTGTATAAACACATGTAAGACCTGAGGCTCTTTGGATTAGCTTTCCCCATCGGCCTGCTGTCTTGTCATGCTGTTTTTATTTTCGTGCAATCATTAGTTGTATTTGTACATACATGACTTCCACATTTGGTTTAGTAGTTGGTGCAGTGCTCATTCCTATCTATTTTCTCATTCTATCTTAAGCATTCATAGTTGGGGCTGCATTGAACTTCAGCCCAAAATAAAGTCAGCTGTGTAGAATCAATATTAAACTATATCTATGTTCCATGCCTTAAACCCACGTATGCTCATGAAGGGGTTCATACCATTTCCTATGAAACGTTTTATTTTCTATGAAATGTGACCTGTGACAAGCGCTGTTTTCAACACATTGCTGCCAAATTTGAGTGCAACTGAGTAATAAAATGTAATCCTACACCGTTTATTGTGGACATTTTGAAATATCTGCTATCAGCTGCATTGTAGCATTAAAGTTTGCTGCCCAGCTAGGCGTAAAAGTGTTTCACCACTTTAAGATTCATGTTTTTCCCAGTGGGGGTGAGCTCTTATTTCTGGAGGTCCGTTTTTGAGCATGTTGCCCACACTAGTGTTAATGTTGTCTGTGCCACAGAGATTAACAGGCTCTACACTAGGCGGTCATCTGCCAATTTCATATTCAACAATTAGCCAGCAATGTGGGTCATTATTTGTACACTTGCTATCTTTTTATGAATAGATAATGCATAAAAATGAGAGCAAGTATGAAAAGCTGCATATCCTTTTTAAAAAAATGTGTTTTTTATACTGACATTGACACTGAAATCCCTGCATATGTAATGTCAAATTCCACACAAACAATAAGAATATTATGATCATTATTTCTTGGTGCGAGCTTCGTCTGTGTGAGATCTCCTCATCATGAACTGCTGTTTAAGATTACACATGGTGTTCCTTGCTTAACACTGCCAAGTCTCTATACATGATCACTTTGTTCTTACGGTTTGTTTCCTTTTCTACTCTGATTCACATGGGAGCTGAATGAATGACTCATTAGTTCACACCTGTCATCACCTCACATGGGTTAGAGGGGCAACCAGGACCCGGAGAGAAACACGTCGGTGGCTGTGTTTCAGTGTTACCTTCTGACAACATTTCTTCACATGCATGGATCATGTTTATTTTAAATTGATCAAAAGACAGAAAAGAAAGCACTCTCCTCCAGGGCTGTGCTCTCTCTTTGACATTAAAGAGAGCTATTAGTAGGAATTGCATAGAGGGAGTCATTTTAGCACAGTAACCTGGGTATACGAAGATAAACGGTTTAGCAGTGACTGCCATTAATGAAGACAAGCTCATTTAAACTCAAATTATCAACGCCTCTCAAACCATGAAAGCTGCCTTCTCTCTCTCTCTCTCTCTCTCTCTCTCTCTCTCTCTCTCTCTGTGTCCTGACAAGGATGGAGAGTAGAAGAATTTTGTCAAATGTTTGAAAATTGTGTTGATATTTACCATAAAGCTAGACATGTTATGGTTTTAACATACAATTAGAGTTCAGCTTCAGGTTTTGTTTGATTTCAATTAAATTAAGTCAAAGTATTATAGCATCAAGTACTTGTGTTGCAAAATGAAGTAAAGTTATTTCCCTCCACCTTAATGTCATATTGGTCACTCCGAATCCACATAAAACATAACCCTAAGTATTTATTTGAGTCCTTTGAAACGTTGATGTAATAAAACAATGAGACCCTGTTTCTGTCTCTGCCGACTTGAAGACAAAACAAAAATATGAAATTGCTGACAGAGGTCAAACAAGACCTCCAGAGGGTGATAGCATTTTCCATCACCACTCTTAACAAAAGTGCCTCACATTGCCTGGATGATTTTCAGTGACTGGGTCGAACTGTCACCAGAGCTGCAGCCTCTTTCTTTTTTTTCATGCATTCATTCTTTTAGCCCTCCTGCTGTGCACCCATTATATTCACTGTTCACTTTTGTTCCATGACAGAGACCACCTCGGAGCTGACAGTATTGGTATTTTACCAATCTCAGAATCCATTTGCTATGGGTCTGACAACAATTTAGCCTCTGGGGGCAAAAGTGAATGTTTCCGGGGTTCCAGTGTAGCCAGTGGATATCTCAGATATCCAGGCCAAGACTTCCTCTTTTACATGATTAGTCTGATTAGCAACTTGAGCAGGAAGTAACCAGTTTTGCTAAGCTAGCTAAGCTAACATCAAGCTAAATTGCCATCAGCAGTTGGATTCTATGATTGCTTTTGGCTTTGTATTTCACCTCTTTTGCTGTCCACACGGACCTCTGCCTGCAGTTGGAATAGACATTGTGTAATGATAAATAGTGGATCTACACTCCAGTAACCCTGAACTACTCCCAAGCACTTCAAACTATTTTGGGATCTCTATCTTGCAATGTATGTCTGGTCTTGCATTGATATTCTGTCAAGCTCTACTATACAGCTGTTTCAACAAGTACCGTTCTTTAAATCTTCAACTTTTATCTTTACACTCTGTGCTCTTAAATTAATCACTTTCTTTGCAATTTCTACAGATTTGAATACTTTTTCCCTTCACTAACTTTAGATTGCTTTAGAGGGCTTTGTGTATTAAGACAGAAAAACGCTTCCATTTACCATGTTTTATCTCAAAGATAACCTTGTCGTTGCTGGCTTCAGTAATGGCCATGAAAGTCCACCAATTTATAGTTTACCCAATTTCATTCATTTGGTTTGTATTCTACTATCCTTCAAAACGCGCTTACAGAGAAGAAACCACCTTGCAGACACACTGTAGCAGACAAAGCCCCCTAGATTGTCTTTGATTTCTAACAAAATGCTGCCATTGACCTGCTGCCAATCTCTCTGACTCACCTATGAATCAGGTCAGCTGCCCCTATTCCTGAGCTGACGGCCTTTAGAGCTTTGTTTTCCTCTCTTGTACCTTCACACTTTTGATAGTTATAGTCGGCCGAATTTGGCTGTGCCATCTATATAATTTTTTTAAATATGAAATTGCCACTGAAATAGTTTACTGCATAAATAACGAGAAGACGCATGCAAACTAAACATGTGGGTTGGAATATGGTCATACGATGGACTTAGGTTGTAAGTAAGTAAGTAAGTAAGTAAGTTTCAGCAACCACTGTTCAATCTTTAAACAGTTTTCTTTGACATATTTTATCAGTTTGTGTGAGCTGACTGACTGTACCCTAGCTCAGTAGGAGACCTGTGATTAATGAGATGCCTCTGCATTTATCCTAACTATTTTTGCAGTGGCTTGGTCTATGCTGGGCTATTAAACATGCCAGAATTTTGCACTTCAGCTTCAACCAGCCTAAAGCACAGAACTTGCTGTCCAGACACATTTGGAAGATTTAAAAAAAAGCACATTGCTGGATCTTTGAGTTTTCAACTCACTCTTAAAATTTGTTTAATTTACACTAATTAGAGCTAAATAAGGTCAAATCCTGTAATATGCATCCAAATCCAAAGGGATGAAAGAGATGGGATGGCAGCAGCAGGAAAAAAAATCATCTTTGTCATTCCTGAAGCACAAATTGATTATTTCAGTGTGTTTTCAGGAAACCAGGCTCATTAACACCTACAACAATAACACTGTAATCAGCCAGGTACTGATTAAAAACACTTCTGTGACCCAATCTTTATGGTTGATTTTTAAAAAAACTTGACTTTTCTGAGATGCCATTGGATGATCACACAGTAGTTTCCAATGCACATCTATTTCAAGCCTATATGGGGGACTCTTCTATTTTGGCCATTTTGGCACCACTAAATATTTATGCTGTTGGAGTGGGCCTCTTTGGCAGGTTTTTCCACTATGTTATGCATGCTGCAAAACCACTGTTGGATTTAAAACGCGCCAGTAACAAGGGACATCTCATCTCTTAATCTGTCTACCAACTGCTTGGCTCCAATGGATGCCGGCAGGCTCTCCAAGCAGCTGTCTGTACAGAAACCCTTCAACACCAAGACTTAGAAGTCACCTCACGCTCTCTGGTCGGTGATGTGTTGCTGAAGGGCACAGATAGCGGACCAAGGGCTACAATTTGTGGCCAAGGGTGGAATGCGCCTCTCGTAGTTGCTGATGCTGGCTGCTGATTTCCAGGTCAGGCTGAAATGGAGAGTTTTTCTGAAGGTTGGTGGCAGACCTGGAATAGCATGCTCATGGAGCACAGGAGTAGATCATATCTGTCAGCGTCATAGGATAGCAGTGATGGAAAACAAATTTGCTTTCTTCACCTGGCACTCATGCGCTTCGCTGCCCTCATCTGCGATGCATAACACAATGTTCACTCATACAACTCCGGAATCTCAGCAGACAGTGGAAATTACCGCTTTCTCTGCTGTGTGGGATTTACATGTCACGGCCATGGCATGCCAATAAAAGCAATAAACTGAAGCCTCATGAGTAAAGCATGAGATGTTTCACCGTCAGCACAAGGATTGATTAGATAATAGCCTCTGAGTTTAACCCTTTAAGAGACAGTAATAGCTTTCTTATGTGTTGCAGCATATTGCAGCATATACAAAATAGTATAAAATGCAGAAAAAAGTAAGTGAAGGGCAGGGAACTGTACCAGCTGGGAAGCTTGGATGAGTGACTGCCGGTATATGCTTCAAAAAGGGCAGCAGCTGTAGCTGTATTGTATGGATTTATCCATGTGTCAGTGAGAGCAAGTAAATGCAGAGGGGGGAAAGGACTGAACTGCTGACTAACAGCTTCAAAGCTCCCTCTCCACACTGACCTGGGAATCCTGACTTAATAGTTAAAGAGCTGAGAGATTGTGTTGGTGGAGCAGAGTGCATCGCCCAGAGACATGTTGAAATGAGGAGATAACACAGATATAAATGAAACACATTATTAAGACAATTACTGCGACACGAAAGGAAGGAGGATAAAACCATGCAGTAACAGAGTCTTGGTTTCATCCTCAGCGGGCTGCTGCTGATAGACTCCTTTAAAACGCAAATGCGCTAAGCTAATTAGCTGAATGTGTGGTTCTGAATAGCTACATGAAGAGGGGTATCAGCGAGTTAAATAGAACTGATCACCCACACTGCTGCTTCTTCTTTGCTGCATTTATTAACAGCTGCTTGGTACATTATGGTCAAGGCCACCCATAAGGAGGCAATAAGGGACCTAGCCGCCAGGGTGGGCGGGCGAAAATATTCACCATGAAAGAAAGAATTAGCAGCAAGAAAGGTAGACTGTTGTCCTCACATCACCTGCAACTGGGCACAGAAGTTGTACTTGAACATACCACAGAGAATGTTCAGTGTTCAGTGTCATTAACTTGCTTTTCTCACTTTGTTTCTCTTCTTGTGCACTGTTTTAGTAAAGGTGACAGCCAATCAGAGTGATTTCTATCACCGACAAGCTTTCATTTTCCAGAAAGCCACAAACAAGGGACAATTAGGGCGAACAGGACGGCACACACAGCAAATACTTTGGCCAAAGAAGCTAAACAAACATTTGCAAACTCACAAAAAAAAAAACTTTGTAACAACATGTCCAAGCTTACAAGATAACCTTGAATTATATGAAGGCACAGTATTTTCACTTGTGACATTGCATTGGAGTCTGAATGTAATTTCATACAAAGAACTTGCTGGGATCAGAGGGGAGCCATTGAAGAGATAAGGCAAGTAAGATAGGAACAGGGCTACACAATGTTATGTTTATTAACTAATTGTTGCACTGGTCAGCGCTTGGGCACTGAAATGGTATGGCATGTGTCTTTTTTGATGATTTATTTGCCTTTACTGGTATTGTGACAAAGAAAAACAAAGAAGAAAGTCATATGAAAGTGACCAACTTGAAAATAAAACTCTCCCAAAGATAATGGTGGACGTATTAGCTTGCTTTTCCCATTTGCTTGAGAAGAGTATTGTGTTTCAAAGGTTATCAGGTGGTGTTTCAACAGGCTCCAGAGAGCTCACCTGTGACACCCAGACAGAAGCCGTTTTCTCAGAGGGTCCAAAGCAGAGGTAGACGGTCAGAGTCGAACTCTGTGAAAGCCAAACGCCAAGGTGCTTCTGTTTGTGTATGATGTTAGATTAAAAAACTTCTATTTTCTTATCTTCCCCTTCAGGGATTACTCTTATATCCATTTCCTTTATCTCTGATGTTCCTGAGTTTGTTGTCATGACAACATGCCTCCTTACTTACCTGGCTCTTGTATTTGATTGTCAGTGTTTCCAGTTTCTCTGCTGAGACTCATGCAGGCGAGAACCTTACAAACCAGGATCTTTATTCCCAAAGCCTCTTCGTAGAAAAAAAGTTGCTCCTCTTGACAAACATCGAAGAAAATTCTTAGAATTATGATGTTTTCTAAGAATTTCCGTTTACAGTTAACTGTAGATCCCTGTTATGATTTCTATAAGTACAAAAGAAAAATAGAGCCTTAAGAGAAAAACTGAGTAGACCTTCTTCTTAAGCAGAGGAAAAAATGTCAGACAGACAAATAAGTAAGAGAAACACTGAAATATTCACCAAACACTGAATTACACTGAGTTGATAAAACACTACAGATTAGATTGTGCTGGAATCATGTTTGTAGCTGATCTCCCACCAATGCATTAATGTTTTAATGCTATTTTTCCGCTTTTTTTTTTTATATCAAAAAGATCATGTATTCAATTTAGCATGGTCATTTATGATCTGTTTCCCTTACTTCTCTCTTTGCTTTCAAACTTTGTAACTTCACTTCCACCTTTGCTTTACCCATAACAACAACGACCACAAGGGGGTGCTGCTTCACCACATGCGCTGGTAACAACCTACTGGCTCTACTAGCAGGTGGAGAAGGCCTCTAATCATCCATTCTTGTGGGGAGATAACCACTGGCAAAAGCCAGTTTAATCATCTGATAACATTCAGATTCAGATTCAATTTATTGTCATTGTGCAAAGTACAGGTACTGGGACAACGAAAAACATTTTGTATCTGACCAGATGTGCAAAGATAGCAGTAAAGCGCAGTTTACATATATTACATATATTATGCATATGGGGTATTAAATAGTATAATAGTATTGACAATATTTACAGCGTTTAGACAGAGTATAAATATATAAATATATACAGTGAGGAGAAAAATATAGTAATAGGTATAATGTTGTAGTATAATATAATATACTGTAATAATATATATAACATCTGAATCAGGTGGCTCTGTGAGAATATTCTGAAAAAGATTATAAATACTGTCCATATGAGTGAAAACATGTGAGGATTGTGTGGCCTTGAAGCTGGTTAAAAAACATATATTTTCACAAAAGAAGGCAAAGCTACATTCATTTTTTCTCATTCTGTGCTCTCACTGTGGACCACATCAACATTGGGTATCACTGCCATATTTGATGTCATCCACTGATGCTTGAATATCTGTATTCTCTACTGTGGAAAAGTCATAATGCCTCTATAAGCCTGATTGCTGCACCACTTTAAGTTTTCCTTGGTTACTAAAGCACAGATGTGCCATGGCTGAGAGTCCGGATTTTGAAAATAGAATCACTCCAGTGCAGCGCAGGTTGTTTCTTATCAGAACATGTGCTTCTGTTCTATTCTGAAGCACTTCAGGACATGCCCTCATCTACACTGAATCAAGACCTGCATTTGGATGAAGTCTACTTACCATAGGAAGACTTGATTGTCTACAAAGGGGACTTTTTTTCAATGTAAAGCGTGCCTCAAAACAAAAATAGAGCTCATCAATGAAAGTTCTGCTAAAGCGTCCAATCACTACAGCATTTTTTTTGCTTCAAGTGACATTATCAATGGTCAGTATTCAATTTTGCAACAAAACTCTTTATGAATTCAGTGTCTGTTTTTTAAGGAGGATATTCATGTTAAAAACTGAGCGAATCAACACAAGAGTATAAGAAACAAGGAATCATTACGATGTCAGAGGCTTTAAAATACATCCAATATTCAGAAAAGGAAACATGAAAAAATCTTGTGGATTAGGCTTTTAAAAGACTCCAAGCTAAATTATTTCCTCTTTGCACTTGCCAAATCGGCCTACTCACTATGACACAAATTATGTGTGTGTTGTATGTAATGTACACTTTCACCCTGCAGCTACAGAATCAGTGAAGGCTGAAATTGTCACAAATGAAACTTGAGTATAGTTTTACAAACATTCGGCAGTGTTGCAGGGATGCAATTAAGGTTACAGTTGTAATCCCAGATCTATGAGTGTAGGAAGGGCCCTCTACTGGACTCTATAGGTAATACTCTAATCATAAGCATACAATTGCCCACTGAAATTTGAATAAACACAGATGGCCATCAGGGTGTGTCTATTCTATAACATATATATGTGGTATATATCACACAGTGTATTAGGCAGCATTTTCTGCTTGTCAACCAAATGTTGAATTGTTGCTATACCTTTTAAGCAGTCAAAACTCACACAGGTCATATTTACATTTGTAGCGTTGGCCAATTTAAATCTCTAAAGAGTCTTTGTCTGTAGAAGGTGGTATAAATCAGCCAATTTCTTGGCAGCGACCAATGATTTTCACTCACTTTAAAATGTGAAGCATGTAAAGGGGTCATCTATGCTCCCTCATTTCTATTACATTTTCCTCCCCATCAAAATTAGGCCCTATGTTCCCTCAGTCCTAGGTTAGCGTTAGGGCAACACCATTGAATCGTTTCAAGCCTTGTTTGGCGCCGGTGGAACCAGAAGTTCTGGACAACAAAAATCTTTCCTCCACAGTTTCCAGGTAGCAAGCTTCCTTGAATAGCAGCCATTATGGAAAGGAGGGCTGGACCATTTTATGCTGTTAAGAATAATAATAATAGTAATCATTTTTCTAAGATATATTTTTTTTATCTGTAAAAATGTATAAGATACTGGTGAAATTCTTAATTTATTATTAATCTGAGGAACCACAGACACACTCCCCACTGGACCTTATATTGTGCTAATGCTGAGGTTGCTGATAAACACAGTTTAATACATTCCTGACAATTCACAATTCACCATTGCACTTTTGGTTTTGGAACAAAAGAAATACCATTTATACAGAGTATTGCTCCTATAGCTCTATGTACATTGCTTGGACAGAGAGGAGAAATCCAATTCTCAACAGGCCTGCTGTGCCTATTGACAGCTGCTGCTCATGGGAGGGATTTAGTGAGCAGTCAGTTCATATGTTAGTAATTACAGATACAAAAGTAACAAAATACTTGTTGCCATGTAACTGTCCAGGATTCAAATTTTCGAATGATTGTGTTTCAGTTTGAGCTTCAAATGCAGAAGAAAGAAGCCGATCCTCTTCTGTTTGGAGGCCACATCACAAAAGAGGGCCATATTTATATATTTATTTATATATGGCTTATAAATGTCTTTCTATGTATTATTCATCTGTTTATTATTGAATCCCCAAACCCTAAGAAAACAAATCATATTTTTATGTAGCAATGGTTTGGAGAACTAAGGAAAGAGGGATCCACAAATCCATACAATTTAAGAAATCTCTTCACCACTAAGCAGTTTAAACTTTTTCTGTATGTGTGTTTAACTAAAGAGCCGGTGTATTCAGCAGATTTGTTTTGGAACCATCAGCATTCCTGAATAATGTTGCTATGCTATTGTTTTTGAGGAAGAGAAAAGAAAAAGGATAGTATACCACACACTGGATTAAAGCTCTCAAAACTTTTTGGACTAAATAACATCCTTCAATCCATCATCCAAGAAAGTAGGTTGAGATTCTTTGGATGTATTACTGTTTCAGACAAAAAATCGTTCAAGGAAAGCTACATGAGATTGTTTGCCAAAATCACACCCACAACATGGCACATATACTGTATGTGTCTATAAGCTACAAAGACTCCCCATGAAATTATCTTTTATAGGTTTTTAACAACCCATGAGATTAGGCAACAAACCATTTGTCACTTTTCAAAATATAACTCAAGTATTGGTTTACTCTGCACTTGGGAATTTGTCCAGCCATATACAATCCTCAGGTTTATGTTTTGTTACAAGGGCCAAAGTCACTGAGCACCAAAAGAGCTAAAGGGGAAAGTACATATTGGTTTAAAATAATAGAAATACATTTATTTACCCTCACTTACAGGAAGTAACCATCACTATACAAATATTCGTCTTCTCACACTAACTATGCTCCCATTGGTTAATACTTTGAAACAATACATCATGTTTCAATAAGAATATATCAAAATCAATCCCAAGATGCCATTTATCATGTCTTAAAATGAAACTGTCAGTTTGCTGATATGGGCAGGAAAGCTAGAACAGTGCAGGGGAAGTAAAGACATTATTTTCAATCTGGAAATCATGAAAAGGGAATATGTCTTAATGTCAGATGAAAGGAGGGATACTGTCAAGATCACCACACTAAGTCTTAGTCACTGTGGGCTGAGTAAAGCACAAGGAAACATCCAAATGCATGTGAGTGTGGTAGACCTGAGACGGGAAAATGTGAAATTATTTAAAGAGCTTTCTGACTCTGTGGGTGCTATTTTTCTCTCAACTTTGCTGGCCCTGACCAGAGATCATCAGCTGATGAAAAGAAGGGTCATCTAGCATTGCGTGCTACGGTGTATTCTTTTACTTTCCTTATTTTCTTTTTTTTTTTTACAGAGGCCTGTCACATACACAACAGTACATAGACACAATCAAACATTGACTTGCCAACGAGACAGGACTTTCATGACACTTCAATATCCAACCATAGACAGTTTGAGATCTGAAAAGTGAAGCCAGTGCGGAATTGGCTTCAATCTGCATTCTTTCTAATGGCCAGCAGGGGGCGACTCCACCGGTTGCAAAAATAAGTCTTGTTTAAAGATGAGTTAAAAATGACCCTACTTCTCACTTGATTTATTAAAATTTTTTCCTGATGACTCAATGTCCTCAGTCATGAGTTGAAAGTCTTCTCCAATAAAACTTGATGTTCATTTTGCAAATTATGAGCCGAGGGCATCGTCCAAATATGATCACTTCTGGTTCCAAAAAACAATATGGAGACAGCCAAAATTCAGAACTCGAGGCTTCAAAGCAGTAGTCCAAAAATCAATGTGTGATGTCACGGATACGTCCACTTGTTTTATACAGGCTGTCAGGAGAGATAAGTCAATACAAGTCTTTTTTATTTGCATGTAAAGATCAAGCAAATCTACCCACACTAAACGTAGATGATGAATTCAAATTACTTAAACATATATAGTACTCTGTTTTTCCTATTACTTCACAAGCTCTCGTATAGAGCCTTTAACCAGTTACGTTCAAACCTTGACATACAGTTCCCACACATGCAAGAGTTTTTCATGACGTGATTAGGCTCATGATTTCAAATGAGAGCAGGGCTGAACTCACCAATGCTTTTGGGCTTTCCTTTTTAATTTCCCTTGCTTTCTCTCCTATCTCTTAACCTCTATTCCCCGTACTCTTTACCTAATCAGTCTCCTCCCACTGTCTTTTTCTACCTCTTTCACCCCTCTCTCTCTTTCACTCCCTCTGTTTGCTCTTGCTCTTGCTCATTTAAATGTCACACTTTCATTTTAAGTTGGATCATTTTCTCTGCCAGAGGGGGAAAGAGAGAGAAGAGTAGGGAGAGGGAGACGTGCATAAAGGAGAAGGCGAGGCAGAACACAGCGGCTGAAAATGTAGGAGTTCACACCTAAATTACAGAGAGGGGGGACCAGAAAGGGAGAGATTTGATGCTGCAAGTGAGCAATATTAGAGAAGAAGGCATGACTCGAGTGAGAAAACTTGCCGACTTCCCTTATCTCAATGTGTAAAGCTGAACCTGACAAACAGCAAAGTAGGATAGCGCTTCAGTGGAATAGTCCAGCATATTAATGACTAAGTTTGACGGCTTTATGTATATGATATGTGTTGGTGCATAGAGCACAGTGACGGCTGCAGCTTAACCAGGTGTTACCTTTCTATTCTTATAGCAGTACGCCTGAATATAGTCCTACAGTGCCTCGAACACTGCCCTTGAGCAAGGAACTAACCCCCTCCACAGCTACTGCATGCGCACGTGTGTGTTTTTCCTATAAGGGTGTGTAATAAAACAACAATAGAGTCAAAAAATGAATTTCCCCAAGAGGGAATAAACTACTTATTCTTCTAAACATAAAACTTTAATGATCCCTGTGGGAGAATTGGGTCATTTCAGCAGCAACAAAATATGATACACTATACTGTCTATATGAGGGCTCGAAATAAAACAAACCATAGACACTGTTCAGGATGAAGTTTGAATTTAATTCGGGGTTGGGTGCAGGGAGCACTGTTTTGCAAAGCACCAAAATGAGAAATTCATGAGACCTTGGATATCATTAGTATGGCAGATCCTGCCGCTGCCCTATATTTATATTTGAGCACACTCAGATCCAACAGCGCTTATCATTTAAAGGAACAGTTCAACACAGTCATTCCCTCTTTTCTCCAAAACATGCCGCAGGTACCCACTTACTAGAATACTTACGGTATCAATCATTTCTCCCTTCCTCTAAAATACCCCCTTAGGCAACCAGTACTTACAGAAATACTTAAAGTTTAAGTCGAAACTCATTTCCTTTAAATTACCCCTTGGGCACCCAGAACTGAATAAAACTCTGTGTGTGTAAAAAAAAAAAAATATCATAAAAGTAAAGAAAAACCATTGAGTATGAAGATGTCCAAACTTTTGTCTGGTACTGTAATAACATTGTATCTTGCTTGTTAAGCCTGTACATAAAAATGTGCATCTGGAGTCAACAATTTGAAGTTTTAGGGGGATTAATATGCTGCTGCGGTTTTTCTAAACAACAGCTGGGTGCAGTGGCTGTAGTTGTCTTAGTGAGACTGGCAGGTTTCATAGCTTCTTACCTGTGCACACTTATCATGTCTGGCAACCGGCACTACAGTTGGAGTTGCTGCTCGGATGTAAGAAATAGCTCCTAACCAAATTGTTGTTTCTCTTTATGTTCATTGGAGCCCTGAAAGGGAATTTGCTCCATGGCTTCTTGTTGTGGAAAATTGCTGCTGTTGAGAAATCTTAAATGAACAGCCACATCATAGAAGAAAACATATGTGAGTTCTGGTCTAGCGTGGCATAAGTAGTTTTGCCTGAACTAGAGCCAGTAACAGATGTCAATGCTCTCTCTCTCGCATTTTTCTTTCGGTGTGTGTGTGCGTGTCTGTGTGTAAGCACTCAAAAGCTGCATGCTGCTTCTCCCCGGCTCCTGATGGCACTCAGCCCGGCATGCCTGGGTAAGCACTGGATTGCTTGGCTGTATGTCTGCGTCTGTAAGCATGTGTGTGCGTGCGTGAAAGAGTGTGTCTGATGACGGAGAGAGAAAAGTAAAGTGGAGCAACACCGTCATAAGATGCTGAGTGAATATTCGTCCCGTCTCTTTTCCTCTTCCCCTCTGCCTGTGTGTCTTTCATTGTGCCTGTTTGCTTACGTGTCTGTGTATCTGCCTTTTCATTTCAAAGTTTGCTCGCTTCTCTGTTTGTTTGTGTGTCTGCCCACCCAGAGGCCTGCATATTTGCACACCTCCGAGCCTGTCTGCCAAACTCATCTGCCTGTCTGACTGTTCGCACGTTCTGCATTCCTGTCTCTCCTCTCCGACTGTGTACAATATCCTGTCTGTCTTCCTGAGCATCTGCTTATTTGCCAGTCAGAATATGCTTGTCTACCTGCCTATATGTCTTTGACCTTCACATCTGTCTATCCATTTTGCATAGTTAGTCTGGCTTGTTTTTCTACTGTTGCAGCCTCTCTAAGTCCCTCAGCTATGTGTCTAAAATGTAAAATTGTCTCTCTGCCACTTCTGCCTACACTCTTTATGGTCAATTGTCCACGTCTGTCATGTTGCTGTATCTGCTTGTAACTGTCTTTCTCTTTGTTTCTCTCTTTCTCTGCCTATGGAAAGCTGTTTGAGCATTTATTCCACAAGCTTGATATCAGACATCAGTTTCCTCCACTAGTCCTGGAACTAGTGTATGCCAAAATGCTCCCTAGTTAACTAATCCGAGTGTCTTTTGACTTCACTTGTTTACACACGGCCTTTTTGCCTTAGTTAACTAGTGGGCCTCAAAGTGTTTACTAGTTGAACTAGTGAAAGCCAAAGGGCTTATACTAGTTGCACAAAATGATAATGAGAAGGTGCATTGTGTCTTCCTATTCAGTTCAAAATAAAAACTACCAACCAATCAGGACACAGGAAATTGCCATTATCCCAACTGCTCCATTTGCATGTTGCGCACTTGAGTCACATCTTGGCTTAAGGAACGGCAACTAGTTAATAGTGGCTGCATGTTGCAGCGTTCATGTTCACCAGTTAAGGCTAAAATGCTTACTAGCTAACTAGTTGGGGTCTTTTTTGACCTCACTAGTTAGCTAGTAAAGTCAAAATGTCTCTCAGTGGACATTCTGGACCTCACTAGTGAAGAAAGCTTGAACTAGTTAACTTGTTAAATCAAATTCCTTCACTAGTGAACTAGTTGAAGATAATATGTGTAACTAGTCAACTAGTAAAGTCAAAAGACACATTTTGGCATACACTAGTTCCGTGGTGGATAAAAACTGATGTCTGATATCAAGGATTTGGAGAGATGTTCAAATGGCTTTCCATATCTGCCTACTTGTCTGCATTTAACTGTGTTGATCCTGGTTATCATTTTCAACGTCTGCACTTGATTTTTGTGGCCTCCCTTTGCCCATTCATCCATTCCCACTTCCTTCTCTTCTTCCCCCTTTTGTTTCTGTTTCTTCCCCTTGTTCTCTCTGCTCAGCTCATGAAATATCATGCCTCCATCTGAGTCGGGATCATTTTCTCAGCACGGCGTCAGAGGATTGAGGGAAGGACAAAGGTTGGAGAAGAGCAGCTGCTAATCAGCTAGCATGGGAGGGAAGGATGATAGGAAGACAGGAGCGATGAAGTGCAGCTTCTTAAATCAGGGGAAGTTTCACCTGAATTTTACAGGGAGGAGAGGATTGGGGAGAGACAGGGAGGGCCAGAGAGGAACGAGAGACACAGAAAGGGGAGACTAAGTGGATTAGAATAAAGGACAGAAGGGAAGAGTGGAAGAAAGAAACATCAAAGCTGTTGAGGGAAAATGGTGTCTGGCATTGGAGAGAGAGAGGAGAAGAGACACAGAAAGGGGCTGAAAAAGAACTCAGGGTACTATTACTTATCAAAAAGCTGACAGCAGGCTTAAGTCTGCTGTCTGACAGCCCTACCTAGAGATCTGAACCTACCATCAGTCCCTGTGGTCTATCAAAAAAAAAAAAAAAAGTCAGAATAGATCCTGTATTCATTTGAGTCCTTAACAACAGGAATGTGCTTGAGTTTCATCATTAATCTGATTTGAAGAAACCGTGCTTCCGTAAAGCTGCGGTACCTCGGGTTCATGTGCGTGTCATGAATCACATTCTACAATCTTTATTTTCAGCATGCTGGAACAATTTCACATTATGCTTCGAGTGCCCTCTATTAGTCATTGCCAAAGACTGGAGTTAAGAAAGAGAGTTTGGCATAACAATCACTTACACAATATAATAGACCACAAGGGTGTGTATTGGCTGACGTAAGTAATGTGTTGGCACTGCCACCAAAAAGTTTCTTCAAAGTAGGCAACTTGGCCCACATTGGGAAGACCAAATTTCCTGGCTTCTCAAGAACACACACACACACACTTAAAAAAAGTGCTCCATGCTGTCCAGCTTTTCAGCACAAAGGGAAAAGTAGCTGCACCAAACAGCTGTGCTTTGCCATAGAGAACAAAAGACAGCAGGACACAAATCTAAGTTTTCCTCTTCACCAGAGTGGCTGCTTGGGTAAAAAATGAGAATTGCATGTGCTATAATGACCAGGAGCAAATCCAAGGCAATAGAACAACTTCTTCTCCTTGTGGACTTTTAACCTGAAATGATTTCTCCACCCCCAAGCAACTACATGTGGCACATGTGCCGAGGTGAAGGATATAGTGAGTTTTCTTTATGTTGCCCCGCAGCTTCAACCGTATTTTTGACACAATGTCACCTGTGTGCCTTAAGCTTTATGATTAGTCTGTAATCCCCCAATGCAGAACTTTGACAAGTCTGTGCGACACAAAGTATTCCAGATGCACTCGGTTTCATTTAACTGTCATATGAACTATGGTAAGTCGCCTTAAAATGTATAAGAGGATAAGCCCAATTTTACCCACCTAAAATAAGAAAACGGTGTGTCTGAATATATAGAAAATGCAATTCAAAAGCACAACTGACTGACATTTGTTTTACATTAAAGGTGCAATGAATACGATTCTCCTTTAAGAAAATGCATAGACTCAAATATAAAAACGATCCCAATCATCACTTATGACCCACTATATGTGTATGGGGGTATCTGTATTTGAGACCCTGCCTTCTGTTTGAATTTCCTCTTTTCATTTTGCTGGATGTTTCCGGGCCTTTCTCTTCCCCTCACTTGCCTCTCCTTCCAGCTGTAACTCCTTGGCCTCTTCTCCGCTCTGTTCTGCCCTGTCTGACACTGTAATTGCTGTCGTCTGAGTCAGAAGCTCCCAAAAATTCTCCTTTCTGGACACAAATGCAATCCTTTGTTGTGTCTTTGAGCCAGGGAGGACAAATCTTACTCACTGTGCCTTTAATTAAAAATCACAAAGATTACTTGTGAAACCATGAAACCATTTATCCATGTAAGTCAAACCTGTCTTCTACACTTTTGAATGCTGAGTCCCTCTCAATCTTTAAGAAGAGACTAAAGACCCAGCTCTTTACTAAACATTTTCACACATAATCAACACAGATATTTAAAAAACAATAAATACAAAAACAAATACTATTTGCACTGTCCCTAAGCACTACCTAATAGCACCTACTTACTAATGGACTCAAGTTTAACTCATGGCACTTACTCATGTGTTGTCTTTTGCTTGTGATGTATGAACTCTAAAATGTAGTTTATGTTGTTAAAATGTGTCTGCTAAATTACATTGTAGAATTATAGAACCGTAGAATGCACAATATATTGTCAAGTTAACATTGAGGGTATAAACTAGATTTAAGTGACCTAAACATCATGACTACACTGCCCAAAACTTACAAAGCCAGTACACCCCTGTTCACAATAACTGTATGCACATTTCTATAATATGTACTATATCTGCTCTTTACATATGAGCTGTCGGAGCCTGGGCAGCCTCCCTGAAGTAAATTTAGTGCAGGAGGTCTATTGGGAGTGTGGGTCTCCTGCCAGAGAAAAAAGAATGGAGATTAGCCTGTGGCATTATTAGCTGTGCAATTTCAGTCACCCATGACCTTGGGGTTGGCTGGATGAATCTTTCAACCCCATTTCTGCTCATCAGTAAGTGTTCTTAACATAAAGAGAACGATTCCATTAAACCTCTCTTTGTCCATCCCCCTGAGAGCGATCAAGGCTGGTCTGAGACTCGTAGATACTAAAGAGTGCTTTAAGTCCCATCCCAAGTTGTGATGCAATGTTTTGGAAACTTGGCTCATTAGCCAGTTCTTGTATTTGCTCAGATAAACCAGTTATAATAGGTCATTATCACAAGTGTCTTCTCATAACCAGAAATTATTTTTCATACGAAGCATGAAAACAACTAGAATGGCTGACTGGTTTCATTACTTATCACGGGTGCACATGTCTGTCTGTTGGCTTGCTGTTCTTGAGACACTTGCACACATTTGTGACAAAATGGTTTATATCTCTTTGCATTTGGGGCCAAAAGAAACAGTCCCCAATCAGCTTTAATGGCCTTTCCGTGCCCAAGTGACCCATTTCCTTTATTCAGCTCATTTAGAATGAGAGAGCGGTACACTTCTGGAAGCACAGGCTGCCATTTGGTTTTGATTCCTCCAGTGCGTGGTCCCATCTGTGCTAATCACTCTGAGCTTGCCGAACTTCTTTGACTAAAGCCTCACGACTTTCACCTATCAGTTTGTGTGCAGCAGGTCCCTTATTACTCATTACGAAGTCAAATATTTTGCAAGTCAGAGGGTCTTGTTGTTTTCGCCTGCATCTCGTCTTTGGAAAATTAACTGCGGTGAGCATATCCTGTATGGATGTTTTCCTGGCTGTTTTTTGAGGATGTCCTGCTCTGTTGGAGAACTCTGACGGCATCCTGAAATCTGACTGTGTGACTGATCTCTTTAAAATGCACTTGTAATCTTGCTAAGGTTTTTCTTTTGCTCAGGATTGGTGAGAGATCAGCTTATAATGTCAGTCAGGCCTTCATAAGTCTTTTTTATGTGTTCTCTAAGGCTCAGGCAGAGTGAAATTAGTTGTTTTTTTAGCAGGACACACCCTTATCAAATCCTCAATAGCCCCTGACTCGAACCTTAAGAAAGTCCACTTTCTATCTCTTAGATCTCATTGGTGTATGAGAGCTTGTCACACTGTCATCAGCTAGACGAGCACAGATGTCAAACTTCCTCAGAATAGTCACTTTAGGCATCTTGGCTGGTGAGAAGTTCTGGGGAGGATTTACTGTGGCAATATCAGATTCATTCAGTTTGTTGCCAAGAGCTTTTATCTCCTCCTCTAAAGCTTTGTGGGACTGCTGCAGCTCTGCTGAACGCTTTCATCCCTTTTAGGTGTAGACATTCCTGCTCCGCTCCCCAACGGCTCCCCACTGCCTCGACTTCCATGAAGGACAACTCATCTTAAACCATTTGAATTGCTTCCACTGTGAAGCCATTTTTGTTGATTCTCATCCAACTTCTCTTCTGCCAGTTTAATGACTGTTCTACTTTATCGTTGCATCAGATACTTAGAGACTTTGACTATCTCACCCCTGTGTGGTTGTTGCCCAGAAGATCCATCAGGAAAATGCTGCTCGGAGTTCAGAGTAAAATTCACCTCGATAGTATTCTATCAGTGCTGACAATTTCTCCAGGGTTTATACCCAGTGTGGTTCATCTAAATATGTTACTAGAAGAGACACAAACAGACATGAGATGATGTCCTTATAGCTAAATGACAGAATAGGTAATTTTTCAGTGACTCAAAAGGAAAATATATGAACGGTCCATTAAATGTTGTGAAATGGGTGCACGGTTGCAGTTTTAAACTGTGAAATATTTGCAGTTTTAACATGGTGGACGTTTTGAAATTGAATTAGCTAGGTTTAGGCAACAAAATATCTGTTTAGGGTGAGGAAAACATCAAGATCAGGTTAAAATAAGTATTCGACGTAGTAACGTTACCTGACGTAGTTATGTGATGAAGTTAAGACATAGACCAAAAAAACAGCCCCAACATGTCGACCGTAGAGCAGCTTATTACGACCCATGTTCACATCATTGCACCCTGTAGTCACCAAAGTACTCAAAAAGTCAACATGATTATTTTAATTGCAGACCTGTAATTTAGCTTCCATGCATAGCTATGTCACATTCTACGCCACAATTTAAGCTACCGACATAGCTACTCTAACTTCCATAACTAATCTCTTGTCCGGCAGTAGTTATTTTACACCAACCTATCTTTTTCAAAGCCTACCCTTGTATCTTTGTTTCCTAAATCTAACCAAACTATGATTGTTTTAACAACTTTAACCACAAGGGCCAAATAGTTTGGAGGACTTGTTGACAGAGAGACATAGACAAAGACAAATTTTCTTGTGTCATCACTTTTTAGATTCGGCATAAGGATGAACCCTATTGAGTACATTGAACTTGAACTTGAAATTGTTTATAAATCGTAGGAATGGAGCAGATTGAATGTGTCTATAAGTGTATGTGAAGATTTCATCTAAAGCATCATAAATGTGGCACTATGTTCATAAATAACATTTGCCATATTTATACCATTACTCCTTCATTATTTAGAGCTCAGTCTTGTGATTTGAGTCCGAAACACTATCAGGTATTTGTGATAAGCCATTGACTTTTCCCATGAGAAACTATTACAGAGAGTTTATTAGTATTTAGACCACTTACATAAAGGATCTACAATTTTCTTTGTTTACACGCCACAAAATCAATGTAGTTTAACTTCAGGAGTGTAAAAACAGCATCGATCAAATGCCAGTGTTTATATTTGTCTGACCCAGTTTACAACACCCACTTCAAACTATATCTGCTGTATTACTGGACAAACTCCAATTAACACTTGTCGAGTCGACCAACATTTAATTAATATTAGGAAACCGAGATAAAGTCGCTTTTTATGGGTGTGAATAAGAGACCATCAGAGACAAACTAACCGGAGCATGGAAGTGAGAGTGAAGAGAAGAGAAAGATGGAAGAGAAGGGCAGCTGGGAGGGATAAGAGAGAGAAAGGCAGATAATCATGTGTTTGACATTTTAGTGTCTGGTGAAAGAGAGAGGATGGGAGAAAAGAAGATGAATAGACAAGGGATTAGGGGTCTGAAAAGGAAGACAGCTTCTCTTAAGATGCTTTCCCTCTTAAATGCAAGTGGGAGGAAGTGAGAGGAGGGCCTGTGGTCAGAAAGAAAGACAGAGAAAGTAAGAAAGGAAAAGATGTGAGAGGGGGAAAGGAAAAGTGAGAGAACCCTCCTACACTCACCAGTCTGTTATTTCTAAAAACGACCCTCCAGGCTCTCAGGATGGAGTGACGCATATCTGGCTACCTTGGATTTACTTGTTTTCTGACACACACCACACACACAAAGAGACAGACACACATAAGTACACAGAAAACAAAAGACATCCATCTTCTGTCACCTCAGAAACCTTAACTTCAATCAACTCCCACCAGGCTGTCGATTCAAACACATAATATACTGTATATGTACTGTATCCCCACATTTACATTTACAATCACAGGCAAAATATAGTTGTGTTTGATGATGATGTTTTACCTATCATCATATTATTTTTTCATACAAAATGTTTTGTTTGTTTCCATTTCTGTTCCCATTTCCCCCAAACAGAAAATAAGCATAACATATCCAGTTATCAGATTTCATTAGAACTGTCAAAAATGTTGCTTAATCTTTTTCCATAATCTGGTTGTTGGGACATGGCCATGAAGGGTTGTGTGAAAGCCAAGATTTGACACAATGAGGCTGAGTGAAGAGACAAGAGAATCCAGATCATCATGTTCCCAAAAACTAAGGGGCCTCTTTTAGATTCTGTGAACTAGATGTGGAATTATAAAGTGAGAGTTTGATATTTGTTCTTTCTCTCTGCCACACAATCACTCCCTGGCTGTCTCTTCCCTTCACTTTTAACTCAGCAAGATTACTTTACAGACATGACAGGCAAAGTAACATGGCAGTTCAAAGAGTTTTGGGTTCTTCAAAGACGGGCTTGGGAAAAGCTAAACTCGTGTCAACATAAATAAAAAGAAATTGTGCAGGTGGGTCTATTGGAGGAGTTGAAATGATATTTATTATTAACAATATATCATATTTATAATGATTGTTTTTGTTTGTCTCTTTGTTTGGTTTGCTGGTTGTTTGTCTTTGTTAACTGAACTTTCGTTTGTGCAGACCTGTTGCACAATGCAATGTTAAAACAGTATAAAAGAAGGAGTAGCCATACATAGCCACTGTTGTGTCCTCATTGCATTATAAAGATGTTTTATTTTAGCAACTAGTGGGAAGCCAGTGAGGGCTCACGTCCATGTTGTGTCAATAACAGCAGATTTGTGATTCAAGATGGGAACTTTCTATTGCTAGACCACAACGCATTGCTTTTTCACACCTCATTTGTTGATTGAATATGTCCTGCACAACCATGCATCCTGGATGACCTAGAAAAGTATTTTGACAAGTGTTTTATCTGTCTTTGCACAATGGACAGGATCAGAAAGGGGCACGCATAAAAAGGCTAACTCCATAATAAGTTCAAAAGCCTCCATTCATTCTCACTCAGCAGCTCAGAAACTTCTCCATCCATCACACCCAAAACATCAGGCTGCACAGAGGTGAGTGGCACCTTCTTAACCACTGAAATTAACTTTCGGGACTCAATGCCAGAATTTCTGATGGAAGAACCGCACAGAGAACTGCAGGCCCGACATGAAAGCAAGGAATTACATCAAAAACAAACAGAGTCACCTGCGAGGGAAAATAAAACACTGCAACACTCTATAAACAATCTCACAACCCAGCTCACCTCCATCACAACAGAAAACAAACTAATGAACCGACTATTCTTGACCTCTAAGTTTGCATGAGGGATGCAGTATTCATCTCTGGCATTCCCAAAAACCTACCTAGAAGAGACAGAAAAGAGAAAATAACAATCATCTTTCAGCTTTCTGCTCATTACAACACAGAACACAAGAGGTCTATCTATCCTGTCAAACAAAAATATCTTACTGTCGATAATAACACAATTACAGACCCTGAAAAGATGCATATACCAGAAATATGTATAGCCCAAACACAGATTTTTATTTTTATTTTTTATGCTCTCTCACCAGCATCTTCAACAGGCCAATAATATATGAAGGTAACAATACAAGTATTGATTTTTTCATCAACTCAACCAATAAGCATACATAGCATCTCACAGAATTCAGTTGAGTGACTCTTCCTTGGCAGTAGTTGGCCGTTACAACACCCATCTGCTATAGTATTCATTCTTCCCACCAGTTCACAACATACAATCATGAGTAGACTTCTTTTTAACCACCAACTCAATAATACCAGATTGCTCAGACTCATGCATTCACCCCAGTGCTGTTAGTGACCATGCAAAAGTCCTTACAAACACTCATTATATGGTGCTTCAACACCCGCCCACTAAAAAACCCTGAACTTGAGAATACATTCTTCTTAGAAAATAAATGACTCTCCAAAGACATCACCAACAGGTAAGGCGGTATTACGAGTACATATGATAACATTTTCTGTTCACAAAAAAAAGAAAAGGAAGGAACAAAAAGTCCCTTTGGATAAGAAAATTTGAAATGGAGAATATCATCTCAAGTAAACGAATCAGAATAAATACAAACTGAGCTCCAGCTAAATAAAATTATAAATTACACACAGGCTTAGACTTGAAATGTTGGGGTGCAGTAATACATCTAGTAAACAGCCGGTAAATCAAATGAAAAGAAATCTAAAAAATAATGATCCCAGCTATCAAAGACTCGGCAGGGAGGGCTACACAGTCTCCTGGAAAAAAAAAACTGTTTTTATAAACTTCTATGCACACCTGTATTTAGCTGAGTGCAGGTTTGTATTCAGGAGTGTTTTACAAACACTTTTGGACAATCCACAAAAAGCACCACTTTTTCAAAAGCTGACAACTGAATAAAGTCTTTTTGTAAACCACCTTCTAAACTATACAGAGCATCACTCTCACTAAGAGCCTCATGTATGCTATGCTGAAAAATCCAAAGCCTCAGAGGCCTACCGCGCCTAGTTACGGTTGTTATGGTGCTCTGACTGTACAAGTGGTGTTCCGGGGTAGTTTTAGGGAACAGTCAATCAAGATAACTAAGGATGCTTTCACAACCCAAAGGTTAGTCTGTTTTAATCAAACTCTGCTGCAGTTAAATCATTGTTGCATTTGGTCAAACAGGAGATAAACCAAAACGTAGTGGATTGTTGGTTTCCTGCACAGGCATTTGTGAGATCTACACGAGCAACAGATGCAACATGACTGGGAGAGGACTGACTTGGACGGTCCTGAAGTCCGATGTTTGCTTGACATCTGGGCTGTTGTTTAGTAGGAACACCAGAGCAGGATTACGGCCAGTGTAATCAAAGGTCCTTTGTTTTTTAGGTCCCCTTACATTTATGGACTATGAAAGCAAACCAGACTGAATACAAAACAAACCAAAAGTATCAATTTCACTCTGATTCACACAAACCAAACGGTCTTGGGTTGTTAAAGCGCCCCTAAGGACTCTGATCAGGCAGTGAAAATGTGCCAGTATACTCCAACAGGATGGCATCTGACCATTTTTTTTAACTTTCCGAAACCAACAATTCAATATTCCAGCCCACCTCACCTCATGCACTGATCATCTAGGTGTATGCACATATGAAAGTAAGCAGGGTTTGAGCTTCTTTATCAAGCTCTCTTTTCATTCTTGACATAACTCAATGTGATCATAGCTATTTCTGTCACTTTTTTGAGTCTACAACACAATGGATGCTCTCCAGGAGCATCTCAAAGTGCGGGCCATTATCCTAATCTTTTAATGATTATTGTGTCTCACCCCTCTCTCTGCAGCCAGCATTCAGCCTGAGCTGCAGGCCCAGACTGGCCATCTGGAGCACCGCAAGTATTCCCACTGGCTTGGCCAGCTGATTGAACCAGAGTGTCGAGCCAGTGTTAAAAATGCAAAATGAAATGTGTAAATCAAAGTAAAAAAACAACACGGGACAGATCCTATCAGTCCCTTTCCAAATTTTGATCCTGTTGAATGAAGCCCCACCACATCAAAAGCACAGTAATTCAGCATGCAACAGTGTCAACACTGGAGATATCAGCTGTATATTCTTTTCTTCTTATTAGATTGAGCACTTGATATATTTTATCTTGTTCGAGCATAAACTCCCTAAATTAAACGGCTTTCTCTGTGAGTCCTTGAAGTGTTCCCTCGGCAGCCTCAGTGCCAATGTGCAGATAAGCAAAGGTAGAGGTGAGTGTGTTTTTAAAAAAAAACTAAACCACACCTGAACATTTTGATACGAGCATCTTCTGTCAAGGTTGGCCAACAGGCTGTCAATTACAAGTGTGAGCACAGATGGGGGAAGCTTGAAGCGATGCAGACAGTTCACACTCTAAATCCAGACAGTCGCTTTTTGTCTTGTCACTCGCGGTTTGTCTCCTCCGAATTCACAACCATTGGAGACATTTTCCTTGCACCTGCTTCAAAACTGTCAAATTGACCACAAAGAACTGACACATATTCACTCTGTGAATGGACGACGTCTGCTGGGTGACACAGGTCAATTTCAATTGCTTGTAGTGCAGCACTCACTCAAACCTCCAGAGAGGATTTTCACAGGTTACCCAGAAATTTAGACTTGCATATTGTTATGTTTAAAGTCCATGCGTCATTATTTGTAGCCAGACTTTAGTTCGTAACCAAATTCATATCTGATATTGATAATAGTTTTGTAGATGTCGACCATAGTGTCAAACAGTCATTTCTTTCACGATTTCAATTTCATATCAACTACTAATAAATGATCATGTCATGTTTCCAATTAAGTGGTGTGAAACTAGTCTAACTTCTTGTCTTTAAAACTGTATATCTTTTTAAACATGTGCATTAGCTTTGGGTTTACCAGAGTCATGCTAACACCGGTGAATTAGCTGTGCGCTATCTTTCTCACGTATAGGTCACTTCCATCTCCCTGTCGTATAAGAACAGACGATGCCATTTATTTCAGGGGAAGTTAGATGTTTAAATATCACCTTTATCAGCCATAGTTATAAACACACCCAGATCACGCCTCAGTCCTTCACAATAAAATACAGATCGTAAAATAAGATCGTCACCCGAGTGTCAAACAAGGATTCTTACTGCTTTCTCTCATCAGGGTTACTTTCGTGTTGTAATTAGACATGTAAATCTCCATGTAGATAAATTAGTTTTCACACGTAGATTGTCAAATATGTATAAATCAATTCTACCTACACTTGCGGTGGCGGTCTTATCTTTTATAACTTTTTTGCAGGGTACTTCATCTATGAAGTTACTTAGTCAAAAAACTTGAGGTTGACAACATTATCAGCTTCACTAATATCTTTTTTTCCCCATCATTTTGAAGCGGATTGCCTTATGTTGTATGGGTGCTCCGACGATTGTTTCCAGCCTCTCTGTTTCAGTGGCTGTAAGTCTCAGCAGCCGAGGTTATCACAGTGAGATTTAGAGAGAGGCAGGGAGAGGGAATCAGAGGAGGTGCAATTCATGTCACTACAGTAGCAGTAATAAGTCTCTGCAGTGTGCCAGTGTTGTGTGTGTGTGTTTGTGTGTGTGCTATTACGTGCGTGACAGCGTGTGTTGTGTGTGTGCACACTCTCTACTGTAATAAGCTTGTTGGTGTCTCCAGTTCATTTATCTGCCTCCATTCAGAGTGACCTTCAGCTGTAAGGCCTGCGCTCAGATATTTTCCACAGTGATACACACACTCTCTCTCTCTCACACACACACACACCAACACATACAGCGACAAGCAAAAAATAGTCGTAGACATGCACATAGACAAGAGTGTTCTGTCAAACACACACTTTAAGGCGCTAATAATCTCAACCATAATAAGTGCATTCAATGACATTTTCATTAGGTTTCTGAATGCACGTAAAGCTGATTGCATGGCATTTATTCACTTTCTGCTGGAAATACATGGATGATCGATGTTCAGTTGATGGATGAAATTTGTCATCATGGAGTTGTGTTTGTCCTTTGCTCTCTTTTTCTTTCCTCTGTGTAATTGAGATGATATCATATTCTAGTACTTTGCACTGATAAATGGCCTGTTTTCAAGATGAAAGATGATTAGAGTTATGAGACCTGATTTATGAGCTTTGCTTGGATTAGTGAGTAGGTTGTTCAGCAAATTTACATCATGAGGTTGAGCAAAGAATATTGACACTGTTACCCTATACTAACTATAAGACAACTTGCACAAGCTGAAATCCAGCAGAGTTACGGCCTCATGTCACCCTACCCATCACTTTAAGACAGTTATGTGTATGGATTTTAAATTGAAAATGAAAATGAGCACTGGTATTGCATTGTATTAGTGTCAGAAGAGAATTAATGATCATAAGTATTGCTTCATCCTGTATTCCAGCCACGCGCTCACACACTTTCCTGTTGAGCTCTCAGACGTGGGTCATTCTGGGACCACGGGAAGATTTTCTCTGACTGTAACCATCTTTAATCCTGTCTCGCCATCAACAAGACATCCTGTGACACGATATTTCTCGGCTGCTTGACAGATGTCTTTGGTCCTTTTCTGCAATGAAGCGGCTTTCCGCTGCTGTGGAATTTATGTACTAAGCCAGTAGAAAACTCCTGAAGGTTAAACTGGGTGAATATCTTTTAGTATCACTACAAACAGACAGGTACAAACCATGGACGATGCTGGAGACCATCTTACAATGGGATCACGCCAGCCACAAAACACGATTGGTTGAGGGACAGCCCTGCGGATCCTGTCGTGGTTTGGAGAGCTGGTTGTGCACGTCTTCAGAAATTAATGCTACTCACCCGCAAGATGCAATATGTAAATAACTGTTAGGGAATGTGTAGGGAATAAGACTGGATGTCAGCAGCTACAATAGTGGCGGAAGGTTTTGAAAGTTCGGAAGACTGATTAATTGATTATGCACCATCTACGATGGAGCCTTTCTCCTGAGAATTAACATTAGCTAAATCTCCTTGAGTGTTTGTTTACACCATGCAAATTACAAAGCTCTACTTCAGTGTTTTATTTGAGCCCTTTCATGGCCTTTATGATGATCCTAAAGTAAAGGCTGTAAACAGGCTCTATGGGCGGACGCATATTTTTAAGGCCTATGCGCCACTGAGCAATTTTCATAGGAATGAACAGGGTTCCGCCTCCAGTGCTGTTAAGTTCTCTTTACACATTCATGCATTCACCGCCTGGCAGTGGCCATAGCAAACCACCTCACCTCCTTCAATTTCAACCTGTTGCTGCAAAAAGTCAGGTACCGTAGATGTAAGAAGTTCTTTTTGTACATTTATAAGCTGCGGACATCATGGCGGCCATTTTCACGGGTTTGCAGTGGGTTGCAATATGTGGCTTACGTTGCAAAGATGATCACTGTTGATGGTGAAATGTGTCCAGTTACACACCCTACTTTTTGACTGTTATGAGTGCACCATTCAGGTATTCATAGTGTACTGCTTTTTCCATACTGTCAGTGTAAACACCTGTTGAGACACAGCTAAGAATCAGCTCCTTCCTTGAAAATGCCTGCCTACTGTTAGCAGCGGTCTTCTTTCTGCCCTTTCTCCTTGAAAAACTCCTCTGTCATATCACTTAGGGCCAGTTCTGGTTCTTTTGCCAGTATTGACAGCGAGTTCAAGTGTTGTTGACTCATCCATCTGTAACTACACACCTGTGAAGTAATGTAACTGCATCTTGCTGACAAAATCTATCCACAGACATTTCAGAACCTTACCACTTCTGTCGTAGTTCCTAAGCTAAGGTGTCTCCTGGACCACATTTGGCCCTGATGAATCACACACACACACACACACACACACATAAAGTCTAACAAGGTGAAAACAATACCAGGTGGTATCTTACCAGCTGGTAAGAAGACTCTATCTTATGTTCTGTTGTTTTGTTTCTTTGGAATGATATCATGCTACAATAGCAGCATGATAACAGATAAAGGGGTGCATTGGAAGACACAGCTATCTTGCGGATGAATATTTGTCTGTTCAGTGTTCTGTATTTGCATGAACTGTACATTTTCTCAGCATAGATCAAAGCTGGGGAACAACCTGGAAAACATTTCCAGCTTTCTTGCCGTGCCCTACATTTGACACTAGCTAGTTGGATTTATTCAGGTATACAGAATATGTATCATCACGCATAATACACACACACACACACACACACACACATATATATATATACCCTGAAAGAAAGATTGTTTGACTGTTTGGATGCTATCACAGTATCAGTCTAGATGCAGGTGAGCAGCAAAATAAGTATAAACTGAAGAGCTTCATATTTTAATATTGATGACTGGCTGTTCTCAGTCTTAGTTTCCACTGACCTCCAGATCTGAATTTGTGTCTAATTTATTATGACCCCAGCTTGTTAAGTTAATGGTTTCAGCCTGAAAACAGTGTGTGTTAAAGCAAATGGGTGAAGGAGGTCAAAAAGTGTGGAAAATGTTTCACAGTAATAGGCTTATGCAAAAAAAAAGAAAAAAAAAAAAAAAAGGAAAATATTTAATACTAAACTGATAGCGGTGACTTGCCAACCATTTGAAGTTAAAAGTAAGCCAATAAGCCAGTGTAGTTTAGATAACCAAGGCTTTAAATTCTAAAACACATATTTTATGAATAATTAATTACGATGATGAAACATCTGCTGTGAACTTTTGAACTAATGCGTGAAAGAAACCACACCACATTTATTTTGATTCAGCACCAGGAACAGCTATCACACATTTATGAAGATAATCTCCTGACATCACTCACCTCTGCTCCTCATATATAATGTGTATTCTGATGGGAATTCAGATGCACTGGTGATGTTTGTGATGACATACTTTCACCTTACCTTACTGTGAACTTTCTTCAGTTTTGGGGAAAATAATCTGTGAATAAATCTGTGAACCTCATACTACTGAACTTTGTTACATCCCAGGTAAATGTCAAACATTTATGATTTCATCATAACAGCACGGACCGGCTCAGTTATGGAATCTGTCAAATCTGGACGTCATTTCATTGTGATCTCTTGCACACTCTTCTTACGCTTCTTTTAACACTGAACTTTTCATCGTACCTTTTTGCATTTGTTTACCAGTTTGAATGCAGTGATATGACTGGTGTCCTCAACACACCACGACAACTCATTGACCTCTACATGTCGTCCTCTGATCCTCTTTCCCCTCATGTAACCATCTTTCTATCAACATCCCCTGGTCTTTATTTATCTCTCTTTGTTCCTTTTCACTTCCAGGATAAGCACTGTGTTAATCTCTCTCTCTCTCCTTCTCTCTCTCTCTCTCTCTCACTGTCTCTCTCTCTGTTTCTTGTGGCTTTATTGTCTGTTGTCTGAAATTGTTTCTTTAGAAACCTGTGCCTCCCGGGAAACGACCAGCTGACAGCCAGGGAGGGAGACAGGGACAGGGGAAGGGGGTGACTGACAGGAGAAGAAGATGGAGAAATCATCGTTGACATAAAGGACGATGAGGAGAAGTGAGATAGAGAGAGAGAAGGAGAACAGGGAAAAGTAGAGAAGAAGGGAGCAGAAAGGAAATACAGGGAGAGGTGGGAGATTTCTGTGTTTGTTTTTTTCTTAAAATGTAATTCTGTCTAATCTAATGGGACACCACCCAAAGCACAGTTTAACACGTTAAGTCCACTGCTACTGACATCCACATGGGTATATTTAGGTATGAAAGCTTTGGAACGCTTGAATAATGCATGCCAATAATTGATGCATCCACCATCCAGCACCCCTTTTCCCTGAGTAAATGCTGCAGCCAGCAGAACTTCATCGGTAAGCCTAAATGCTGAAAAGGGATTTGAAATTAGTTTGAATATATGCCCTGTGGACATGTAAAAGCAACACCGGGTTCCCTGTATGTGTGGACAGCGTGTGATCCAATTTCAACAACAAAGTCGAAAACAAAGTCTACATCTGTTCAAATGGGACGTCCATCCATTATCCTAAACTGCTTATCTGAACTCAGGACGTGAGGGGCTGGAGCTGGTGTACACCCCGGACAGGTCGGCAGACTTTAACAGGGCTGACACATAGATACGGACAGGAGAACATGAGAAGAGCCCAAAATGTGACATCATTATCTAAACACATTTCCTGTAAAAGGAGTATGACACCTATAGGGTATCGAATCTTCATAAAGTCAACAGGTTGAAGAATAATTCCCAAAATTGATGCAGCAGAGGACGACTTTTAGTCTCCTTATGAGTCAAGCTCCAGAACCGCTGGAGCCCATATTTCCCATAATGCAATTCAATTACTTGTTTTTCTTTTTTGCAGCTCCTCTGCACACTTCTTGCACTATGGCTTATCCATTTTGATGCCTTCATCCATGCATCATGGCATCTGTCTCATGTCAGATGCCTTTTCGTCCCTGAGCCATGGCATCTGACATGACACAGGGAGAGGGCGGAGGGGGAGGAGTGCGGCCTTCTGGGAGATTGAGTGAGTGAGTGTTTGGGACAGCCCATTGTCAGAAAGATATGTAGAAAATAAATAAATAAATAGAAATATAGAAAATCAGCAGCACCAAAGTTCAGCCAGTGTGCGTCAGCCCATTGCTGAGTCGGCCTTTTTTATCTTTAACGTGACACACTCATTACCATATTTTCTTTAAAGTCCTATGAATAACCAGACGGCTAATAAAGGCTAGATTGGCAAATGAGCTGTAAACTTATTTTTCTAACTTTTCCCATACATCATTATCTAAATCAAGTGTTCCTTTACGTGCCTATTCTGAGGAATGGTTCATAAGTTTACCTTTAAAGATCTTTTGGTGGTTTTCTTCTTGCTTCCTTGTAACAGAAACCAGTACCATAAGTTTGGGTCTCTTGAGTGTTTCCAAAGAGCTTCTTATTATAAAGCCACTCATGAATTCTATTTGAAGGGTCTCTGCCGCCATATGTACTGAAACACAGCTGCTTGTCTAGTTATCTGTTTGAAGACTCATTGGCAAAGTATCAAATGCAACATAAAGTGTTTTGTGTTGACCATACACGAAGGAAACAATCCTATGTGCCAGTCATTCTGTTTCTGTCCAAGAATGTACAAAAGGTCCAAAATAAACAATTTTTTATTTAGGAAATGCATGTTACAAAGCTTAATGACACATTTCTCCCCAAAATGTCTTGTAGACATGCTAAATTTAAACAAACCCCATAAAGGAGACGAGGCACAAGATCTTGAGGCACATGTCTTTTTGAACACTCTTCCTCTGATAATTTGAAACAATTCTCAGAGTAACTCTGTGCAATATCATTATCCAAAACCAGCCATTTGTTCTGCTGTTTGAAGAACACAACAGAGAACACAGAAGAGCCAGAAAAAAACAGAGCGGAGGACACGGCAACAAAATAACAAAAGACATGAAATGAAATACGGAGAAGATCAAAACAAACCATAACAGAGTGTGGAAGAGACAGAGGAACGACCACACCACACCGGAATAAAACAGCAAAGGACAGAACAGAGGAGAGAAGGGCAACATGTTTTATCTGGTGCAGAGCTGGAGGGTGAATCACGCCAGGGAACTCCTGTCAATAACAGCTTTGTGTGTGTGTGTGTGTTTCTAACTTAGGCCACCTTCGGGGACACATTTCAGACTGAAGACCAGGTAATTGGGGACAGCTTGTCCCATTGAGGACAAAATCTCAGTCAGTTGTTAAAGTTACAGCAAAGGTTATGCTGCATTCAGACAACAAGCAACAGTGTTATAAAGCAGCCAAAGGGCAACTGTTACTCATTGAGGAACTTAAGCCATGATGGCATGTGTGTGTTTGTGAATTTGGATCATCAGAAGCTGAGGAAATTGTGCAGATTTTCAAATTTTGCTGCCCCATTGCATTCTTGTGAGCACTGAAATACATGGAAAACGTGCATTGCATCCGTTTCCTTAGCTTAATAACACAGTACAACAGCTAACGTTAGCCATTGTGCATTTGAAATTGTACCTGCCTGGTACCGTAACAGCTGGTGTAATAAGAACATGATTGATTAATGCTTCATCGCGTCAATTGGAGCACTGAAAAAAGTGTGAAGCCCAGCTAAAGTTTGATTTATAGTGTGTGTCAGGTATCATTTGTAGCATCTTCCATTAAAAAAGTACTCGTAGCCTGTTGCTTTGTCACCAGTGGCATGAACACAGGATTAGGGTGAAGACCAATTTTGAGGTACATGTACTTGTACAAGTATTTCCGTTTTATCTTACTTTACTTTTATAAAGTATTATAAGTAAATATTGTACTTTTTACTCCACTACATTTAGCCGCCATACATTTCGGGTCAAGATTTAAAATAAAAATCATGATCAATTTAAAGTGACTAGACATTTTTTTAAAACTAAACCACATGCCTGTATATTAAGTAGCCCTACCTTGAGAAAATTGCTTACATAAAAACACCAATAAAAATAATTAATCTGCATAACGAGTACTAGTTTTGATACTTTAAGTATCTTTGGATACTACTTTTGTACTTTTACTGAAGTAAGTCTAGAATGCAGGACTTTTATTTGTGGTGGAGTAATTTCACATTGTGGTATTAGTGCTCTTCTGATCTGAATTTTCCACCACTAATGTGTGTGTGTTTAAATTATTAACCGCACCAGTGGCCTTTGTACTGAATTATATCATCTTTTGTATTGAACAAATATGTGAATGCACTTATGTATCTGTGCTTTCAGATCTGTGTTGAATTTCTGTGTGTCTGGGAGGTAGAGAGAGAGAGAGAGAGAGAGAGAGAGAGAGAGAGAGAG
>CAFUXE010000055.1:3603-44137 GCA_903364295.1 Serranus cabrilla | reverse complement strand
AACAGGTTGCTCTCTGTGTGGTCATAAAAAAACAAGGTCACTGCCCACATCTTGGGCATGCCAACTCCACAGGCAACCATGCAAGCAAGGTTATTAAATGGACCATCTGTCACTACACACGCGCTGTCCCACACACTCACATGTGCTATATGCATACATACACAGGCATGTGCATAAAACAAATGCACACAAACACACACACAGTGACACACAAGAGAAAGGTGTTCATCTGGGTCTGTAGGGTTCAGTGGCTTTGCAAATTGTCTCTTTCGTTCTCCTGCACATCAGAAACATGTGGATCCTCATGTAGCACATATGCTACATGAGGATCCACATGTTTCAGGTGCAAGGTTTTAGTGTGGAACACTTTGGTCAAGTATTTTATAGCTCCTTGATCAGCAAACACACACACACATGTTGGAGATATGTTGGAAGGTCATGTGCTAACCTTCCCTCTAGCAAGGCAGACCTCTTTTCATTTCCATGATGATGTTAGCATGGCGCTAAGCGAGCGCTAGATCTCATGCAAAAATCACTTTATGAAAAAGCTTCAGTTGAACAGTTTAATTCAACTCAGTCAGTGAAAGCCAATTTTTTTTTTAGATGTGTTAAATCCTCTGTAGCTGTGAGCCAAAACACTGACATCCCCATGTTCCCGTTAAACCTACAATTTACATGAGTGATTAAATCATTTGTATCACACAGGGAGCCATCCACCCCATATCTGTAAATAAATGAATGCAATCATTCTGAATTTGTAGCTACAATTACAACACTGAAATCCCTGTGGTTGTATTCATTTAAGAGTTAAAATTAACCATCATTCTGTTCCTCTTTCCTCATCAGCTTCACGACAAATAAGACTCTAAATCCACCGTGACAGATAATCTTGGCAAAATAACATGATTGCGGTGCTCTTTAAATCTTCATATTAAATTTAACCTTGACATTTAAATCTGAATACTAATTTTCACTGATTAAAGGAGGGTTAAAACCATATGCTCCTATTATACTTAGTGTCACAAAGAGCATGTAGCCACTGTGCCACAAAGGACTGACGGTGGGATGTTCTATTTCAAGATGACATTTAGCTCAGCCTAATCTGACTTAAGCAGGATGCTCCAGGGCTGTCATGTTATCTGAGATGTTCGCCACCCGATCATCATAACAGGTAATAAAGTGACAGAAAATTAATCTTTACTTTTCTTTTATATCCTTTGTGCCTCACGATAATGCATATACAAGAGAGAACATCATGTTTTATAATCAGGGGCATGTTCAGGGAGTGTCTGGAAATCTGATTGCCACCAAAGTGCTGAACCGTTATCCTGAACTGTGATTGGCTATGTGACCAGTCAGAGGCGGGAACTTCATCCAATTATGATCTTATCCAGCATTACTGTTAGAATGTACATTTACTCAAGTACTGTACTTACTTACAGTTTTGATGTACTTGTACTTTACTTGAGTATTTCCACATAATGTAATTTTATACATCTACTTCACTACATTTTTAGGCAAATATTGTACTTCTTACTTCACTACATTTAGCTGCCAGCTTTAGTTGCTCTTCAAGATTTTGCATAAAAAATGAATTTCAAATGATTATGCAATGGGTTTTGGTGAGTCTCTATGGGTAAAAGTAGATAGAAGTAGTGGAGATAGAAATGGTAAATTCCAGTTATTCCAACATGTGTGCATGCACATTGTTCTCCCCACCCCTGCATGAGTCAGTGCCCTGCTTGGTCCACCCCAGTCAAAAACACGCCACTGTTTCTAATACAATCCTGGGTGGATTATGAGATAATGGGCCCACCACCTCTCCTACATAGGAAGAAGGCAGATTAGTTGTCGAGCCTCTTTTTGTAGTTGTCTTATGTCTCTTACTGTTCGCTTTGTGTCTCTTTGTAGTCATCTCTGTCTCTGCAGCAGCTTTGCATGTCTGTTTAATTTTTTTGCCACGTAGGATTCTGCCTCTCTGTTGTTGACACATGCCTCTTTGGGGGATATTTTGCAGGTGAATGCTGGCGGAGGTACTGATGCTTTTGGCCTCCTGTGCTCATTAAACCTGTTCAATAATCCATCTATGTGAACGATTTTTATTTTCCCCAAAAACTGAACCTCAACTTACCCTTTGCTAAACTACCTGTTTGTTTAGTGATGGCATGGATATGATTTCTAGATGCCTGGTGGAGACCAAGAGGGAAATAAAGAGCTCATATGGCAAGATCTGCATATGCAGGTGATCAGTTTGCTTGATCAGAAAGCTGCTTGAAGGCCGTTTGGATTGCAAAGCATCGAATCCTGCCAGCCATGGATCTGTGTTTGTGAGTTTTTTCCCCGAAGCAGCTAGTGCTTCACCTGCAGTGACACTGGTCGAGTGGATTGCTTGTGGAATGTTTGTTTCATGCTGTTTTTCACTTTTTAAAGCGTTGTGATTTGTGGATTGTGATCATCTTGGATTCAGACCGGCTGTTTTGGCCATCTCATCTACATTTTTTTCAGTCCTGATCCCAAAATCTATTTGTTAAACTCAAAGAAACCTCTGCAAATAATACAAATGAATGCTATATGAATACTCCTGTGTGTGGGTGGCATGTTTCATGTCCCTAACCAGGTTGTTCCTCGATGCAATTGAGTGCACAGAATATGAGAAGATGCAATAAATGTGTTTTAATCATGCGATGAAACCGTAACGGCGCAGGGGTAAACATTCTGAGCCAGGCAGACATTTATTCCCATTTCGTTCTCAAGCTTTTTGGAAAAGTCATCTAATTAAGTTTTTTTTTTAATTCCCCAAACTTTGGCATTTGCTACTGATTCTGTTTCAAGACATGTCTGTGATACCACATTCCCTGCACAGGTCGACTCTGGCATGGCACAGCAAAGCACAGAGAACTTGTGGGATTTGAACCAAAAAAAAAAAAATCTGACAAAATTTGGACAGATTGCAAAAACAGAATATGGCTAAGATTCACTTCAGCAAGGTGTGGCTTTGCTGAATATGTTGACACACAACTTTGGTTTAATAAATGTCGCTAAAGACTTTTTTGTACTTGCTAATGTACAGTAATTACAGTTTTGGTCCTCTTCAGTTTGGATGACTCAGTAAGACGCTGGTGGCTCACCCAGATGGTTTCAGCTAACAGAGAAACATGGAAAGCTCTTTGGGACTTGGAAATGTGTCATCCTCTTTGTCGCCTTAAAGGGATAGTCTGTATTTTGTGATGTGGAGTTATAAGAGGTATCCATAGGCAGTGTATTACCTACAGTAGATGACAGTTGGCAGGCTTCAGTTTACAGAAGCAGGTAGGAGGAGAGCGCATAACATCTTCTATTCCCCATTGGAAAGGTCTGTCTGATGGCAAGGTCAAGCATAATGTCAGTATCAGTTTAAGTGTGCACTATATTTAGAATATTTTACCACTTTAAATTTCTGTAGACAGCACAGTTTAAGTTCACTTGAGGGGAACTGAAGGTATTATCTACACTCTCTTAAAAGCCACCAGACTCCTTTGAGAAAAACGGTCATTTTACCTTGCAGAACACAGACAGGTTATTGTTTGACTTTGGAGATTTAATGGCTTAGTTTCCATTCCTGTTCCACTTCTGCCGGCTTCTCCAAACTGGAAGTGTGCCGACCACCATCTACTGTTGTATTACACTGACTATGACAAGTACCTCATATAAATTATCCCTTTCAATACTACATGATATACATCTATACCTCATTATTCTCACACACTGTCAGACATGCTTTCACTGACGTCCAACTGACGCAACAATATTTGGAAATCTCTTCAAGCAGAACATCTTGGACTGGATGCTGAGGGAAATTTGTTTCTGCTTACACGTTCCCTCCTTTTCTTCCAGGAGTAGTTAAACCCCTTGACCACACTCCATGACTGCTGCATCCGATTTGCAAATCTTCAGTGCTTTTCCATTTGCAAATTATGCCAAAAGCAGCTGATTTGGGGAGAAAGGCTTTCAACAAAGCTTTAAAAGTGGTGCTAAGTGGAGGTATGTTGAAATGGACTGCTGCGATGCTTCTTGAGTAGATTAAAACACATTTGTAGCTCAACTTGACATGCAGGCACATATTAAAGGTCCTCAAGACTTTGAAACAGCTGTTCTCATAAATGTTCTGAATCTTGACCTCATCCCGACCCTGAAAGACATCATATCCATCGCCACAGATCAGCCCAAGACCTTGTGATGACCTCATCCTGACATGCACTAATCTCATCTGCCTTTCTTTTCCTCTCCAGAGACTCAAGTATGCCTCGCCTTGCTGAACCTCTTGCTTTTGCTTGACCTGCAGTCTCTTGTTTCTTGAACGCTGCCCGGACAACGGGAGAAAAAAAGAAAAGAAAAAAAGCTTTTAGGGACAACAGTTCAGCATAGTCAGCTCAGGCATTAGCTGGAAATGGCTTTCCACAATCAGAAACCGTCTGGCTAATTAAGTGCTATCATGACTGTAGTTATCTCCTCATTCTGTCCACCCAGCTTCTTCCAATCTTGCTCTGAATGTGTTTATCCCACTGGTGGAAACTAACTAAGGGTGTTTGCATTTTTCTGTTTCTTTCTGCTTCTGCTGCACTATAATTAAGTGAGAGCTATTGTGCTTGTATCCCTGATTTTACATTAAAAAATGCATGATACGCATCTAAAATACAATGCATTGTAAAATAAATGCATGAATCAACCAGTGGACTATCTACCCTATAAGCTTGTGGCTCCAGCATTGTCTTCAGGAATTTGATTCAATTGGGCAACTTATAGTTCTTTCATGTCAGCTCGTCTTGACCGGCAGAGCAGAAACAGCTGATCAGTCATGTGAGTTAAATGTTCACTACGTCAGAAGTTAATCGCAGAAATCGTTTCAGAGTTTTAATAAATGTTGGTGTTTCCATCAAGCTTTTAACGTGTGAATCTTGACACACTATGTTGAATGCAATACATACTAAACTTTCTTTCTGGTACACTAAATAGTGTCAGGGCTATGGCTCCACCTGTCATTTGTAAAGGGTCTCCATCACTCGTGTATACAGCTTTGCTACGTACTGCATCACACAAGTTTCAGTTGCACTTTGCAGTCAAACAAATGTCTCCTCACTTGAACCACTGCAGATGTCTGTACAGCTGAATAATGCAACATTAGCCCTATGATATACACAATCATCTTAACCTAACCATGACTCCCATTTTCATATTATACTGCTTGTCTGCAGTGTTTGTTGTGACCCCTGGTGAGTCGTGCAACATTATGCGTTTCCTCTGTGGGAGAGATTTATATCAGCCGTCTGACAGCTGCACTGTCCCACACTAACACAATACACAGCCGCCTTTTCCCTCTTCCTACACTCATTCCTTTTTCTTTCACCTCTTCTGTGATCCAGTCTCACCCTACATCTTTTGAAAATGTCAGAAGATGCACATTTGCTTGTGAATTGGAGATTTTTTTTTAATGCCATTGCAACTTTGTCTTATGAGTCATACATTCAATAATTCCTATGCTTTCTCAATTCTGTGTCTTTGCTGGATTAGTTTGATGGGGACCTGCTACACCTGATCACCTCATGACTTTTTCTGCTTCTCCCTTTTCTCCTATTGATTTTTCATCTCTATAAATAATATGCAGCTAAATCTGACACCGTCATTTCTGTATTTTTCTCTCTTTTCTGTCCATTTTCTTCTCCTGAACCCCCTTTGGTCTTTGATACTTTGTTCTTTGTGCTCTCCGCACTCTTGTGTCATCTTCGGCTTTTTCACCACTCCACTACCTTCCTGATCTCGTCTCATCTGTCTTGCCGCGTTTCTTCTTTTCTTCTGTATAGTCCTTTAAATAGCTGTTCTAAAAGCTCTCTTATGGGTTTACGTGCCTCCTTTCAGAACAGAACAGGGAGATGCTGAGAAGCTGGGGCTTATGGGAGCATGTGTGTCTTTGTGTGTTGCTCCCTTTAACAGCAGGGGGCACTGCTGTTCCTTAAATAACGATGTGGGCACAGATGACAGCAATGCATTACTGGAGGGACACAGTAGGTGTGGTGCAGACAATTTTAGTATGTGAAACTGTCACTGCTGGGCACAATACCCTGTGATGTATTAGGATCAGAGCAGGGGAATGATGAGATTTGTGGTCAGACAATGTGGGAAGAGGTTGAAAGGCTGTGTGAAATTTAATTAAAATATTCTTAGAAGGATTTTCATCACGGCAGCTCAAACAGGACTTTCATGAAAAAGTACTTTATCTATATTTGATTTAATTTCCTGTAACTATTATAAACTTTTGTTTGAATACCCAAACTACAGACGAAATGAACAGTTTTCTACTTTCTGTTTTTGCAGCAGATGTAAAAATGCTTTTCTGAGGTTTTCTTTTGCTAAACATGTAAAACATATAAGAAAAAGCCGTTATTTACTTTAAATGTTCAGCAATGTAGAAACAGAATTAATAATACTCATCACTCATTAACTCTATCTCTTTTGTCAACCAATAATTTTTCATAGGCTGATATATAAAAAGACACATTTTTGTCGTATTCACCACTTTGTTGATTGTTCATGTACACTTTCAAGAGGATGCAATGATCCGACTCGGAGATCAAATTCGCAGCCATTATCTGGCAGAAAATGGATACGGGGCAGTGAGGAAGAACCTATGGGAAGGACCCTATATTTACAGTCTATGGGAAGAACGGGTGTTTGTCGGGAACCGAGCTCTCAGGTTAATCTCTAATTTCCGAGAGCCTTGAAGGCACCGTTTCTGTAACGTCATCTGATATCCCAGAAGCCTCCTGACCAGGAAGTGGTATGCCGGAGAGGTTTTGTTTTGACAATGATGGAGGAGGAAGAGTTTGAATTTGCTGAGGATTTGGAGGCTATTTTGCACCTGACCCCGGAGGTGCAGCTAGCCATTGAACAGGTAGACTTTATTCCTCGTTACAATTGAGGTTTTTTAAAAAGGTCATTGCTGGATTTGCTGACAACCCGGTCGTTAAGCTAGCAGGCTAACTGGATGTGGCACTGCCGTATTACGACTGTTAGCTATCAAACATCGATCCCCCAACTATATTTACAATGTTTGGCCCAAGGAAATGTTGTCAGATTGTCACGCACACAGTGGTGTCACATTAAAACAAGCAGGAAATAATGCGCGACATATGTTTACAACGCCGTCTTTGCCTACTCCTCTTCGGTGATTGCCGTCCTTTCAGGATACCATTGCGCCTGAGATTATTCATTGAACAACGTGTATGTGCAGCAAGGACAATAACGTTGAATAATGTTACAAGGCATCACCGGTTTGCATGTTGAAGTCATCATAATACAACATCAAATATTTGAGTGTAGCTAACGTTGACAGCCATGACAGTCTGACTGAACATCGAGTGTCTCTTGTGTACAAAGGTTTTCCCCAGCCAGGACCCGCTGGACAGAGCAGACTTCAATGCTGTGGAGTACATCAACACACTGTTCCCCACCGAGCAGGTACAGTGACACAGATAGCACACAGGTTTTTATTATCGTGGAGGTCACTCTGTTACTGTTAGGATCAAGAAACACAGAGTAAATAAAATGTCTTTATTGTAATCAACACATACGTAGAAGAATTTCTCATTAAAAATTAAAGTGTCTGTAACATTAACAATAGCCCAGTTCTATTCAGGTTTCTCAGTAAGTGAGACTGCACATTCAGTCAACACTGATTTTATAATTCACACTCTTTTTTTCACTTTAACATGTACAAATCTTATATGCCTGTTGATCTTTGATTTATTAAATACCTAATGTGCTTCATAAACCAAAGAAGTAACGCAGCTTAGGACTATTTATATGTGCATGGATGTACATGAATTATGTTTTATTTAACAGGATCAATACAGGCAACCATTATACCCAATGGGAAATTAATGCTTTACAATGATATAGGGCAGGGGTGCCCAATCCTGGTCCTCGAGAGCCACTATCCTGCATGTTTTAGATGTCTCCCTCTTCCAACACACCTGATTCAAATGCTCATGAAAGTTATCAGGCTTCTGCACAGCTTGGTGATGAGCTGATCATTTGAATCAGGTGTGTTGGAAGAGGGAGACATCTAAAACATGCAGGAAAAAGGGGCTCTCGAGGACCAGGATTGGGCACCCCTGATATAGGGTGTCCATAAAGTCTCTTTATAACTTAAAAAAAAAAATTACAAAAGCCTCATTTGATACACCTCTGCATGGCCACCATTAGTTGCATGAAGCACGTCAAGACGGTCCTCAATTTCTTTTCATGTTCGCTGTAGCAGAGCCTCATCGCATATCATATGATATGCACATGTCTGTGTGTGCTCATACTACACACTGACCGAGCCATTGATTTTTAATGTGCAGGTGTCTGTGAGGATGTATACGCATGTATACATGTATGCAATCATGTGTGCATTGTGAATCCTATGACTGTCTTGCACTATTCACTTTATCTTAAAAGATTACAGTATAGTTCATATGTATAGAGTACATGTCTATATGTATACTCCATCTCCATAAGGGGTCACTGTAACCCTGTGGTTTGTGCTCATGTATGTAGAAAGGCTTCTAGTAGTATGCATGTATTTAAACCTTGGGTTTTGTGTGTAATAATTCATCAGATATGTGCTTACGCCTACAATAGAACATATTTTTATAATTTGAAGCTTTGTGCTTGTTAAAGCAAAATTGTTTTAATGATAACTCAGTTTATTTTCTGTAGAACAGAGTTTACTAAGTGCTTTGACAAACAGGGCAGTGCAGGTAGCAAGACGCCCAGAGGCAAATATAACAACGGAAAACAAAGCAGTTCATCCAGATAAAAGCAAAGTAAATGTAAGGTACATTTACAACAAGACATAACAAAGTAGAGATTACAATATGCATTGTTGTATGTAGGCGCTTCGTGTAAAATATAGGCTTAACTGCAACCATTCTCCTCTGTATGTGTGGTTCTTAATGTTTTCCGATCTTTGTGTTTGCCCTCAGTCTTTGGCTAATATTGATGATGTGGTAAACAAGATTCGTCTCAAGATCCGGTGAGTTCATGTCAATGACCTGATAACACATTTCTTTTTCTTTTCTTTTCTTTTTTTTTGTATTTTACTCTGACTTACTGTCATTTTGTGCCACATGTGTTAGCCGGCTGGATGACAACATCAGGACAGTGGTGAGGGGTCAGACCAACGTGGGCCAGGATGGCAGACAGGTGAGTTGAGCTTCAGGTCATATAGGGACATTGAAAGTGATTGTCTTCCTATTTGTTTTTCTACATGAATTTGATCACTTCTCTTGCAATATGGCTGGGGAAAAAACATTATTAACTTAATTTAGTTATAGTTTTCATGAGCTGTCAGGTTTAAAGAAGAGCTTGAATTCTGTTATGCTGATGGTTGGAATGCCTGAGTATGCACTGTTGTTCCTCGCACATCATGATTTAAAAGCAGCATGTAGAACTTGCATGTCGTAATTGAAAATAAAGGGCAGATTAACAGCCACTTGTTTGTATTTTACGTCCAACCCATAAGGACTATTGTAGCTTGTGGCCTTCAAAACAGCACCCTGAAGTTAGAGTATAGTGCCACTGGTTGCTCCCAACCCAGAAAAACATGTTCTTCCCGCTCGCCTGCTCTTTCCTCTCTCCACATTGCTTCCATGGAAAAGGACAAGATGACTCAGAACCATTCCCGCTGCTCCAACTACCCCTCTTTACGGAAAACACGTCTGGGAAATAGATTCCCGTATGTAAATACTTAGATTTCTTTTAAACCCAGGCTTTTGAGTCGTTGCCTTTTTTCTTGTGGGAGCATGACGGAAAAGAACAGCCCCTTGCTGATTTGATCCAGGTCTTCGCTCTGTCAAGGAGTTGTGGCTTGAAGGGAACGTGACACCTGACGGGTGAGCCGCGTATGTTCTGACCAGCTGACATGATTAGGTGTGCGCTGTCGTCAGGGTGTCTGGCCTGGTGGCCCTGTCTTTCCTCGTTAGCTACCGTTTGGTAGCGGAAACGCTCTAAATCCCATCCAGACCAATAACATTATACAGTCACACACAATAATTTTAGTTTGTTTTTCCAACCCCACAGTGCCATTCCAACATTTCCAGAGGGAAAAATCCTTTCTGCAGACGGAAAGATAGAGAGGTGTTCATTTCAGTAGGGCGATTGAAACATAAAGACGGCAATAGGCTAAAACCAACATCATCAGCAATTAAGTCATTTCTGCTGTTGACTGAGCTCACTGAGCTAAATGCAATCCTCAGGTTGAAACCTTAGACGGTAACATTCACGGAGAAGGATGGAGACGGGAGGAGAGACGGAGTGGAGGAGGTCTGGGGAATGATTTCTCCTGTTGGGAGTCAGACACATGTATGCTGCAGGACTGAGTGAGTGTGGGAATGTCATTCTCTCAGTGGTCAGACCCTGGCGGCTAATGGAGCTAATATTTAGTGTGGTGATGGCTGTGTTACTTGGCAACAATAAAATCTTTACATTTGTTTCATTTGTGAAAAAACCCAGCAGCACTGAAATGTCTACTGTATCACATTAAGACAGATACATGCTCACATGGCCCCACAGGCCAAAATAGTGACAGTATGATTGACTGTAATACATGGTGTCCAGTGGCAGAGAGACAGACTCGGTTATTATGACATGAACTCCATCATTAACCAGAAATTATGGCAGTGCTCATATGCGGCTCATTTGTGAACCATCCAGACTAATCTGCTTAAACTTGCATCATTTCATGTGGTCGTAATATTACAGAGGTTATTTCATAAAATGCTGAAGATTACGGCTCCTTGCCAGTAAAATCTGTATCTGTTTGTAGTCTGCCAGCCGAGGATTCCCACCACACATGACGTAGCACGATGTTCCTGCATGCACACCGGCTCAACATTAACTTCAGAATCAAAGCACTTAAGAAACGGATGTTTTACATTTATTTATTTATTTATTGCATTTTTTATTATTTCATAAGCCTTTTTGTTTAAAAAGAAACAGAAAGAATAGGGGGAGAAATAAAATACAAATAAAATAAAAGAAGTAAAATAAAACAAATTTGTATATAACATTATTTGTAGTTAATTGAACACACACACACATATGTGTATATTATACTTATATATATGTTAATAAACAACAAGAATAAAAATAAATAAATCATAGAAAATATATAAATACAAATGTACATTTTCAAATAATCTTTCACTTTGCATTTATTGTTATATCCATTTTTTTTATTTTAATGAAAGTGGACATGAAAGCATTTTGCATGATTCCCACAGGTCCTTGAAATCCTTTATTTTTTTCCCTTATATATCCACAAACTTGGAATTGGGCCTGGAAAGTCCTTGAGTTTGATGTTTAAGAAGGTGTGGGAACACAGATTTTTTGGAAGGAATCTATTTATGGATGTCTGAGTTAAAGAATCTCATTAAGGAGACCGAACATTTGTTACCAGTTACTGCTGTCCACATTAAGTTGAACCTGCTGCCTGCATGGCTGGCAACCTGGTATTTTCGTTTTACTTTCTTTGTGTGTGCATGTGTGTGTCTGTGTATGTGTGTGCATGTGTGATTATGTGTGCACCCTTTATATGTCCACTTTGGTATTGAGAGGAGCACAGTGTTGGGTGGTCTTCCTATAGAGACGGCATGAAGCTTGGTTTAGCTTCCATGCTTCTTCTCAGAGCTCTGTCTTATAGGCTCGAAACTGTCTGCTAAATTATGGTGTCTATAATGTTTTTTTTCTGTATTTATATTTTTAAAAAAGTGGTTCACATTGTTGATTCCATCAGCCTTTTCCTTAATTGTGTTTTGGTGACTTTTTTCAGTACAGCCTGTCTGTCTAGAACATCATCTACAAACACAAACTGTGCAAACAATTACAGAAATATGTATACTTAAAAATGCATTAGAAAGTGTTACTTTGCAGATCACTTCATGTGCCGCTCTTTTCTCTGTTAAGTGAACCTCTTGTCTCTCTCAAAATGTTTACATGAAGCGGGCTCAGGCACTGATCCAGTTGTTAAAATTTCCCTGTTTGGTTGATCAGATTTATTGTATTTGGCCCTGAACTCTGAAGTACCATTTAATATACCATCTACTTTCCAAAGCTACACTGATGTCTGTCAGAGGAAGGAGTGAAGTGCATCCCAAGCCTTTTCGAGATCTTTTTTTTTTACTCCATAGTACCGCCTACGTACGTCTTGAAACCTGTGCCGCTTATTGCATGTTAGGGGATACACTGGTGTGCATGTGCGTGTTTGTGTGAGAGCAGATAACATCTCGGGCATGGAGGCGCCTGCTGGGCAGTGGTCTCTCTTTGCTTTCCTCAAGGCTAAATACAGGAAATGAGCGCTAGGAAGCGGGCCAGTTTGAGTCAGCTGAGTCTGCCTGAGCGACAATCGCAGCCTCGGAGGGTCTGGCCTCTTCTGCCTGCACTTTGTTTGCTCAAGAACTCCTCCAGGGAACCTCTTTAAAGATTCAGTGGCACTCCCTTCCTCCTCACTCTGAGATCAAAGAGTAATAACATAACCTGCATGCATTTTTCCAATTCATTTATCCAATCATCCAACAACCAAAGGGCTGTTTGAAGAATAAAAAGAAAGGAAGATGCATGCACGCTGGAGTCGGCCTTTGCTCATCCTTGTTAAACAACAGTTCCTCTCTGCCTGGCCTCTATGGCAGGCTGTCTCCATGGGAATATATTACAGAAAACAATGGTAAAGGGATATTTCAGGTTTCTTTAAGTGGGGTTGTATGAGGTACTTGTATGCAGCCAATATAGTTGATGGTGGTCGGCACACCCCCAATTTGGAGAAGCAGGCGTTAGTACCAGCACGTTATCTAAGCGGGCTGTGGGTGTGAGCAAAACGTATTTTAGACACCTTAAGAAAGCAATAACAGGTTAAGTGTTCACTATATTTAGAATATTTTCACTGCATTACCTTGCAGACAGACATACGTTTTCTGAGTTTATTTGGGGAGAACTGAAGCCGGCAAAACTCCCATGCCTATAACCACATAATTCAATAACTTTATTTATAATAATTATCTGTGCAATACGGACTTTCTATAAAAATCATGTGTTGTACGTCTATATTATCTATTTCTATATTTCTCTTTTTCTGTGATTGCCATCCACTGTAAATAATACACTGACTATGGATAAGTAGCTCACACAACACCACTTCAAAGAACCGAACCATCCCATCAAGGTTAAAACTCCCCCTGCAGAGATAACATCAGCATTGTATTGTTGTGATTTTGTTGACCTGATCACTTGTTGCCTCCTTCACCTTGATCGTGTCTCCACGACACTGTCACCAAGTGCTGCTCTTTGGCTACACTCAGGAAGGAAGATGAATCCTCTGCTGTCAGTGCAAGCTGTATTTATGTTTGTGTGCGTCTGCGTGTGTGCATGTGCACAGTTTTGCGTGTTTGCTCAGTCGCTGTTTCTTAGAGGTGCTTGTAAAAGTGGTAAATTCCTCGCACAGCTGGTGCCGGCTGTTAGCATTCCTCGTGTGCATGTGCCCGTGTGTGTGTGTGAATCTGAGGAGAGTCGAAGTTGTGTCGCAGCATCGAGCCAAGTGAAGCCAATTACCTTGGCATCAGATGTCGGAGCGCAGTCTCTGTTTAGGACCATCAAAGAACAGCTGCCGTGTCAGATGATGGTGAAATGTTTGAATAGCACGTTAACTATCTTACGATTCTAACTGTCTAATGTTATCTAATCCGGTCGGGCTTTATAGGCTGTTAAAACTGCTAATAATCTCTTTAGCCTTTATAGTGACAGCCCTTTATGCAGAGATTAGCCTCATGGCTCATGTGTCAAACCAAGACCTATCAATGTCAGATATCTAGATAGCTCGCCAATTAGACAGCCAATTAGTCTTTATTCCTGAACTGGGAGCAGCATGAGCAGGATATTTTTTCACATGGAGCAAAGCCATGGTGAGCGCGGACAAGGAAATATCCATGGAAATTTGAAACAGACTGTTAGTCCACACACCGCACCGCTACTCACAACAAAGTATTATTACTGTAGCATGTTTATATTTTATGTATGGAATGATGGCTTTGATTAATAGCAGAATAAGAAATAAATCTGTTTGAGCATCAGCTGCTGACAGGGTTTCCATGTTCCCTGCCCATGAATTTGCGGATGAAAGAAAATCCAGACAGTCCATTTTGTTACATATTTTATATTCTCTGCAGGCAGCAGAAGGCAGTTCAATGTGCATTTGGGAGTTTGACTCATTTGCAATTAATACACAGTTCAGTCTGTTAGTTTAATAAATGAAGAAACCGTAAGAAAGACACACCTGTATTGCATTTCACATGGAAGCACCAAGCAGCAGAAGACTTTTTAATCTTTTTTTCAGACCAACCACAGACAGAAAACTGTAACTGGACCGAAGTCAAACTCCTTATTGTCCTCTCAGGGTTATGATTGATCTCTTCTGTTTGGTTTCAGTTTTTCCTTCGCTTCATGCTGCTTTAAGAGCTGCCCAGTTGTAGCGAAAACCATAATCACAATTCCTTGGTCAATAATGAGACAACCCAATTAGGCCTCGTTATTGACTTTGAAAACACCATGCATTTATTGAGATAAACTGTTGTTTTAACAGTGGATTTTATGCATTTCAAATATAATTTGACAGATTTGGCAGCAATTTAAGCTTCATGTTTTATTCTGACACGATGAGCGGCGGGCTAAGCCAGAGTATGTCGTTTGTCTTGGTCCCAAAATTCCAAGCCTGTTGAGAGCACTTTTTTGAAGTGTGGCCCACTCCCAACAGTACAGACATACGGGGGCGATTTTTACACAGCAGTTGAAAATGTGTCTTCTCTGTATGTTTCATATTGCTCTTTTTCTTTTTGGCAGGCTTTGGAAGAGGCCCAGATTGCCATCCAGCAGCTCTTTGGCAAAATCAAAGACATTAAGGACAAGGCAGAGAAGTCTGAGCAAATGGTATGTACACACACACACACACACACACACACAAAAGGTGGCTTGTTGAAGTTAAACAGGGACATGACCCGAGCACAGGAGAGATACACCCTCACACCCTGTATCCTTCTGCTACAATAGAGGACAGTGGTGAGAGTTATTTAGAGTCGAGGTAATGCACCTACCATGTGTCTGTCTGCTGTGTGTGTGTGTGTGTGTCAGAGGAAGGCCAGTAGGCTGGGTGCGTAAGGGGTGAGTTTGGCAAGCAGACCCTCCCTCAGGAGGCATGTAGGAGCAATTACCTCTCAAAGCAGTGGGTGTGTCGTTCATCAAGCTCTGTTTCTCTTTGTCCTATCACCCCGTCCAGAGCAACACACACATTTATCCTGCTTCTTCCTCTCCCATCTCTGTACTTTAACTGTCTCCTTTGTTCCATGCTATATGACCACCCTGTCTGACGTGCTTCTCTTCCCGCACAGGTCAAGGAGATTACGAGGGACATAAAGCAGTTGGACCATGCCAAGCGCCACCTAACTACATCCATCACCACCCTCAACCACCTGCATATGTTGGCAGGAGGCGTCGACTCTTTAGAGTGGGTACAAGCAAATTCAACAGATCAGACCAAAAGGCTTTGCCTTAAAGCACATGTGACCAAGATTAAGTTGCTATTTGCACTTTAAATTTTAGGATAAAGGATTAGTTGTTTCAAACCATGTCTAACCCACAAACTTTAGGATAAATAATGAGTTTAATTGCAGTGCATTCAGTAGCGTTGACAAATTAAAAAAAAAAAGCAGCTTATGAAACGTTGGATATAACTGCTCAAAATATGAAAATCACATAGAAATTTTTCAGGTGGGTGGAATGATAAACATACTGTACAGTCCCCATAAGAGCCTTTATCATTTTAATCTGTAATTTCCATATCCTCTCTGCTATTTTTTAAAGGAGAGTGGGTGGTTATCTCACCTATACTGTGTTAGGAAATAATGAACACCTGTGAGAGATAAACATCTCCAATGATGCATGAATGACATGTTTACAGAGGGGATATAATCTCATGACAATTATAGTGCATGCATACAAAGATAGATTCCTTTATATTAGAATTAATTCATATATGTGTTGTGTTCCAGAGCCATGACGAGAAAGAGGCAGTATGGCGAGGTGGCCAACCTGCTGCAGGGAGTCGTCAATGTGCTTGAACATTTCCACAAGTACATGGGCATACCCCAGATCAGACAGCTTTCTGAGAGGTAACTAATATGCACACACCACACTTTCTTTACATATTAAAAGTACACTTTCTGTGAGTTTATCGCCTGCATTGAATACTGAGAGGTTTGCTGCCTTGCTCAAGCTCCCTAGGGCTGTTGGGATAGCTGCATAGCGTTAAGAGCAGCTCATTTCCAGTAGCCGGTTCAGAGCCAGGTCTCCTCTTACAGCTGAAATATTCCACAGCTCGTCAGCTGAACTGCTGAAAAGTGGTTGAAGTGTTTGGCTGGAGGTATTTTGTGTATTACATCCTGTTTATGCAGATATTCACACACATACACGCACAACCCCACACACACAGGAAGGAAACGCTGAATAGGGTCCCATTATGCCGGAATTTGTTCCATTGTGAGAGATTAGGGGCATACTTCTCTGAGGGTGTGTTTGTGTCTCCATGTATGTGCTTCCACTTGCATGCATTAATAACATTCTACAATTGAGTTACATGGCAATTAATCAGTTAGTTCAACTTTTAATCAACAGCACATGCAGGAATGTTTGTTTGCTCTGAAAAGTCTCACAAATATCTGGATGTGGTATTTTGTTTAAACACACGAGCACTCACACAGAACAAAGTGCATTGTTACGCTGTTGTTTCCCACAGTCCTGATTTATGACATTTCCAGCTTTACGATTATTTTCCAAGAACATTAGAATCAATTTGGGACACGCTGGTCAAGTTAATGTTCATGTTCAAAGCAGTCCTAATCCCCGAAAACAAAAAAAGTCGACCTTGTGTTCTGTTTTTTCTGAGGTGTGGCAGACCGTTCATACCAAATAACAGCTGCGTGGAAGAAGTGACTCTGCTGGAGAAACAGATGATAGGAGAGACTCAGGGAAGGCAAGGCAGACAGTTGGAAGCAAACAGTTAATAGAAAGTGTATAGAAAATAGAAAGACCTCTCTGTGACAAACGTGGGCAGACCGACACATCAGCCACAAAAATACTGCAGATAACAGAAGGCAAACTGGATATAGAGGCAGGATGAAGGATTAGGTCCCAGAATTGCAGCCAGGCAAAATAGAAGGGAAGGGATGTTACAGAGCAGCACTATATATCTTTATATAGTTAATACATGAATACAATAAAACACTGTGCATTTTAGCGAATTCTAAACAGAAAGCAAAGGAATAGACCTACTTTAAATGGGTGAGATGAGATAAAAAAAAAAAAGAGAGGGTATTTTTGGAAATATATTTCTGCCAATTATAAAAATAAACATAATTTTTTTTTCTTTTTTTCAGTACATACGTGTACATATTTATTTATTCATTGTTATATATATATAAATGTTTTTTAATGATATTTATATATATACATATATAATAAACTATTCGTCTAATATATATGTATGTGATAGAAGCACGATTATTAAAGCATTAACTGGATCGGATTACATTTAAAAGATGTTTAATGACATAATGCAGAGTATAACAGTAACAGTATGCTTAATAAGGCTAAAACAAAAGTATTGAAGCAAATAATTTCTCATTCTGACAAACAGGTGCTAAGAGCATGTTTTAGAGAACTGAATATTTCCAGCTCTAATAAGTGCAAAGAAATGAAATTAAAAGACAGTTCAGAAATGTAACAATGGGGAAAATTCGACAGGGTTACAGTCTAAATTGATATTAGAGCCTGCAATCTGACATTTCTCTACTCCTGCCTTCACTCCTTTAATTCAGCGAAAGAAATTGGCCTTTTGTCCTGACAGCACCCTGAACCATGACTAAATAGACTCAGTGCAGCTGTCACCTTTGAACAGGATTAACTTTAATTATTGTTTAATAAGGATTTTTCTTGTCATCGCTTAATGCTTTTCTCACTGTCTCAACTACACTGTGACTGTCGCAGTCCAGCTGACAGGCAGTGAGACAGAATGTTTGGCTTTGTTGCACTATTGTAAATACTGTGTATGACACACGCGTTACTGGACAGAATGCAGCCACAGACTGGACACAGTCAGACCTGCTGCTGCTGCTACAGTTTGCTCTTCTTGACACATCAGTTAATCAGAGTGTGAGACACGGCTGAAACAGGAGCTGTGGAGCAGTGTGTGTGATTAGAGTCTCAGTAGCGGAGCAGACAGAGGGGGATATATAGCCGACAGCGAGCGCTTGGAATGGAGGCTACCGGTTCAGTTGCCATCCATCTGTGATACTATCTCTGCACCCTCTCCTGTTTATTCTGGACGGTTGTCATGGGTTTGGGTGCTGTCCTTGGTTAACCCGGCCTGGATGCCTTCAGGCGAACACACACTGTCCGAGGACACGACAGACTCAGATTGTCCAAGTAGACCTCATTATAGAAGTTTTCAAAAGATTTTACACGGTTATGGGACTCTTCTCAAACATCACAGGTGTTTCGTTTTTTTTCCAAAATAGTGTCTTTATCTGCAGCTCTTGAAGAAGTATTAAACCAAGTATCTTTTCCCTGGTTGTTATCCATAAAAAGTATTTGCCACCGTTCAACATATTCGAGCCCTAAAGGAGGCCAGAGTCTGTTGTGTATCGGAGGCTTCAATGTGAAATCATTCCAATTTGACATTTGACTGAGGGACAATGAATAATTTAATCTAATTGGTTTTTGTCCTTTCTAGAGTAAAGGCAGCACAGAGTGAGTTGGGGACTCAGATCCTGGCAGATTTTGAAGAAGCCTTCCCCTCTCAAGGCTCCAAGGTAAATATGTATGAGATCTGGATTTTTTGATTTGTTAAGTTTTGGTTTTTACTTTGTGACAAATTGAGTCAGTGTCTTGTCCCATCCTGTATAAACCTTATGTCAAGCTTTTATTTTTAACCATCCAGAGACCAGGTGGTCCCAGTAACGTGCTGAGAGATGCCTGTCTGGTGGCCAACGTGCTGGATCCACGCATCAAACAGGAGATCATTAAAAAGTTCATCAGGCAGCACCTCTCAGAGTACCTGGTATTATTCCAGGAAAACCAAGATGTGAGTTTGAATTCCATAATGTACAAGATCTTTTCTATTTTACAGTAGATACATAGAGTAGCTCTACACAGAGTTCAGAGCATATTCATTGCCTACATGGCTCTCAACGTTAGCAGCTAACAGTGCTAACGCCACCATGAACAGTCCTAAACAGTGTGTTGAGCCTCTTTAATTGTGAAAGTTGGTATTTAGGTATTAATATAAAGGTATCATGCTCTGTTGCACAGGTTGCATGGCTAGACAAGATCGATCGCCGCTATGCCTGGATCAAACGGCAGCTGGTGGACTATGAGGAGAAGTATGGACGCATGTTTCCTGAGGAGTGGTGCATGACGGAGCGCATTGCTGTGGAGTTCTGTCACATCACCAAGTAAATGCACACCACGACTTCCAGACCTGAAAATTAACCGCCACCAGGGGGCGACTCCATTGGTTACAATAAGAAGTCTAATTGTATGAAAGTCAATAGGAATACGACCCTCCTTTTCACTTGATTGATTTCCTCACTTTACATTTTCCTAATGAGTTTCAACTCTTCTGATGTTCATTTTGTAAATAAAATAACAAACAAGATTCTGACAGCCACAAACCAAGATGGCGATGACCAAAATGCCCATCCTGAGGCCTCAAAGCCAGAGTCCAAAAAACCAATGAGTGACATCACAGTGACTATGTCCATTAGTTTTATATAGTCTATGATTTTGTGGTTTGTGGCTACAGCCCATTGAATGAATATTTTATGCTTTGTCTCTATCCCCAAGAAAAAAGAAGAAAAGAAATCAGATATAATTGCATTTAAACAGCAGAAATTGAGAAATAGGTTGCGGTACTTCTTCATTATGAAGTGAACCAAACTGGTATGGCGTGCCTGACGTGACTCTGTGATTTGGCTTTCAGTACAATTGACGTAGGTGGCCTACATGCGCAGTGACCGAGTGTCCACACTTCTCAGTCTTTTCCCCTCAGCTCCATGAGGGAAGAAAAAGCGGGCACTGTTTTGTGTGTTACTCCCGACTGCAGCTCACAATAAAAAATGAAAAAACATCTGGCAAAAATCGAAGTAGTGTTGTTAGAAAAAAGCCAGACAAGATGTTTTTTTGCAAAAAATTATGGTCCGATCCAATTATGCACTAACAAGGATTATTGGAACCATTTGGGGATGTTAAAGCATTGAAATTAGAGGCAATATACTCAAACTGATGTTGTGTACATTTTTTCACGTGTGTTTTTAAGGGTGGAGCTCGCCAAGGTGATGAGAACTCGGGCAAAAGAGATTGAAGTGAAGCTGCTTCTGTTTGCTATTCAGAGGACCACAAACTTTGAGGGTCTTCTGGCGAAACGCTTCACAGGATGCACCTTGACTGACACACCCGGAGTAAGAAAAGCACAATACACACAGGTCTACTCACTATTCACTCCAGCTGCATCAAAGTATTCAAGCTGAAAATGTGCAAACACAGAAAGTTAGATCAGAGATCAGAAGTTATTGTTAAATATTACATGTTTGCATACACTTTTTTCCTATTTTCTGTTGCTTGTTTTGTTTGTACCATACTCACACTGACATGATACTGCTGATTCATAGCTTGCTGTGCTCTACATTCACACACACACAGTATTCTCTGTGTCACAGTCTGAAGAAACCTTTTAATCCAGGTCATGTTGGCGTGTGTGGGTGGAAGCGATCCACAGAGAATGGACGGATTATGATTATTATTCTGTTGGGGCACATTTAGGCCGAGCTTGTTCAGATTCAGAACTGATAATATTTGGGCTCGTCAGAAGCTCTTTGTCTTCAGCTCAGTTTACACCCATGCTTGTTTGGTTCTGTAATTCAATCAGGGATTTGGTTGAGTGGAATTTTATAATTGGAAGTTTCACCAAAGCCTCCCATGAAATGTTCTACATAAACATGAAACAAAGTAATAAAACCTGAATTGTATTTTAGGGTTTGTGATAATTGCAGAAACAGTTCTGTCAGTCGGTATTGTTGGCATTTATGCCTTTGTGACAGTCAAACCCCTAAAAAATACTGAAGTTTTAGCTTTAAGTTTTACTTTTATCTTTATCTGTTTTTATAGCAAAAGAGACCAGAGAGCCCTCTGGACCCCACTAACCCCTTCCTGGAGGATGAGGCAGGCGAGGATGGGGGCACAGACAAGGATGAAGATCTAGCTAAGGTGAGTCGACCTGAGATGACCCCATCTGATCTGTTCTGCAACATAAAGGGACAGTCAGTTGTTGCTTCCTCTGATGTGGGGCTTTTTTAAATAGCTCCTCTTACCAATGAGACGTCACCCATTGGTTTGTGGATCGCTGCTTAAAGCCTTTATAAGAACAAAATGCTATAGATACGCTGCATCTCTGTCCTGATGACAGATTGCCATGATGGCGACCTGTCAATCACAAGTTCAACCACAAGACCATTATTTACTAAATGAACATTATGCTGTAATGACGTTGACTAGAAACTAGCAATTGAGACCATTAACTCAGTAGAAAAATATTTACTGTGGTAATAAATCAAGTAAAAATAGGTTAATTTTCTCATAGACTATTCAGTCAACATCAGATAGAATTAAGATGTATGGTACTTCTACTTTAGCTTTATTTTTACATCCACAAGCTAAATTCCCTTTTTTTTTTACGATGTCATCTTACAACCTAAAAGAAAACATTTTATCTGATATACATGTTTTTGATGGAGGACTTTAGGCACACCAAGGTAAAACTACTCCCCTTACTTCTTGGTATAACACAACACAGGTCAACAGAACCACAAACAGCCTCCAAAATGATCATAAAATTGACTGCACACCTCTTTAAAAGTGTCAACAAAAACGTTTGAAAACTCTGTTCAGTGTCTTGACATTTAAATGTGCTTGCTGAGCTGGAAGCAAACAATAAACTCACTGATTGGTACTCAGAGGAGCTACAACTAAAACATGTGATTCCACTAATTCCTCATTTTCCCTCCATTCTTTTAGCCCAGGAAGCCAAAAGCTCCGGACAACCCTTTCCATGGCATTGTCTCCAAGTGCTTTGAACCTCATCTATACGTCTACATAGAATCCCAAGACAAGTGAGAAACACACACTCACGCATGCGAGCACACAAGGCCAAACTGGGTCGGGGTGCACAGACTCAGGATCATGAGCAGGTTGTCTTAAATCTGGCACATGCATCCGTTTTCCATTGCCCGCTCATCAATCAGATCCCCCACCTCCCATTCTACTTCCTTGCCTCTTCTGTCTTTCCATCTCTTGTTCCTGTACATGCCGCTGTCTCCACTGTGGCAGAAATGTTTCCCATTAGCTACACGACCACAGACGCTGGGAGAAAGAGAGAGGGAGGTTGAATAAGTGCTGCCGCAGCAGATCTGCTTATTTTCATTCCCACCTCTTTATTTTTTTCCTTTTTGGTACCCCTTTTTCTTCTGGTATAATTATTATTTCATTCCTACTACTTTCTACATCTCAAACTCCTGTTCCTTTTTTTTTCTCTACCATGTTCTTTACAGCCTCTTTCTGTTTTCTTTCTTCCTTCTTCTCCCACCATCCTTCACTTCTCCTCCATCAGTCCCCTCCCCTCCCCCAGTCAGGGTGATCACTCCTGAAACTGAACACAGTTCTGGGACTGCTGTGCTTGCATGCAGCTCCTGGCTCCTGGCTCTCTGGACCGTTAAATGCTGTTTGTCTGTCCAAGGGAACAGGATTGACCTATTCTGCAGCTACAACCTCATTTCAGTTCAATCCAAAGGCCTTAAACAGGCAACAGCCAGATCAGCCCGTCCCCAGTGGGACGTAGCAGGAGAGAACAGTGGCCTGCTTGTTTTGTCCTTGGCTTTAGTTCCAAAATTTAGTAGGATTGGGCCACACCAACTGACTCTGGACCTGTTGACTGTAGTACTGAGGATTTTGATATGCTTGGAATATTTTCTCCTATTTATCCATATGGCTCACATTCTGTCTGCCTGTTATTCTATCCTTTTATTTATTTATTGGGTTTACACACCAATCATGTGTTTTTAATGTTAAAAATGTTTTTATTTAATTCATTTAATTCCTTTCATATGTGCCTAATCCAACCACTTGTGTGTGCATATGTGTGTTTGAACCTGTGTGGGTTTGGCTGTACATTTCTGGGCATCTGCAGGAACCTGGGCGAGCTGATTGACCGGTTCGTGGCTGACTTCCGAGCACAAGGCCCACCCAAGGCGGGCACGGAGGAGGGCGGAGCGGTGCTGCCCAGCTGTGCCGACCTCTTTGTCTATTACAAGAAGTGCATGGTGCAGTGCTCCCAACTGAGCACCGGGGAACCAATGATCGCTCTCACAACCATCTTCCAGAAATTCCTGAGAGAGTACGCCTGGAAGATCCTCTCTGGCAACCTGCCTAAGTAAGACTGGTTCAGTTTTGGCTGTTTCAAAAAAGGTCCTTTCGCATATGTAGTTGAAGCAGAACCCTCTTTTCCAGTTATGTTTTCTTGCTCCAATCAGGAAGCGCTAACCACTCTCCTTTCTCTTTTATTTTTGAGACGCACTTGAGACTGATGCAGTATCTGCTATGTGTAGCATTATCAACAATCTTTCAAAATTCCAACAGGGGTCGCCAACGTCAGTTACAAAACAGGTCCAGTCCTATCTGTCTCAATAAAAAATTTGACTACTTTGCACTTGATTAATTACCTCAAAAAAACATTATGGCCTCAATCGCTAGTTTCAAGTCTTCTTCAAGATAATATGATGTTTACTATGTAAGTAATGGTCCCATTTAGAAGAAAATAGATGATAAAGCAGGGCATGATTTGAGGCTACCTTTGATTGACAAGTCGCTCATGTTTTTGTCTCAGAACTTTCACAAACTGTTTCAGTTCATGAGAGTTTATTTGAACATTTTGAACATTTCTTGTTTGGTTCTACTTAAAGACACTCCAAGGAGTCGAGTGTTCATTTTTCCCTGTAAGTGTCATACATTTTTAGATAGACCTGTCCACTCTCCTCCCCAGTCCAATATGGTCTCTCCTGGTTTCAAAAACAAAGATGGTGATGGACATAAAGCAAGATGGCGACTTACACTGAACTTGAAACTTCAGACAGGCAGTCCTCAAACCAATGGGTGATGTCACGATGGCTACGTCCATTATTTATATACAGTTTATGAAATTAACACGCCACGGTTTGACTCAGCACGGCAACAAAGTGCCAATGGAAAAAGCCTTATTAGAAAGCCTGCCTGATTTGAGATGAAGGGGGAACACCCCTAACATAATATTACAGTACATTCTGGCAATATAAATTTTTTTTGTTATTTTCAAAAGTTACCATAAAAAGTCCAAAGCTAACAACGAATTGATCGCACTACCAAGTATTGTGTGTGTATTCCACTCTGCCACAGACCTCCACTGCTTTCCAAAAACACGTCATTAAGCCACATCATTGCACTGGGTGACATGTTCCTTTTATTACAACCAACACAGACACTGTAGTTTATTTTGAGTCAAACCCACATATACCGTCCTGCTGACAAAAACACTCACTAATATTCACTGTGTTTCCACAGTTTTCCGTCCATGAGAATCATTAAGTTTCTGGGCAGTAACACAAACAGAGATTTATTTGGGATTAACTTTTCGCAAACAAGCGCGTCACGCCCATATTTGTTCATTCTTTTGGTATGGTGATGGAGCTGTTGAGGAGTTCAGTTTGAAACTTAATGTCTGTAGTCCTCTCTGGGTTTGATGGATTTGGATGGCATGCTATGAGGGATCTGGAGTTGGTTATGTTGTGGCAAAGCCTAATATGCTACCAGCAAAAACATCTCTGGCTCATTGGCCACATTAGGCCTCATCACTGGCTGTGGCGTACACACACAGGCATGTTCTGTTTCTCTCTCAGATATGCATGCATGCTAATTACACACTTGCGCTCGCTGACTAATGTATACCATATTCTGAGCGATACAGAGATGAACTCAAATGCTTCACAAGTGCGTACACTTACAGACACATGCAGACATGGTCGTCCTGTGTGGTGTGCACGGTTTGGAGAGGGGCCCTCAATAGGAGCTTGAACTATGTTGTGGTTTTACCCACGTCTCTGTTATGACATTTATTAATGACTGGCTCGCCGTTGAAGCCTCTTTGGCGCAGCATCCCGACACTTGCGTCTGCTTGTAGTTAGGTCTGTTGTGTCTCGGTTACAACTTCTTTACCTGTGGTTCATAAAGAATATTTTTTACAGATCAGTAGGGGGGTCTACATCTACGTCAGCCAGTCTGAGCAAAAATAATACACAGCATCTTGGGATTTGTCTCAATAGCTGATCCCTCTCTGACCTAACAGCATACACACACACCTATGATCCAAATATAAACACAGTGAAGTCACAAGAAAGATATAAAACACACAAACCTTCCGCCAAACCACGAGTACTAACTTAACCACAATATTATTGGTAAACTAATTTCTATGCTAATTCTTAAACATCCATGATCCTGTAGTGCCAGCCAAATGTATGTAAATGTTTGTGTGCCTACCTGCTTTACCATAATACAAAATCTTATGTACCAGTATATGTACAGGCTGTCCGGTTCAAAACCAACCCTGAGTTTGTATGTGAGTGCAGTTTGCTGATTTCTGTCTTTTTGACATGGAATTATATATATATTGTTATGTTTCTTGTACAGTCTTTATTGTATTTCTGTATTTGTTGTTTGTTTTTTATTTAGTGTGCTATGGCCTTTTTTCCTCGTCCTTAATAATGTAGATGGATGGATGGATGGATGGATGGATGGATATGACATAATTTAAAACATACATGACAGGCTGATCACACCAGTTTCCATATAACAAAATCTTTTTCTGAGGATTAAAATACCCAGTAAAGCCCCAGGGCTTATTTCTATTATCATGATGAAAAAATTACAGCCAGATTTTACCAGTTAGACCTTTAAGCATTTCTCTCTACTTCATATGAGTTTCCAGTTTCCTTTGTCTGATTCCCCCCCTCTCTCCTGTTACATCTGTCTCTCTATATAGATCCAGCAGTAACAGCGGCGGTCTCACCATCAGCAGCCTGTTGAAGGAGAAAGAAGGCTCAGAAGCTGCAAAGTTCACCATGGATGAACTGTGTCTGATCTGCAGCATCCTCAGCACTGCAGAGTACTGCCTGGCTACCACACAACAGGCATGCACACACAAATAAGCACACAGATGCACAGATGTGAAGTATCTATGAATTCAAGCTTTAAGCTGATCTGCGGTTATTAAGAGATGCCTATCACGCTGCAGTTACAAAATGTTTAAGTGTTTCATCAGTGTTTTAAGGAACTCACAGTAGCAGATAAGATTACAACACAACCTGGAACGTTTCATCCATTCTGTTTTTTTGCAACACACATACAGCAATTGTGTCACAGTTAAAAAGATGCACTTAAAGTTATGCAGCTTTTAATTGTTTGTATTTATGTTTTCATATGTTCTAGTTGGAAGAGAAGCTAAAGGAAAAAGTGGATAAACTCCTCGTGGAGAGAATTAATTTGACTGGGGAGATGGACACATTCAGCACGTAAGTGACAAAAATGAACCGGAAAGGTTTTTCTTAGTAAAAAATATAATGATAATAATAATATTAATATAATGTATGAAGAGCATGTTTTAATGGTGTCAATTACTTACTTTTCTTTTCCCTCAGTGTGATCTCAAACAGTATCCAGTTACTTGTTCAAGACCTCGATGCTGCATGCGACCCTGCTCTCACTGCTATGAGCAAGGTTGGAAACACACACTCACACACACACACACACAAAATATTAGATCATTTAGAATATTTAAGAAATAGTTCACAACAGGCCATGGTAAACTAAGAGCGCTGTTCTCCCTCTGCTGCATGTTGGGCCGAGCAAAACCCCTTAGCTGTGATACAATCGCATCATAACATCTCTCATGTACAGCAATATGAAGTTTATAGACACATTCCAGTTTCTGTATATTCTAATTAGTGAATATTTATGTCCACAATAACATAGGCCCTCCTGGGCTGGCTGCATGCACAGTTGCATTGGAAACGTACACTCCTTACTACTAGTCGTCAACTTTCTCATTATGTAGCTTTGCATATTGTTTAGCAGGTGGCTTTTTTCTGAAGATGGGCACTGCTCAATCCATATGTAGTTTGGCCAGCCAGGAGGCTGAAGTTACTGATAAATATTTCCATCTTTTAGTGGGTTTTAGCGAGCTAACTTTGTTACTTTTCTTAGTTTTTTTCTCTAAGACCGGCAGTGATAGTGAATAAGTGTAAAAACAGCAGAGCTCAGCGCAAGGCTAACAACCACACAGATTGATTTGAGCTTGCTGCGTTATAAAAGATAGTGGAATCCCAGAGCACTGCCATTCTTTGAAAAAACTTAAATGAACACACTCATCATTCACAAACCTGAAAATGTCCAGTCACATAAACCTGATGATAAACAATATTCAAACCCTACTTGTGTGTAAAAGCTTCCCTCTCTCCCTCTCAGATGCCGTGGCAGAGCGTGGAGCACGTGGGCGACCAGAGTCCTTACGTGACGTCAATCATCATGCACATCAAGCAAAATGTGCCGATCATCAGAGACAATCTGGCCTCTACGCGCAAATACTTCACACAATTCTGCATCAAGTTCACAAAGTACAATAAACACACACACACATTCATACACATAATATGGTTCTATCCATTAGCATCAATTAAGGGCTCCCAACGTTCATATATTTTTCACTCCTTTCTTTCCTCAGTTCTTTCATTCCCAAGTTTATCAACCACCTGTTCAGATGTAAGCCTATCAGCATGGTGGGAGCTGAACAAGTAAGTTTGATCCAAGCTTATGCACACACACAGACCACACACGTATGTGCACTCCTACATCAGAAAATTCAAGCTTATCATTCATTAGTTGCACTGATATTTATGCTTAATCTTGAATAACTGTTCTTATATGCCTGACTTTCTGCCCCACCAGCTCCTGCTTGACACTCACTCTCTGAAGACAGTCCTGCTGGATCTGCCCTCCATAGGCTCCCAAGTGCTCCGCAAGGCACCTGCCAGCTACACCAAGATAGTGGTGAAAGGCATGACCCGGGCAGAGATGATCCTTAAGGTGAGGAGAGCAGACACCGAGCAGCTTTCAATTATGTGTTAGACTTTCCTCAGAAAAATGTTGGAAAAACACTCAGTGTTGCTCTTAAGGCCAGTAAAGATCATTTTAAACAGTTTACGTTTCATGTATAAACTCAGAATGACCTCTTATCTTTAACTGATGGATTTTAAAGACATCCTGAGTTCTTCTGTAAATACAAAATACTTCAATTTTAAACACATTATCAGAGCAGCTCGATCTTTATTGGACACTTCAGATTTTATGACTTTTTACTTGGGTGGGTAAATTCATGCCGGCCACTTTTACAACCCAATGCTTCACTTTCTGACCTTTAAAGGCTTGGAATTCTAGATAGGGCCTTTTGTGTGAGTGCGGTCTGATTGAGTTTTCATTATCTCTCGTTTGCCATTGTACGGATTTAATGTTGAAACTCTGACATATCCAGTTAAACATTTAGCTTTGGCGTTTACGTTAATGCCTCACCAAGAATAGTCTGGCACAACCTGCAGCTAACTGCTTTTTCCACTGATTGAGGTTCCATAGCAAGAAGCAACAAAGACAAAATCTCTCATTTGAGCATTTGTGGTTTGACTGGCGAGCCAGTATTAAAGTGTTTGTTTTGAGTCACTCACGCAGATTATCTATTTAGAGTTTATTTTGAGCAGAATAACCCTTTAATTGTGTCTTTAACCCCACTCACAATGGCACTTTATGAGCATGTTCCTATAAAATAAGCCACCTCACATGAGGAATGGAGCTCATGCACTGCTGGTTTAATGAGTGAGAGACGGGCCAACGCAAGACACACAGACACATATTCTTTAACACAGTATGTGGTTGACCTTGAGCCAGTGGAAAGGTGCGAGTGAGTAAATAAGTAGATACATGCAACCATGCGTTCACTCACGGAAACACATGCAGTGTTACATTGTGTGTATTGGATGCTGTTTTCTCCGTGAGGAGAGCAAACACAGGATTCAGCCAGTTAGCTTTGCCTCAGAATTACCTTATGTGACCCTGGAGGATACTGGTATGTAGATTAGCCACACCCTAATTAACTGTCTCTGGAGTATACAGCAATGCACACACACACACACAGACACACTCACAGACACACACACACACATTGAGTAGATGCCTGTCCCTTGATTTCCCTTTGACTGCTGGGAGGCCTTCTTTCCTTCCTGAAGTTATCTTGGTAGGACGGTCCTGATGTGTGTTGCAGTCAGTGTGACCAACACTAGAGACCGACCAATATGAATTTACAGATGTCTAATATTGCAGTCAATATAGTAGTTATATTTTTGAGCTTGATTATGCACTGTTATTTGTTAATTGTGCTCTGATATAACTCCGCAAAGGACCTCAGAAGGCTGCTTTCTAAAACAAATAACTTTATTAAATAGGCCCCCATAATATTAATAATTAATACACTAGTGTATTTGCAAAAACCTTAACCTTAACCTGTAAGAAACGTTCATGTAATCGTGAAATCCTGGGGTCCCTAATTAGAGCATATTTAACATTACTATACATTACTATACATTGTAATGCAATGTATTACACTGTCAAACAGTTTTATAAATAAAAACAGAACAAATAAAAAATAATAAAAGATATATTTAATACCCAAATTAATATGAATGTTCAGTAGCTGACCATTTAAATAAAGATTACATACAAGTAAAACCAATACAGCTGATACCGATAGATAACAATATGTCTGTGATTAACAAATATTGGCCAACTGATAAATCTGTTGCTGTAATGGTGCTATGCTGTGCTTTAATATTATTATACAATATTGTAACCAGATTTTGGCCTTCGGGCGTATTATATTTGTTTTGTCTCCAGCAAACCGCTCACCATTTCAGATTTTATAGTCTGCTCTGGCTGTTTTCTGACTGTTCCATATGGCCTGTTTAAGGCTCAGTTTTGTTCCCTGGAAAAGTGCCCTGAATGTACAGTATATACATGAATTTCCTCTCATCTGCCATACATTAAAGAGGCTTTCACATTATAGCATTATAGAATGCATTCACATCAGCATTCACTGTCTGCTCTTTCTGACTGCCAGCAGGCCCCTTTGGCTGGAATGTGATCTATACGGCTTCTGAAGAACTTTTACAGACGTAGCTGATGCTGCATAAAGGCCCTCGAGTGATTCACATCGATTACTGCCACAGCAGAAGACAAAATAATCATTGTGGAGACTAGAAATCTGATACTAAAAATATATCAAAAGAAAACTGAACAAACACCCTGTAGAAGAAAAGGCGTGCTAATAATTAGAATGATACAATCCTAATAGGATGCAATCAAGCGTCACGTTTTGTCCCTGGTTGCAAAAAACCCTCAACAAAAACTGTTTTGAAAGAGCCATACATAGATTTATTCATTTTTGGCCTTGAAGAGAAAAAGCCCTCATGAGTAAAAAAAAGAAGCTTTGTACTATGGCCTGTATTTTAGCCATCAACTTTGTGTAACATCAAGGTTCCTCACAGGTAATTGCTTCCACCTTGGGCTGAGACTGAAGCCTCTGAAAGACAAACCCATCCAAAGAGGGTCAATACAAGAATTCCTCTGTCTAACCTCAACAATAGTTTTAAATTACACCCTGTGATGCTGTGACTTGAAATTAAATCGGGCTTACCCCCAACAAGAAACTGCAATTTATTGGAAGGAGCACTTCAAGTTTTCAAGGCTCACCTTGAGATTTAAACAGAAAGCCCACTGCAGGATTCCTTGTACATCTCAAATAATGAAATGCTGTGTTAATTCTTGAAGGTGGACCAGTATTTGTTTTTGCAGATTTTTAAATATTCCAGAGGGGTAAACTAATGTAAGAAAAGCTTCTGTGACTAAACACACAGCCCTGATATCAACCAGTATTAGAATTGTCCAATAAATAAGCAGATCATTGTTTTACCTTATAATTGCCCCATTGGCTGTTTTTTCTTTAGTGATACGAGACTAGACAAAACAATAATAATCATTCACCAAATGTAGGTTAGGGTGAAGGTGCTGAGAGTTGATTAATGATCTGACACAAATGAAAACTATCCTGTTGATTTTCTAAATAGAACGTAGCACGTATGACCTTAAATACCCTGTTTTAGCCACTTAGGATCAACGAAACAAGCTGTAAACACAGCCTTAACATATTATCACCTTATAAATTGGTTAGATGTTAGCAAACAGCTGCCTACCTACACATCAGGCACACATGGAGTAGCATAAATATTTATTCGGAGCTTGTGGTGTTGACTCCTTGGGGAAATATTTGGCTCTTTAGCCGCTAAACGCTTCACAGTTTGCCTGTCTGTGGTTTGCTATCAGAGCTTGTTTGTGGAAGAGAGTGGAAAGTAGATCAAGTTTATTGCCCTAAAACCCTGAACATTAATGCTACGAGAGACACTTTTCATATGACACATTGTCATTTGTGATATATATGAATTTGATTTATTGCAGCTTTAAACTGATGCATTATTGACTTACTCGTTTTTTAAAAAAAATCCTATTTTCACAATCTTTCTGTAGCTTTCAAAATATCTCCTTTGGGTGTTAAAGATAAGTATATTTGGGTTGCTCAGTTATGTTCAAAGTGCATAGGATTCCTCCTGCCTGTCTGAGACGGCCTCTCCTGGCCGGTGCGATGCCTGTGAGACGTGGCTGTTTTCCACGCTCCTCCAGCCCAGCCCACCACAACTCCAGCTCTCTCTCTCTCTCTCTCTGTCTCCCTCTCTTTCTCTCTCTCTCTCTTCTGAGAATTTAAAAGGCAAACCCCCCTCCTTCCCCACCCTGGTTCAGGCTGAAAGTCGCCCCCCACCCCTCCTTACTCTGTAGCTTTCGCTCTCCTATTTTCTGCCGGTTTTCATTCTTAAACTCCCTCTCCCCCTTTCTTTCTCATTTTTACAAGGTCCCTACAGGCCTTTCCCTTGGCCTGCCTCCAGGACAGTTGCTAAGTAAATCACTCAGTCAGCAGGGCTAGTAAGAAAGCAAAGAATTCCACACAATCCTGAGTCTTTCATGCCTGCTCTTCCCTCTCTGTCTCCTCTGCATCTCATTTGTAAACTCTCTCCCTCCCTGTGCAGCTCACCTTCTTATACATGTTGCCTAGGGTAAAAAGAGTACACACTAAAAGGACGGATCGGGTCTTTTTTTAGAAGTGCAGGAAAGGAGAAACATTTTGCGAGAGGATCCCTGCGTGCATGAGTATGCATGAGATGGGAGGTGGGGGTCTGTCAGCCATGTGTTGGTTTCCCTGCTTTGTAGCGGTTGCAAGAAATGCTACCCGATCCTCGTTTTCCACCCAGTCTCTATTGTTGGAAAAAAAAACAACAACCAATAGAATCCTTTCCAGAGGGACATGTGCCCCATTAAATCTTTTCTGCCTGCTCTTGACTAATGCTAATTTTTGCCCAGACTCATTATACCCCCAAAATAATTACCGGTGAAACCAATTCTTGCCCACCGATGCATGGAGTAATTGGCGTGTAAATAGAAAAAAAAAAAGAGTGAGGAGTGGAGTCCTAAATATAGAACTCTAGACTCAACTATGAAGCTAGAACTGCTTGGTTTTGTCAGTGCAGGCCCCCTCTCCCTCATTTGGGCCAGAGCTGCCCCATGTGGGATCATTTAAAGATCTCTTGGGTCGTCCCATGATGGTTCACAGGAAAGGAGGGAGGGGTGAAAACTACATTAAACTCTACTTTTCCGCAGGTGGTGATGGCCCCACATGAACCACCAGTGGTGTTTGTTGATAACTACATCAAGCTCCTGGCTGATGGGAATCCTGAGACCTTCCAGAAGATTCTGGACATGAAGGTCAGTTGGTATACAATGTATATGAAGGAAAATGGGAAATATGGTTGTTTGCTTTGCTGTTTAGAGATTATACCGGTCTCACATCTGTATATTTAATATGGAGCTGGGCCTGGTGAGCTTAGCTCAGCTTTTAGGGGGAAACATCTAGCCTGGTTCTATTCAAAGCTAATGAAATCTGCACATAAACCCCCTCTCGCTTTGTTTTCATATGGATTAAACAAACAAGATTTACTGTGTTAATTAGTGAGCCTTAGAGGTGCGAGACGGTGGATTTTGTTACCTTTAGACAGAGACAGGCCAACAATTTCCCCCTGCTTCCAGTCGAGCTAATGAAAGCCAACTCCAGCCCCAGACTCCAGCATCATTAAGAATATCCAGATTTTAGCCTGTTTTTGTTTATTTTTGTTTTTCAGATTTTCGTTATCAACTTTTAAAGACAGAATGAACATGAACTACATAAACAAAGTTGACATGAAGTGAATCAACATACAGTATACATACATATACAATGTATGCTTACACTGGAATGTGTTTCTTTACACCATATCAGGACATACACTATCCATTTTGTCCACTTTTCATTAAATGTATCTTTTTGGTTTCTTGCATTTCTTGGTTTTTGATTTCTCACAGGCTCCCAGTGTTCTTCCGCCCTACTTCCTTCAATGTATCTTCTCATCTAATTTTTGATAGAAAATTAAATAAGCCTATTTCCCAAAGTATTACAAAACTATGGCATTTTCTCTCTGTTTTCATTTGATTTTTCTCCACATTTACGAGCTTGTTAGTCCTAGTTTTGCAGTTTCCTCATTTTGCATTCAAAGAAAGTTTTTTTTAATACTTTGTAATTTCTCCTTGGCTTGTGTGTGTGTGTAGGGTCTGAAGCGCAGTGAACAGAGCAGCATGCTGGAGCTCTTCCGACAGAGGCTACCCACTCCACCCTCGGGAGCCGACGGCGGCACCTCTCTCTTCAGCGCGCCCACCCCTGAGCAGGAGTCCTCCCGCATCCGCAAACTAGAGAAACTCATCAAGAAGAGACTGTGAACAAGCACCAGATAGGATCTTGAAAATGAAAATGGCTGAAGGCCGGGATGGTCGTCACGTCTTTTGCAGTAATTCATCTCAAAGACTTCATTATGCTCATTATGCATTCTTCATTCAGTTATCCTGGAGAAAGAGCGCAAAGTTGACTGAATTTTCTGACTGACAGTAATATGAACCCAAGCTGACGCTGCATTATGAAGAAACTTCCACAAATTCTACTTGCTGTTATTACGTCATTTACTTCTGTTATTTCCCACCTTTTATCTTCATGACACCGATGCCTGAGCTTTGTAACATAAGTACTGTATTGCACAGTATATGTGCACTCAGAAAACGATTGTAGTGCTGTTAACTCAATTCCGCTCAGAGAGCCCCGGGCTGCCTCTGTTGGACATGTCTAATCCACAATGATTACAGGCAGCCGGATTTTAATCAAAGCTGATGTTCTCTGAACGTAACATATTTCAGCGATAGCCATGGTTTTCCTCAACCGGTTTAATTTCAAGTGGGGGATACCGGGTTGTATGCATTTCTGCCGTCCTTTAAAGTGGACAGACGTCATAGGTGTCGGGATTGTTTGTGTAAATGGTGGCAAAAAATGAATCACTTAATCCGGTTTTACAGTCTCCAAATATGGGACAAAGAGGATCTTTGCTTCTTCAGTCAGACATGAGGCTGGCTTTGTCTTCTTGGCATTTAAAATCCCTCTAAGGTTGACTTGGAAATTAGAACCAGCTAGCTGAAGTCTTTTAACTTGGGCCATTGCCTGGGGTGTAAGCTATATATGTGTACATAACATGAGCACACATGGGTGCGGGCAGTCGTATTTGTTTAAAGTTCCCAAATATTCTTTGATAATTTAATCCTCTGTCTCCTTTGCATTCACATGAAACCCAGGTTTTGTTTTACTGTATCCATTTATCCATGCCTTTATATCCACAGGGCACATTGCACTGAGACAACAACATGGGTTTGTCTCAAAAACTTTGCAAAGTGATCTCTTTGTCTCTGAAGCAGCTCCCTCATGTATCCTCAGCTATGTCAAACACAGTGCACCCCAGTCCCTGGAAGAAAAAGAAATCCGGCTGTTTATTTGAAGTTAATGTCCTGATCACTGATTTTGATGCCAGTGCCTCTAAGTTGTAGTAAATCAAGTAAATGTAACTGCATTTGTGTACACATTCCGGCCTTGAGGTACTAAATGTGTGATTATATTGTCTGAATTGTGTGTTACACATGCAATTGTTAAACACTATTAAAACATTGCCACCGTGTTCCCTTGTGCTTCATGAAATCGGTTTATACTGCTTCAAGTTGTGTGCATGTATGCACAATATCAGCCTGATTTCACCAGGGTTCAGCTTTGAATGGGGGGCTGGAAAAGTTCCCATGAGCACCTCTATCTCCGGTTGCCTCTTATCCTCCATCCAATCAGGAGCCTGTAAATGCTTCAAAAGGCGTTTCCTTTCGTGGATTGTGGATTTGAAGGCCCCTTTGAGGGGAAAGAAGTTTGAAGACGAGCCGCGGGCAGCAGGACTCCTCCACATCGTCTGTGCTCCTTTCAACAGCGAGCAAGCTCTCCCTCCTCTCTACACGCTTTCACCGCGGAGCTGGGTCATGCTTTGGTCTTTTTTTAATGTCAAAGTAAAGGTCACTTTTTAATTTTCGTGTTTTTAAGGTCTACCGGTCGGGGGACTGAATTTACCGCCGAGTTGATCTTTCCAGTGGGCAGCCGTGCATCCTGTCCGGGAAGAGGTTTGCAGTAACACCGTGGACTTTACACAGAAAGGAACCGCAATCTGGAAGTAAATCTCTCTGACGCAATCTGCGTTTCAGCCGCTGGACTTTTGCAACTTTTAACGAGAAATGGTTGGCAGGTTGAACTTGCCAAATGTCTGTGAAGGAGATCCACTGGATATGAGCTGCAGGGCTGATAGAGGACTTGACAGCCCGGACTCCGGGTTACCCCCGAGCCCGAGCCCCAGCGCCTGGCTGCTGCCTGTGTGTGCGGAGAAAGCCGGGGGAGTGAGCCCGGTGTCTGAAGACGAGGGAAGGGGCTCTCTGGTAGGTAACACTACTACCTGACTAATGCTGGGATTTGAGCAACATGTGGACTATTTCGTATTCAGACGGGCGACCATGAATTGCATGTGGAGACTTATTTTAAATATCAGTGCATTTGATGTGGAAAACTTGGCACACTACCAGGAATGTAGTATTGCAAGCCTGCTGGTTTCCACAAATGCATCCTACCCTATAAATTGCAGGTTGTTTTACACAGAAATAGATGTTGTCACTACACACAGGAGGTTGGCTCTGAAATTATCATGCCAAAGGTTTTGCTGACTCTGTGAGATCATTTTTAGTTAAAAAAACCAAATGTTTGTGGAAGTTCGTTGACAATAACTTTTTTTTTAGATGTCCCAGAGATAACTTGCTGTATGTTCTGGCCAGCTGTAGAAAGTGACGATAAAAACATTAAGTAATGGCTCCTTACGTGCTATCTGTGGGTCTGATTGTTGGGTTGCAGGTTCCAGTTTTAGCCACAGGATCTTTCCAGCAGCTTCATCCATTGTCCTTTGGGGAAGGCATTGCACTTGATCCGCTACCAGCGAAGGAAATAAGGTGGGTTTGCTTTGATATGATCTGTGCTGTGTGATGATATGCAGGTCACAGGGCCGGACTGACATGGGATTTTTAGGCTGATACCGATTTGAGAGTGGAAAAATAAACAATTACTGATATGGCACCGGATATAATGACTTTTTAAGCTGGAATGAAAATTGATCTCTTCTGTGTGGAATTTCCACCAATATGACAATGCAAACATTCTCAAAAGGCTGCTTTCTTAAAGCATAATCAAGCGTGTATAATGTATGTTTGCTCTCACTTTACAACAATTTTTAGTGAGTAAAGAACATTTTTATTGTTCAGTGCTTTGCTGGACAAATAGGTGATAATGACACCATTCCTAGATCGCCTCCAACATGCTTTTCTGCATTAAATGTTATGCAAAAGTAGTGTTCATACACTTTACGCCCATACCAACAGATACCATAACTATTAACCTATATATATATAGGCCAATATCTGTGAATAATGTCTTGCTTGCCAGGTAAAAAAAATGGCATTTTATGAGGACGTGCATTATTATTCCTAGTATTTTTACCTAAATACTCACCAGGATTATAAAAAGTGTACACAAGCAAAAAAAACAACAATGGACTTGACTAGAACTCGACTGTTTTATCAATCAACTTATATTATTGGCTGATATTTCGCTCTCTATTGGCGTTAGGCTATATGTTTGTCTGATATGCACCAATTAAACAACCTCATTTTACTAAACATTTAATGTCGGAGGTCAGCAGTTGACTGATACTGACCATACAGTACTACTTGGAAGGACTTTGCGTTGTACTTGAATGGATGGTTGGTACAGGTAGGACACACAGAACCTTAACTCCATTGTTTTTCACCAAATGACACATTTCACTCTACCTTCCCCACAGATACACATCATCCGTGCACTACGACTCGGACCGACATTTCATCCAGGGCGTGTCCCTGAAGCCCACGGGCCAGGGTCTTGAACACTGCCAGCAGACCATCATGGCGGTGCCCCACAGCACCTGGCGCCACTACAAGACACAGCTGGAGTTCCAGCCTCGCCATCGGCCGGAGCACTTCAAGAGCACCACCATTGTCTACCCCAAGAAAACCAGCGCCCTCTTCACCACAGAGCTGAGCTACGACTGCCACCGACTGTCCAAACGTTTCCTGTCCAGTGTGGAGCTGGAGGCGGCGGGTCGCAGAGAGCTACCTCAGTGAGGGAGAGGACACACAGTCCCTGTACTGTAGCTCCCCCAAGGCTGGCTGCCGCTGACCTGCTGTGTTGTCTTTTTACAGTTGTGTAGCCTGTTATCTTTTTAAGTACCCTTCCTAAGCTGTGGACAGGAAGCACCTGTGCTGTGATGTTACATATATCAGAGATGACAAGACATGGACAAAGTGGGTCCATACAGTCCATATCTCAGTGTTTATATTCCTGCCAATGGATGATCTCTCAGTTGGAATGGATATTTCATTAACTGCTTCATTTTTTTTTTTTTTAGTGGCTGTAGAATTGGCTGACATGGACTGAGATGAGGACAATACTTATCTTCCCTCAGCAGTCACTCTCCTCCAGTTGATGAAGTATCTGTTGGTTTTAAATCTGAATGACTGAAACATTTGTATTGTTAACGTAGAGAAGTGTTCTTTAAAAACTGCTAACTTAGAATTAGAAAGCGACTCGTATGTGAGGCAGAGGAAAAGAGAATTGAATGTGGTGATGGAGTTTGGATGCATGCTAAAAATCACTAAATTATCCACACTGTATAAAGGATGTAGTGAAACACGTGTTTTGTTTCTTCACAGGGTATTGTGTGTTTCTGCACAACATAGACACAAGCTAAGCTCTTCCCAGGCCTTCTGTCGAGTCAAAGTCTAGTATGTAAATGTTGGTAGATTGAGGCAAAGTTTCTGTTCCTTGTGATGTGTAAGCTTAAAAACCTGATTAAGTAGGTAGTGTAGATGGGTAATGAGTGTGGAGTTTACTGAAAAGTGGATATTATTTTTGATATCACTCACTGGCTTGCTAGTGAAAATAACGAGCTGCATTCCACTGCTTTCACTTTCTTTGGCTTGACTTGGATGGAAATTGTATTTATTCTGTTGGACTTTTATGTTCTGAGATTTTATCAGCTGTTTAACGGGTCTCTCCACAGTCATGGCAAGGGATGGTTTCTGAGATGCCCTTTGTGCCTTATTGATGTCTGTTGATGCTTCTTTTTAATATAAGTCACTTATTCAGTGCCGGTTTGAAATAAAGTGTTCATAATTACAACAGTTTTGTTGTTTTATGTAACGTTTTAAAAGATGAAAGCAAACGGAGGTAATAATTTTGTATTTTGGCCTCCGAAATAACAAACACTAACAAAATTTACCATCAGAATGTCATATATAAAAGAGGCTCTTCACATGGCTTGTTAATGATCAAGTGCTGCTTACATTCTTGTTCAGAAAAGAAACATTTGAAGGTTTTATTTTATGCTTTGAGTGCAGTAAAGGAAAGTCCATTGAGTTAATGACCAACAGTGTAGCTAATAAATTAAAACAAAATCAAACTAAAACAATCAGGGTAATTGGAAGCGTAATCGATCAGGTGGGAAAATAGTTTATTCTTGAATTTGGGTGAACTGTCAGTTCAGAGATGCTTTTACAATTGTGCAACTCTAATGCCCTCCTGTGGCCAGAAAGGGGAAGTACAAGGGACTTGCTGTCCTCACAGAGTGCTTCAAATCATTTTTTTTTTTTAACTTATTGGTTTATCAAGACTTCCTGTTGGTGCTACAAAGTGGATACACTGAAAGGTGTATGAGGATACCATGAAACTGAACTAGTATCAAACCATATTATAAATGCCTTTAAAGGAGACAGGCACTAAAACGGAGCGTTTCAGACAGAGGGTGAATACAGCTATATTAAGATAAAACAGTATGAGAAAAAAATATTACACGTGAACATAATTAAACAGAACTCCAAAATACAAGTTTGAATTTGTGTACTTATTACAATCATACAATATTCTCATTACACATTTGTGTTATTGTGTAATTCTTTGATTTTGATTTGTTATTGGTTTCATTTCAAGGGTTAATACTGTATTTATATGAGCAGTAGGGGGTGGTGACAATGAAAACACATTACTTGCTGATGTAATACAGTTTTTCATAATTAAACATGGATGCATAGTCCCTTTTCAAATCACAGCCCCAGGATCGGGTTATAAAACTGGACCTCCCTGAAGGCCTTCATCATGTCATTTAAAACTGTGCTTTAGTAGAGGATATAGTTATTCTTCCAAACAAACGTACAATTGATGAACTAACCAGAAACCAGTTTTCCCAGATAATCCCAGGACCCTTTGCTGAGATATAAAACTAGGCTCTTGTGAAGCTTTACTGCCCTCTAGTGGTTATTCTATACTCACATATAAAACAATGAACACTGTTTAGAAGAGGGTAGAATCCAATAATGGCTTGTGAGAATACCTTCCCTGTTAAACATTAATAGTCATACTTAAAGAAAACTGATTAAAAAAAGTATAATTAATATAATTCTAAAGTAATAATAGAAAACTAATACAAATGTACAATTTACATAGACGTTTATGTTTAGTTACAAGAAGATGATATAGCTATTCTTCCAAACAAAGTCACAATTGATTAGATAACCAGAAACCAGCTTTCCCAGATAATCGCAGGTCTCTAGGGATGTGAGATAT
>CAFUXE010000054.1:793161-805357 GCA_903364295.1 Serranus cabrilla | reverse complement strand
TGGAGAAGACATGGACATACCATGCCTGAATGACCTTTAATTATATGGACCCTATGATTGCACACATGAAACTAACCCTGCCCCTTGTGTACTTCACAGCTCGAACCCTTAACCTTCATTCTTCAAACCAGCCCTCTATCTCACTGCGCTGTGTGACTGGCTGACATGTTCCTGCCTCTTTGTATATTTCACTTCTTTCTTTGAGGTTTAAAGCTTTAAATTTCACTGTGACCAATAAGGATCAAACCCAAGACCATATGTGTAGCTCACAGATCAAAACCTTACCTTGGCGCCATCTAGTGGCTCAGCAAATTAACTACTCCTATCACTAGACCACAGTTCAGAATTTAAAGTCAGAATTCTGAGAATAAAGTCACGACTCAAATATTTTTTCATGTGTGGCCCTAAATGTGAGACAAAGCTGAGGGAAAAGAATAAATAAATAAATACAATTATTTTGAAATAAATAAGTTTGGGGTGGGAAACGGGGAGTAATGATAAAAGACAATACTAAATAAATGATACAGAATTAAATACGTTTGGGGAGGAAAAAGGTGGGTCATGCTCAAGGACAATAATAAATAAAAAAATAAATAAAATAAATAAATATATATATATGTACAGCAATAAATATGTTTTGGGAGGAAAATATGTCAAACGATGTAAAAAGAGAGAAAAAGAAATACAGAAATAAATAGATACATTAAACACTGATTTTCTTTTTAAAAAAGTGTTTGGACCAAAAGTCAGTTCAACATGTGTCAAGTTACTGATGATACTTGGCCAGGGGTTAAACTTGAGGCCTCATGATCTACTGGTTTAAAGCAGTGTTCCTGATGCACAAGATCCTAGGTTTGAAATCAGACCTAGGTTGTACAGTAATCTAATCATTTCTATCATCTGGATGAAAAAAAATACTGTATTTTTGTGATGGATATAAATGGACAAAGACTGTTTGTGACACAAACTTGTGTACTAATGCATGCTTTATATTTAAATATAATGAATGCATATCGAATAAGAACTGGCTGCAGCAAAGATGCAAATTAACATTATAACATGACAACCTGGATTCATTTGTGTGTTTTGTGTCTCCACACCTTTTTGTGCTTCAGACTGAGCTCCTTACTATAATTGTCTGATATTTAATGCTAGAGTGATAATAATACAGGATGCACGAAGAAACCAGGTGTGCATTAAACATCCTGAACAGAAACACAAAGACACGGCGTCTGTATGTACATTCAAAACTTTATTATGGAATACAGTGTGGAAAGCGTTTTCCAAGTCAATGCAAATGGCCTGCACAATATTACACAGTGGAAAACAAAACCAATATTTAACTCCACAGAAAAAAAAAAGATGAAATGAAAGAAAATCCTGCTTCCTCCTCTACTCTACTGCCCTCTGCTGGGCGTCTAATGAGCACACTCTGAAAACCAAGGACCCACATCATGGACTGAGAAAAGGCCAGAGTCATCCGCACCGAACAAAACAAACACCAGCGCTGGATCAGGGAGGCCATAGAGATCAGGAAGCGGGGCCCACAGACCATCAACAGGGACGAGGGAGCATACATGCTCTCTCCTACCTGGAGCAGCGATATGACAGCGGAGGGTGTGTCCCGGCTGTCAAATCTGACAGTTGGGACACGCCCTCTAGTAACACCAGCTGATCAGACGTCACACACCCATCTGATGAAGGCGGAAGTGTTTGTTGAAACATGTCAGGTAAAGGTAAATTGTAATAAAATTGCACTATTTTCCAATTGTCCAGTGGTTTGTACCTGTTCTGTTTATTTGTTCTATTACCCTTTATTGTTATAAAAAACTACATACATATATATAATATTGGGAGCAACTACTCTGCTAGATCTATCAAAATGTTGATTATAAAGCTTATATAGCCAGACTGCTTATGAACAACTGCTGTATATACAAATGTCTGCTTGTCTATGTCTGGATCACTGTACTGCACCCAAGTAAATGTTTTGTGAAAATCATCAATAAAAATAAAGTTACAAAAAAAAAGAAACATGTCAGGTAAAATACAACCTTAGATCACTGAGATAAAGGAATTTACGGAAAGTATGTCTTGGCGATGACGTGCCGGACGGTGTGGTGGTCACAGTGATGGCTGGCAATGACATCAACAGCAGCGCCGAGCTACGCAACGCCACAGCGACCATGAAGCAAGGCCACGCCCCCTTTAACGACCTCCGCTTCATCGGCCGCAGCGGGAGAGGTAGATGGACACACACTCTAAACAATAATTACAGTAATATAATGTGTTTGGAATAGAACTTTGAATATGTGCAAAGTAAAAAAGTAAAACAAGAAAAAGGAACAATTTTAAACAGTCAGTACACAAAAAAAAGAAAGAAAATATCCGGATGGTTTAATCTAAAGCTCACAGATAGAAATAAGATGTTTTCTGTGTGTCTCTGCTGACAGGACAGAGGCAGAAGGAAGTGAAGTCAGGAGTGTTCAGGTCACCGAGCAGCAGCAGCACATTGTCAGGTATGGTCATTAAATCTTTATTTTATAAATTAAACATCATATCAGCGTTAACTTTGTGTTCAGTATTTCTCAACCTTAATAGTGTATATTTTGATTAAAATCATGCCTAATGTTTTTTACCCACACTAATCTAACTTTATTATGATTTAAGATGTAGTTACTTGCACCATACTTTATTTTACAATTATTATTGACAGTTTTATAATTAATAATGCCATAATCTGGGGGGTGTGGTGGCGCACTTTCCCGCATGTCTTCCCCTGTGTCTCCCCCCTTCACTCTCTGCTCTCGCTCTATCTAATAAAAGCACAAAAATGCCCAAAAAAATATTTAATAAAAATAAATAATGCCATAATCTTTTTCTTTTGAGTAAATAATGTAATGTAATAAAGAAGCATGATATTGTATTTCTGCCAATATCTGATATACTGTTACTTTTTCTCAGGCCAATTGATGATGCAAATACAGATATATATTGATTTGTATTTTTTGCAGAATTCCTGAGGGGGGGGAGGGAGAATTGATAGTCTGATATCAACAAATTATTTGAAATTTAAATTAACTGATAAATAAACTAAATTAAAAATCAAGTCACAGTTAAACAAACTCCACCTGCTGAAGAAGACAATGTGCTGAAAGCTCTGGAAAAATAAAGCAGTATTTCTGTTGTTTCGCTCCAGACTGCAGGTCCTTCTCCTCCTCTCTGTGGGCCAATGAGTCGTCCTTCTTGGGTCAGGTGACCTCTCTGACTTCCTCATTCACTCCAAGTCCCAGAATGCACCACCTGCCTCCTTTCTCCAGCAGATGGCGGTGTCTCCATGTTGTCTGTTAATCCCGTGCAGTGACAGTGTCTGTGTGCTGGATCTGTTAAATTAATTATATTATAAAGTTAATGAAAAATAAATAGTTTAAATAAAAATAAAAATGAAATAAAATAAAATAAAATAAAATAAAAACATACTTAAATGAAATCACAAAAAAATTAAGGCCATTGATCAATTATAACCCTCTAACAGTGTATTTAATGTTCTGGCGTAGTACCAACCTGTGACCAGCAGATGGCGGTGTCTCCATGTTGTCTGTTAATCACGTCCAATCTTTGACTCTCGCGCTCTTTTACACACATGCAGTTAATGTCTGTGTGCTGGATCTGTGTGAATAAATGAAACTGATATTTATTAAGTTATTACTGGTGTTACACTGTAAGCACGTTTGTTTTTATTGGGCTAGTTAGTTTCAGATGTTCTTCAACACATCATGGTGGTTATTCTGTGAATTATGGGTATTTTTTTAGAGTTAAATAGACAAAAAGCAGGGTGTGATTTGGGGCGTGGCTTCCTTATGATTGACAGGTTGCAAAGTGGTCAAACTTTAAAATTCCTTAAAACGCCTAAAAATGCTTAAAATGTCTAAATTTCAGTGTGTTGGTACATATTAGAGCCTAATTTATCCAGAAATGACATAAAAACACCATGTTGTAAAATGGCCAAATTTTCAAAAAGTCATACATGTCAAGCATGTCGTTTTTTTCCCCCGAAAATTTTCAACTTTATCAAAAGTGCACCAAATTCGCAGGATAGCTTTATTAGAGTCTGTTGATGCGTGTCAGGGTGAAACTTTTTGAAAAGGGACAGAAAAACACAATTTATGGTAGATGGTAATTTGGCGGTTTTGGTTTGGTCAACTGTCTTAATGCGTGCGACCGACTTCGAAAATTTTGTAAAATTTCATCTTTTTTCTGCTGTTATTTCACATAACCAGCCACATTTATATCTGGGAAATAACGGTGGGGAAACGGCCCCCACCGCCTCCTTCCAGGTTGCTTTTAACCTACACTCTGGCAGGGGCAGGATTCAAACCCACTGTTCAAACATCATTGAATCTTATCGACGCCACCCAAACCACTAGACCACCAGAGCCATCGGCACTTGGGATGGAGCTCTTCGCGTATTTGTCATCGTCATTCAGGTGTAAAGGACCAAACTGAAAGTTCAAAGTTAATTGATCCTCGTTCGAACCGAACGCTGAAGTCTTTGCTTCTGACCCTGGGGCGAATGGGATTTGATCTCGCTTCACACACGCATCGTCTAATCTTGACGACGCAACTCAAACCACTCGACCACACTTCCCTTAAAAGCACTACTTAAACCACAATAAACAAACATACAACTATTTAGTACCTACAACAAACATCATACCCAGGATTTACAGAACACCCAAAATACACAAACCAGGAACACCACTCCGCCCCATAGTAGACAGTATTGGATCAGTAACATACAACCTATCAAAAGCACTCACAGAAATAATAAAACCACTACTGGGACTCACAGACCAACACTGCAAAAACTCGAAGGAACTGCAACACATAAACACATAAAAGGAACTACAACACATAAAAGTACAACAGGATGAAATGTTCATATCTCATGACGTCATATCACTTTTCACAAAAACACAGACACAGGCCACCATACACATAGTACAGGACAGATCAAAAACAGACAAAACACTCAAGAGACGCACAAACCTCACTGTACAGGACATAGCCCAACTCCTCCATTTCATTGCCACATCCACATACTTCCAATTCAGAAACACCATTTACCATCAGAAGGAAGGTTTTACTATGGGAGACCCACTGTCAGCCATCATGTGCAGTTTTTTCATGGAAGACCTCGAACAGAAAGCATTAAACACATCCCCGGAAGAATTCAAACCATCACTATTGAAACGCTATGTAGACGAAATACTGGAAAAAGTAAAGACAGGACACACACAAAAACTCACGGACCACCTGAACACCATTGACACCACCGGCAATATCAAATTCACACAAGAAGAGGAAACAGATCATTCAATAGCCTTTCTAGATCTCAACATACACCACACAGACAATGGGGACATAAAAATAAAACTACACAGGAAACCCACACACACCGACCAATATCTACTCTGGACATCTGAGCACCCTACAGTCCACGAGCTGTCAGTGGTAAAAACATTACATGAACGCATTACAACAGTCACAGACCTGGAAGACAGAATCCAGGAAGAAAAACACATACAACATGCACTACAAAAATGCCAGAATCCACAATGGGCAATAACCAAAGGAGCAACACAGGTCAAAAACAAGAACAGCACAACACAAGGGGGAAGGAACAAACAAAAAACCAAACAAGAATACAGAGGAGTGGTCACACTGCCATACGCAAGAGGAGTCACGGAACGTATCCAAAGAAGCAGGAAAAAGCACAATACCAACACACCGGTCAAAACACATAACACTCCGCGCATTTGTCATTGTCTTTCAGGTGTAAAGGACCAAACTGAAAGTTCAAAGTTAATTGATCCTCGTTCGAATCGAACGCTGAAGTTTTACTCCTGACCCTGAGACGAATGGGATTTGATCTCTCTTCACACGCATCGTCTAATCTTGACAACACCAATCAAACCACTCTACCACCAGAGCCATCGGCACTTGGTTTAGATCTCTTTGCGTATTTGTCATCGTCATTCAGGTTCAAAGGACCAAACTGAAAGTTCAAAGTTAATTAATCCTCGTTCGAATGCTGAAGTCTTTGCTCCTGACCCTGGGGCGAATGGGATTTGATCTCACTTCACGCATGTGTCATCTAATCTTGACGACGCAACTCAAACCACTCGACCACCAGAGCCATCGGCACTTGGGCCAGAGCTCTTCGCGTATTTATCTAAACCTACAGACTAAGCCTCCCACTCTCCCAAACACTTTTAAATTTAAACACATTTCAACCAAACAGGACTTTGAAACACTTGTGGGCTATGGTTACCATGACTAAAAAAAAGCATCATCTGCCTCCATTCCAGACACCAAAATTTAGGGAGTTCAATCTGCACAATTCTGTAAAAAAGGTCTGTGCTGACCTTTTTTTTTATAATTTTTATTATAATAAAAATAACCATTTATTATTATTATTACTATTATAATTAGTATTATTAATGGTATTATTATTATTATTATTATAATAACAAGAGCGAGAACCAGTCGGATCAGATCCACCACGACCTCATTGGCCAGCTCCAGACTGACGACAGCCAATAGGGTGAAGAGGGCCGAGTAGTGTCCCCGCCCACTGCTCTCCTCCCTACAGGTGAGTCTGTAGAGACGCTGAGCGTGCTGCACACACACGTTACACAGCACATTTAAACAATCGTAACATTTAAAAAACTTTATATCTTCCTGTAACGGTGTTACTTTGATGTAACTTTTTCAGAAACATTTAAAATGGGAAACTCTCTCACCTTCCTAATGAACAAGTTGTCCAGTCGAGAGCATCTGTCCTCCTTCAGCTCCAGCTGAAATTTTGGACCCGTCATAACATGGTGTTTTTCTGTCATTTCTGAATGTATTATGCTCTAATATGTATCAACACACTAAAATTGGGCCATTTTAAGGACTTTTCAAATTTGACCACCTTTGACAAAAACATCCCAAATATATTGTTTTTCTGTTCTTTCTCGAAAGGTTTCACCCTGACAAGTGTCAACAGACTCTAAAAAAGCTATCCTGCGAATTTGGTGCATTTTAAAGGTATTTTACTTTTTTCGGGGAAAAAAACGGCATGACTTTTTTTTCAAATTTTGGACACATCATAACATGGTGTTTTTCTGTCATTTCTGGATATATTTTGCTATAATATGCATCAATAAACTGGAATTGGGCCATTTTAACAACACAAAGTGCTCTAAATGAAATCTAAGAATATGACTAGTTATGCAAACAGGATACTAATTTCAAAATGCGCAGTGAAAAGTTTACTTTAACCAGTCCCAGAACTTCTGGCGACAATTCCAACATCAGGGGCATGCAGCAAGAGTTCTCTTCCGGAAGGAATTCATGGAAATGAAGACAGAACAACATTGCTGTGTTGAACAAACTGTTTAATATAGTTACAAAAACATGGCACTAAGCTGGTCACCATTAAGGAAAATTACAGAATAAATACTGTGCTGTGTTCTTAAAAATACGCAGATTTGACAAGCTTTCCTACCACTATTCTGCTGTACCAAATGAAAGGAATTCAAGTGTTGAGATATATATATATATTTATCTCTGCTTACAGTGACAAAAACTGTCACTCATCTCAGCCTCACTTCAGTACTGTAATTTCATTTTATAAAAACGCATTTAAGTTAAACATTTAAATATATATAGTGGCATTAAAACCACAAACTATTTACCGAAGCACAGAAAGGACCAGCTGCCGCCCACCTTCAGACATCCGGCTTGGATGTGGAAAAAAGGTGGCTTGTTCCTCAGGTCATAAACACTTTTCCCTGTAAAGTAAGAAGGAAAGTTATTTAGACAGATAAATGACAAATATGACCAAAAATAGGAGTCTAATCTATCTGACTTCGTCCTCTTCATTTTTTCGAGTTTAAACAAGTTGTTGCGGCAGTAGCTTTTCATTCACTGTCAGTGTAATGTATTGGATTAAACTAGTCAGGAAGAAGATTAACTGGTATACACGTTTCAAGAGATTGTGGTTATCCTCAGCAGGTCATTTTATACAGTAAATACAAGATTCTAAATATGGGTGAAATATCACAAATGAATACAATTTGGCTCATTTGAGTCTCCGCTTTCCTGTCAGACCCAAATTAAACAATCCCAAGACTGGGACCACAGAAAGGAGAAGTATTAAAACTTGTGAGCCCATTTCCATTCAGGTGTTGTGAGGTTAGAGGTTAAGGATGTAGCAGTGGTTTGTAGTATTATAAATTAATCTGTACTGTCTGTTAAACAGATGGTTAGGTTCATGTACCTGTGTACAGCAGTTCATCTCCTCTGTTCAGTCATCCTTCTTGTTGTCCAGGTCGTCTATGAGGTCCTGGGTCTGCTGGGCCAACCTCCTCCTCTCGGCCTGCTGCTTCTTTAGAGCCTCTTCTTCTTTCTTCCCCTGGTAGATCTTCACCCCAGCAAACGCCAAACACAGCAGCAGTGTCTTCAGGGCCAGGATGTACAAGAGGATGGGAACATTATCCAAAGCCTGAGGATAGACAAGAGTTCATCTTTTGTAACATGTTCCAGCTGTTATTCTGTGCTATTTTTCTTTCAGACATGATAGCTTTAACACTGATCTCAGGACACAATTATGATTGATTAGGTTCATTTGTCCCCATGGGGAACTTTGTTTTCACAGACTGTACATTATAAAGAAGGACAGCATCACTTTATAGACAGCAAGGGAGACAACAGTCACTGCGGTCACATGGTAAGATCGTATTGATTTTTCCAAGAAATGCGTTTCCACTCGGCGGGTGTCTCCTGAAATCCCTGTTCACATGCCTTTGGATTAATCCGATAACTGTCTGTGACCTGCTGACTCCGCTTCGTTAGGTGGCGCTGTAGCCCTTTCTACAAGACGGTGTTAGAACTACTTCCGGTACACGGCTTCATAAACTATCTGGCGATATACAGACAAAGATGGAGTTCGAGGAGTTAGACAACGTAGGGTTGGCGTACATGTTGTCATCTTTGTCTGTATAACGCCAGATAGTTTGTTATGAAGCTGTGTACCGGAAGTAGTTCTAACACAGTCTTGTAGAAAAGGGCTACAGCGCCACCTAACGAAGCAGAGTAGGCAGGACACAGATTTCAGGAGACACCCGTCGAGTGGAAATGCATTCCTTGGAAAAACCATACGATCTCACCATGTGACCGCACTGAATGGTATAGACAACACAGTTATTATACACACACAATAACAGTAACAACATGCACAGCACCATACAACATACATGATGTCACAGTGAAACACCGGACAGACAGATCACTGGGGCCTGCTGTTCAATTATAGCAACTTTTCGGTCAATAGGAAACTAAAGAAGGAAAAACAAAGCTCTGGAACATTCAAGGATCCACTAGAGGCCTCAGCTGTCCACACAGGTGGGGGGAGGGGGGAGTTAATTTCAGCCACATAGAGGGGAGGAGGTGTGTGAAGGAAAAGCAGCTGCACGTTTCATGTTACCCAAACGGTATTCATGAGATTGAGCAGTTTAAACATAAAGTGATGTGAGACGTTTTCCTATTTGTTACAGTACTCTCTGTAATTCGGCATACATACAGTACATCAACCGGCGTTTTTCAGTTATTTCTACCACTGTTAAAACCGCTTGATGTTATTTTCAATATATTCACAGAGCTAGTGTGACAGCATTTCTGAGTAGTGCTACAAAAATGTCCTGCTTAGTTACAAACTCACGGCTACTCACACAACAGTGACAAAGTAATACACAGAAAACCGGAATATGTTACAAGTACAAACTGTTCATCCGGAATTCATAGTGATTAAGCAGCCCTTTGTGGAAGAGTTTGGACATGCCTGAGCTAAATGTTTGGTACATGCAAAGCTAGCTTCAGCAAAGTTAGCAATATGCTAGCGACCCTTACGACTATCTTAACTTTGCAAGAAACGAACAAAAGACCAAACGGACATTAGACTGACAACAACGCGTGCATAAGTTATCAATGCATTGGTATATTACAGAATATTTACCTTCCAGTTGATCATTTTCGCCGATAGTTTCTTGGAGTTGCTTGTTGACAGACCGCCAGTCACCCTGCTATTAATGCCCGTCTGAAGAAGGCGGGCCTTATTCCAATGGGCCAATAGAAATGCAATTGTCGTTTGACGTAAACTGTGCTGCATTCAGGCAATACGTGGACTTCAACCTTTTTACATTGCAATCACTAACAAACCTTCATGATGTTGATAAAACATATTTCATAATACAAATGCACTTGGTGGTTCCAATATACATGGAAATATGAAGAGTGACGTGAAGTTTATTAAATTGAATTAGTGTTTAATTGTTTTCTCAAAAGTAATTTGGTTAAATTATCCGAATATTCCTATTGTACCTGAACGCAGCGGCAGACTGTAACGGAAAGGAAAATACTCGCATCTCCTTGAAGGTTCTAGCACACATTCACCAAAAGAGTATTTTTGGATATCCTGTTTTATATAAAGTTATTTTATTATAAAAGGTTATCTCCTATACACAGCAAGGAAAAAAAATACAACAAAACACCAGATTTCCCTCTGATCACAAATTTACACATGGAAGTATAGTGATAGTTTGTAGACATGCGTAGTCACGTCTGCTGGCTCAGTGATAGGCCTGCTAATTCAATTCCTAACAAGATCCGAACCGATCCTAACATATCCTAACACATACGAATCAATGCTGATTCAATTCCTAACAAGTTCCTAACCGATTCCTAACATTTCCTAACACATACGAACCAATGCTAATTCAATTCCTAACAAGATCCGAACCGATTCCTAACATATCCTAACACATCCGAACCAATGCTAATTCAATTCCTAACACATCCGAACCAATGCTAATTCAATTCCTAACAAGATCCGAACCGATTCCTAACATATCCGAACCAAATCCCTACCTTTATTAACATGAATATAAAACCACGAGGTCCTCTACACATGCGTAGTCACGGTGGCCGAGAGGTTAAGGCGTTGGACTCGAAATCCAATGGGGTTTCCCCGCACAGGTTCGAATCCTGTTCGTGACGATTTTCCATTTTTACTTTATAGTGTTATTGACCGACAACCTTATTTTTACAGTGTATGCCGACAACACATCACCGTACGTTTCGTAATTTATGTTTGAAGACCCGCAAATGTTTTTATATACATGAATTCTAAATTCACTATTCTCAAGAATTGCTCCTCTTAACCGGGTGCGGTTCAACAGACTGTTCTGGCTTTCTTGCAGTGGTGGAAAAAGTACTCAGATTCATCAAACCTCTGCAGAAAAACAGCAATTTTAGTAAACGTGACCAATGTCACATAATGAAGAACATTGGTAATAATACAAGCATTTGTGATTAACTAGGTAAGTTTAAAATGTATTTGATAACAGTTACTTTAATACAGATGTATTATCACAGATCTTGAAATTTCCACAGGTTGTATCGAAAATAAATACATGTTAAGTATGTAAACTGGAGTGTGCATACTGCAAAAAAAAGAAAAGAAAAAGAAATGAAGATACAATTGTTTCTTGTGTGTTTTCAAATTAAACCATAACCATACCTGACAATCTGAGGTGTAAATATTTAGAAAACAATATAAACAGAGGCCTCTTATTCTGTTGTTTCACCTAAAAAAATAAACATCCAATGAATAAATATGCCAACACTCCAGGTCAGCTGTCACTTTAAGTGGAATCATGAAAATGTCCTAAAAATAAGAAAAGCCATGCAGAGTGTCTCCAGCTACATCCGGTTTATACGGTTTCACACGCCGTCAGCTCATGTGGAGTGAAAAAATAACTTAAGTACAGCTTTATCTGTGACGTATCTTTTGGCTCTTTGGATGAGCAAACACAAAAGTTTACTTATCCTTTTTATTTTGGTGACTGAAAATCCTTTTGTTTACCTGTCCACATTCTGGAACCACCTGCTCAGACTGACTCGTCCGTCCAACCGTCCATTCGTCAGTGTGTCCGTCTTTAGGTCGACCCGATCGTCTCTCCACCTTCTGTCTGTTCATCCAGAGGAACAAATTCGATTCTCTTATTGTAAATAAATCCCATGAAAACAAACAATGTATCGTCTGTTCATCAAAAGCCTTATCTTATGCCTGTGTAAAAAAATATATAAT
>CAFUXE010000054.1:755419-787535 GCA_903364295.1 Serranus cabrilla | reverse complement strand
GCTTTTTTCAACTGTTTTTTCTGTTTTCTTTGTTTGAATTTTCCTGTATACTTGTTTGTTTTTAACATGTAAAGCGTCTTTGAGTTTTTGAAAAGCGCTCTATAAATAAAATGTATTATTATTATTATTATTTGATTCATTCAAGGACTGTAAAAAAATGTGAAAATCAGCCAGTGTCTGGCTTTGGTAAACATGCGTCGTAAACCTGCCTGTGTGTTTTAGGATCCAGAGGGTTTTAACAGGGACTATACTCGTAAACACTGTTGCGACTGACATTTGCCAACCATTTTTGACATAAATTAAATAAAAAAACTGTACAAATGCAGTATATTTAATGTTGATAAACCTTGCAGACACACTCTGAATTTGATGCATTGTGTGTGTTAACGTAGCTTACCTGACACGTGTATCTGTCGGCGTACAGCGCCTGCCAGGCTGCAGGAGACGACTGACGAGGGATCGTCTGGTTGTGTTCTTCTTCACTGAGAGAAACTGAAGCAGGAGGACAAACAGTGAGAGGAGGATGATGAATAAGAAGAAAACCACATGCATCCCATCAGAGGTGAGCTCTTGTTCTTACTGGTGAAGTGAGCCTTGGCGAGCCTCTGCGAGCAGCTGAGGTTGTCCATGTCTGAGTCCATATCCTGATACAGCAGCAGCCTGGACTCCTTCTCTGCAGCCAGAGCAGAGTTGTCCAGCCTGCACACCAACAGGCCGTTATCACCTGCAGAAAGACAGACCGCCAGAGAAAAATACTCATTTATTACATTTTAACTGCCAGCATAACACCAGTGTTTCAGGGTCATGCCACAGGTCCCACTGGACGAATAAAAATGAACTCAGAGGCTCCAATTGTTCCAGCCAAATCTGCAGCAAGAAGCCCCGTTTTGTGAGGTCTGCCGCTGACCTTTGACCTCACTCTTACAAGGGCAGGAGAAAAGACATTTGGAAGTCTTTTGTGGGAAGGTAAGCTGATTTGTAACTTGTAGGTCTTTAGTTTCATTCTCAAAAACACAATATGTCCTAAAATGTATATAGCATCTTTAATACAGGTTTGTTAAATTATTAAAATATTGTTACACGGATGACTGACAAAAAAAGAAAACTTAACATAAGACATAAACAAGTTAGCGGTTTAAGACAGTTGCATGCAAAACATACAAAATAAAATAATAATAAAATAATAAAGTAGTTTTTAAGGCTAAAATGAGAGTAAAAAAGTAAAACAAACTGAAAAAAAATCTGATTAAATAACTACGTAAAAAGACAGAACATTGAGTTGTTGTATATTATCATATTGAGCTATAATAATAATAATAATAATAATTATAATCTAAATTAAAGTTGGACTTAAAAGTAAATAAAACAAATAAACGTATGGATAAAATAATAAACAAATAACAGCAAAAATACTAACTTTTACGAGATAAAATAATGTAAATAACATCGATAAACTATTTCTTATTTTTAAAAAGTTTCAAGTTAAAATATATACATATATAATAGATAAACAAATAAAATATAAGAAATTATATATAATACTAATTAAAGCACTCGCTAAAAGTCCCATAACGCTGAAAAAAATGGAAAAAGGTTATTAAAAGTGATGAAGTGATGACAACACTCTAGTTACACCCATCGATGAGCCAAGAGCAAAAATAAATAAAATCTAAAACAGACAGAAAAGAAAGACCAACTGAATCAACACGTCGTCGTCACGCCATTTTTAAACATTAATGCTAAATATATAAGCGAACCCTGTCAGCGGTGGGATGACACGTTAGCATCGTTAACGTTACCTTGGTACATGAATTTAGTGATGAACTGGCCGTTCTGCTTTCTCGCTGCTTCGCTCTCAAAAAGTCCCGTTACAGTTTTACCAAAAACCTCCGAAGTGAGCAGCGCCACAGCCACAAGTGTGGCTAACAGACGCGACATTTTCCACTTCTGCACTTTAACGTTATCGGCAAATAAAACGTTAGCTGATGAATTCAATGAGCCACGAAGCCAGAAGTAAACCAGCTGCATCAAGCTGCTGAAACGCACAGGGATGGAACCGGAAGTAAGGTCTGCTTACTCTCAAATAAAAGCTCCATGTTTCACTTTGGGGAATCGTCATTTTTTATATTTATTTTTGTTGGATCAATACAGAAAATAATAATATAAAAAGCTAGATAGGACTGCTATAAAATATAAAGCAGAGTTACGTGGCAGAAGTGCATTTATTTTAGTTTTTTATTGTTGATGATTTTTTTTTTTTTTACCCTTCCCTACTTCTAAAACAGGGATATAAAAAAAATCCCCACCACTTTTACAACATAAATGAGTGAATAAAATAAGTGTTTGATTTTGAACTACCGCAAAAAACAACCAATCACATTTTTTTTTATCGTTTATATTACATTACTAATTGCAAGAGTTACCGTGTAATTTCTGTTCACTAGCTGATACAACCAACCCTGTAAACGTTTAAGAATAAGTATAAAAATAATAAATAAGTAAATGTGTGTGTGTCACTTTTATTAAGACGATATTATTCCGGAAGTTCAAAATTCGCTGCGGCATGCTGCCTCGGCAAGGCGGCACTGTCATGTACGAAATCCAATCAGAGCACAGAATCAAGTCTCCACGCGACCAATATCCCGCCCCTTTTCAACGTGTCAACACTGCCGTAAAACTCTCCGCAACTGTCGCACATCACACAATGTATCCAGTGTACTGAAGCTAATAGGGAACTTTTGTGCTATATGAGCTATCTGTTAGCCTGCAGGCGAAATAACGGAATATAAAACGATTAATATGTCGTTTATACACCTGAAGGAGGCCTGAATGAACAGACAGCTGGTGTTCAGAATTGTGAGGAGCGGAAGATGGACTTCAGCAGGACAGTTCTGGTGACAGGAGGCTCTGGATTCATGTGAGTTCAGGAATTCACACTGATAAGAAAGATAAGCCTTAGTTAGCTAATATTATCGATTTACCAGCATTTATTATAAGGAACTAGCTCGCTCCTTAGTTGCCAACGTTATTCAACGACCCCTAAAACCTAAAAATATTAAGTTTCTCGCAATAATAACTTTTATTGATGATTTTTCAAACACTACATTTAAGTGGGTCACACTGAGTTCCTAAATACAGTATATAATATATTAAAACATTGTTTTCTTATATTACTGGTTTATTAACATGTTAGCAACGGTTACATGTTGTAACTGGCTGTAGTGAAGCTAATTCTACCTTTTTTTTTTTTTACACTGCTCGGTGGTTTTAAGTAGTGGACAAAAAGACATTATAATTAAAATATATTTTTTTATTTTTCTATTATGCAGTGCCAATATACTTTCTGGTTTGCATTCTCAAAATGACTTCATTGCTTTAAGTCATGACTTAATATCTTAAAGAAATCACTTTGTATATCAAAATAATGACTTATGTCAAAATAATAACTTAGTATCTCTTAATAATGACTTATGATCTTTAAAGAAAACTATATATTATTTAAAAAATAATGACCTCTAAGTCATTGTTTTGAGAGAAGCTCCCATTATCTTGATAATCTTGATATCTTGATTTTGATTAAAAAAGATATTTGAGTCATTATTTTAAAGTAGTTTTTCATCATTTTAAACTCTTTTGAGAAAGTTAATCATTCGTTTGAACTACTAAATCATTATTCTGAGATAAGATACCCATTATTTTAAATACTAAATCATTTTTTGAGGTTTCTCATTACTTGCAACACTAACTCATTATTTTAAAATACTAAGGTGACTAACTTAAAATACCTTTTTTTTTTTTATATTTTTTTGGGCATTTTGTGCTTTTTATTAGATAGTGCGAGAGCAGAGAGTGAAGGGGGGAGACAGAGGGGAAGACATGCGGGAAAGGGTGCCTAGCCGGGATTCGAACCCGGCACCGCCCGCTTACGAGGCAAGCGCCTCAGGGGGGTGCACCACCACACCCCCTAAAATACCTTTTTTAATTTTTTAATTACTAAATACACTTGGAGAGAGTTTCTCCCTATTTTGAGAACATTTCATATTTTTTATAAGTATTTTGAATGGTGTCTTGTATTTCCCTGCAGCGGCTCGCATCTTGTGTGTTCGCTGGTGAACAGAAACCCAGACTGGAGGATTATTAACCTGGACAATGTAAGTCTTCACTGATGTGTCGCTGTTCTGGAATGAATATTTATTTATATTTCAGTTTGTCTTTGTCTGACCGTCCAGCTGGATTACTGCTGCAGCTCCAGGAGTCTGGAGAGTGTTGAAGACCGGGCCAACTACACCTTCATCAGGGTGAGAGGAGAGCATGATCAGAACAATGAGAGGAACAGAAACATCTGTGGTGTAACTCTTTAAATGCTCTGCTTCTTCTCCAGGGAGACGTGTGTAACTCACGGCTGGTAAATCACATTTTCAACACAGAAAACATCGATGTGATCTTTCACCTGGCAGCTAAAACACACGTTGGTGAGCAAACACAACCTTTTTCAGCCTAGTTTTTAAATTAGTTTTCTATTTATTAATTTATTGTCCTTAACTGTTTTAGCTTTATTTATTAACAGTACTTTACTTTTTCAGTATAGTTATTAATTACGTTTTATTAATTTACAAATTATTTATTACCTTTTACTGTTTCAGTCTGGTTTTTAATAGGGCTTTATTTATTTATTTGTATATCTAATTTAATTGCTAACTGTATTTTACTGTATTTTAGTATAGTAATTAATTAGGTTTTATTATAATAATGAAAATAATATATTTATTGTCTTTTACTGTTTTTTCTGGCTTTTAATTAATCTGTTTTTATTTGTATATCTGTCAAATAATTTACAGTATTTTCCTTTTTTGGTAAAGTCTTTGATTAGCTTTCATAACACTAATAATTTTATTATTATTTATCTTTTTTTAAAGAATGTATTGTTTCCTATTGTTTAAATTTATATAAATTACCTTTTTACCTATTAACCTGTTCTTTCACTGTAAATTGATGAGATTAAAGAGAAAATTTCTCATCATTTTTTTGAGAACTTTTTCGTATCTTTGTCATTATTTTGAGAAAATATGTAAATATCATGATTATAATGATAAATATTACATTATAATGATGATTTTTCTCCAGTGGCTCACATCTTGTGTGTTCACTGGTCAACAGAACAGTTAAAATAATAAGATTTAAGAAGTAATACAGTAAAGATTTTACAGTGTTTCTTATCTTCCCTGGTCCAGAGTCGTCTTTTGAAACTCCATCCAGTTTCCAGCGCGTTAACATCGAAGGGACGAGAGTTTTACTGGGAGCCGCCCAGCAGGCGCGACACCCGCCGCAGCGCTTCATCTACGTCAGCACTGACGAGGTGTACGGAGCTGGTCTGGACCAGGTCAGAGAACAGGGTCCAGCTAGTACCATTGTTTGGAGTTTTTTTTTTTTTTGTTGAGTCACTCAGTTATTTGTATATTGGGTGTTTGCAGGTGTTTGATGAGAGCAGCCCAGTGACGCCTTCCAACCCGTATTCTGCCACGAAAGCAGCTGCAGAGTTCCTGGTCAGAGCCTACTGGGACAAATATAAGGTGCACATTTACAGAAAGTTCTTGATTTATGCAATACCTCTGTGACCCTGCCAGAGCATTACTACAGAGGTATAAAACCAAAATAAAGTGATTTTAAGGTGATTTAACTGCAATAAATGGATAAAAAGTATGCAGAAATGACTACAACATGATGCAGATGTGTGAAAAGTCTGAATTCATGCTTTGTCAGATCTGTCTGCAAGGAGACAAGCAAGCAACTATTAAAATGCTTGTTTTCTGAATGGAGTTTGGCTCCATCAGGGTTATAGTCTCAAAGCTGAACGGCTTCTGTGACAATAAACCAGAGAATATTGTCTGTGATTGCACTGTGCAAAAACTTTGTATTCAACTTTTTTTCTCCAATATCTGATTCAGTAATTTTGTACTAAAAAGGTCCTAGAATTTTTACCCTGTTCTCATGATAATCAATTAATAGCTGAAGCTGAAGTCTTTTCATTTTCGGACTAAACAAGGTAACCAGGGATGATGAGGAAGATTGAAATGGACATCTTTGATACAAACACACTGCAGTTCTTTGTATTTTAAATGCTGCTCTGTGTATTTTTTCCAGTTTCCCATCATCATAACCAGGAGCAACAACATCTACGGGCCCCGGCAGTACACGGAGAAGGTACGGCACCTGTATTTTACGAGAACATCACTTTATCTCACTCTTCTTCTGCATTACCGGACTATAAAGATGCTGCATCTTCTTTTCAGGTCATCCCAAGGTTTCTCACCCTCTTGCAACTGAACAAGAAATGGTCGGTTTGTATTATTTTGAAAGGGTTTTACTGAGAAACAAAAAGCAGAGAGAGTCTAGCTCAGTTTCTCCTCCTCCGCTCTGCCGCAGCACCATCCAGGGAACCCTCCCGAAATCACGACATTTCCTGTTTGTCGATGACGCCGTCAACGCCTTCCTGCTGGTTCTGGAGAAAGGGACCGTGGGAGAAATCTACAATGTGGGAACGAGCTGCGAGATTCCCATCATGCAGCTGGCCAGGGAACTTGTTCAGATGGTGCGTACTGTTGGGAACTTTTCTCCTGATCTGAACAAACAGCGGGAGGTCACAGAAGTTCATGAAAGTGTTTGTGTTTCAGGTGAAGAACGTGCCGGACTCCGAGGTGAACGACTGGCTCGAGTTTGTGCCTGACAGGTGAGGAAACGAGTGCTTTATATACATTTAGAAGTCCTAAAGCACACTCTGCTTTATCATATATTTTACTCTAAACAGGACCGTAATTTAAAGAATAAACATCATGTTGTAATGAAAAAGTTAAGAAAATGCTTACCGAAGTTATAAATCAAGTCAGAAGTCCGGTTATTTTCTCATGGAGCTCTAAACTGTCTGAGGTGTCGCCCCCTGCTGGCCATTAGAGAGAATGCAGGTTAAAGGCTCTTCAGCTCAGACGTTGCTCCATGTTCCTATTGCTCTATGATATGCCAGTTTGACAGTGAGCTGAGCGACCTTTGACCTCTTCTCCGTAGGCCGCGTGTCGACCTGCGATACCCAATCAGATGTGAGAAGCTGCAGCAGCTGGGCTGGAGGGCGGAGGTGTCCTGGGCTGAAGGCATCAGACAGACGGGTACGGTCACACGCCTCGAGAGGTTCACGACGCTTCACAACCCAAAAATTAGTCCAGCTTGTTACGGTTCGTTTGGTCGCTTGTGAACGATTGTACTCTGATATGGATTCGAAACGGTGAATGTAATCCGACCCAATAACAGGAAATGAACCGGAACGCAGTGGATTGTGGGTAACCTGTGAGACGTACACAAAGTGGATGTTTGCTTCACATCTGGGCGTCGTTCGGTAGAAACACCAGAGCAGGATTACAGCCAGTATTATGAAAAGTACTCAATTTATGTGGCTATTTTCATGTTTACATGTTCACCAAACTTGGGTTGTGAAAGTGCCCTTTGTTCTGTTTCCACACTGACTTCTTACAATGAACCAAGAGGAGAAAACGAATTTAGAATATATTATATATCAATTATTCCACATAGAAAGTTTAATTTAAGCTCAGAAACTAACCATTTAAACATCATAGGTAAAAATTTAAGTCAAAGTTGGTGTCTTAAAAATAGATGACACACGTTTCATCACGTTTCTGTTTGTGTCTTTCAGTCCAATGGTACCAGGACAATCCAGACTTCTGGTCGGACACAAACGAGGACCAAGAACAAATCAGAAGCAAGCTTGAAAAAGCTGAAAAATAGGTGCAGTGACTTTTCTTTTACAAATAAGTTCTCATGGCAGGGCTGATTTACGTCTTATTTAATATTGAAGACACGAATGATAGTTATTGTTGGACCAACTGGCCCCGAAGCGCCCGACCACAGGAGGGCAGAGCCTCCCTTCAACCAAAGTTTCTCATGGAAATAAAAGCACCTTATTTTGATATTAAACTGATGGCTGATTGAGTGGATGTTGCATTGTCGCGCTTGTGTCACTTCCTGAATGTAAAGTGACATTTTTGGATGAAAGTGTTCACTTTCATGTACAGTGTGTAAAAAAATCTCATGAGAGAGATGACTCAAGGTGCATGTGGATGAGACTCAAGTTAACATTCTGTCTGCTTAATATTTTACATCAATGCATTTTTTATTATATAACAACAGAAGCCTTAAAATAAAAGAATAAGAAGGGAATTCAATTAATCTGTCATTTGTTTTGTACATTGTCAGATTTTTCACAAAAGTATGTATTTAACTGCAAATAAACTTGATTATTTAATAACCTGTGGTATGTGACATGCTTTTTAAAAAAACATTAAAGACCATTATTAGTAAGTTGTTGAAAACAACTTGATCCATGTCATAAATATGTAATTTTACAGTAACATTCCTGCCTATGTCATCATTTATTTAAGTTCTCTTATTTCAGGGAGTCCTGATAATTGGCTGCACAACCAGTTTCACGTAAAATAAAATGATATATAATCATAAACACAAAGAAGATAACAAATTCAACCTGATATCTCCTTTGTGCATGCGTCATAAATTAATTTTTTAACCAGTTTTAGGTCACATTTTACAATACACTTGTTAGAACTTGATCATTTTTTCAGCTTTTAGACATTTTTACCAGAGGAAGGATTAAAGTCACAAAACTTTAGCTGCAGCAGCAGAAAAATGAGAAGAAATGCATCAAAACACTCTTTACATTTGCAAATCCAAACCTTTATTTGTGGTAAAATCAGAATAGATGCACAGTTTGTTTTCTTCGTGCAGTGCTCCTCTTCGTGCACAACTGCTAAACTAATACATAAAGCAAATACTAACTACCAGGCTGCAGCTGCTGTGTGTCACTTTGAGGTTCTGGCCAGTCAGAAATGTCTACAACACTGCTGCTTTATCTCACTTCAATTCAGTCACTAGACAGCAATCATTCCTAAATATTACTACACACTTCTTATGAAAGAACCCTCTAAAATTTGATGAATTGAAAGTAAAATAAAGCTTCAAAGTGTTGCATTTTAATGTTGTTTTGTTTGTGCATAAAAAAGAGTTTCACCTACGTACCTTCCTGGGGCCGCATTGCATTCTGGTTAATTGAGGCGACTGCGTTTAACTGCAGAACGCCTGCAGCTGCGATATATTTTCACGTAAGAGACGGATGAATCGGCAACAAGCAATAAAAACTTGTATAAAAGACGCCATCGGGTCCTCATTTCTGATTGGCCAGGAGCTTCCCCACATGAGCATCAAAACACTGACGCCTGAAAATATGCAAATCACAACAACATAGCAATAGAACCACAGTTAATTCTGTGTTATGAAGACTTTAAAGATCACCACTTGCCAGACATTCACAACAAGGGCATTAACGGGAAGGAAAAGTGTAAAGACTCCAATGAAAAGAACTGAACAAAACAACAACATCTGACTTGGAGAGAATCTGGACACTTGTTTTTTGTACTGCATGTTTCTTTTTCTTCTTTTTTTTTTTACAAAATGGTCTTTGATCGTAACATTTTGTTAATTTATTTTTTTTTAATCCAAACCTTGGCATATCTGGTGGTATTGTCTCAAATTTTGTTTGCCAATTAAAAAATGGCTGTTTATGGTTGATTATCATTATTGGCAATGGAACCTGTCGCACAAACGGGTTTATGGATCTGATACTGAGTCCAATGTGACTTTAAAGGTAACCCGTGTAGGAGCTTTCTCTTAATATGTCACAGCCGCATCAACTGTCTGTGTTTCAGTCTGCGTGCTTATCTTTACGTGTTGTAAATTTACAGGAAAAGGGAAGTTATGGCGACGGTAAATAGGACGTACACGCTGGTTTAAACGTAATAATTTAACTAATAATAACAAAGAGGGAGCGTAAAAGAACTCCTAAATTTTCAGAGAGGTAATTGGGGTCAAATTTTGTAACATCTGGGTCTAAAAAGTGAAGCCAACGTGGAGGTGACTTAAACCTGCATTCCTCCTGATGGCCACCAGGGGGCGACTCAGCTGGCAGGAAAAAGAAGTCTAATGGTGTGAAAGTTAGTAGGAAAATAACCCTACTTCTTACATTTATTACTTGACTTTAAACTATTTATAAATGGCACTAGCTTTAGGGGAATACGTAGCCTCATTTCAGATACCGATCTATTATGCGCAAATTAGCAAAAAAACATATACACTAATGGGAATAAATCAAAATGCCGGACTCAGGGCTTCAAATCCTCCATGTTAGATAGCGCTAGCACATCAAATCTATTAAATCCAAAAATGCTTTGCCATTTTAGGTCTTTTTATCATGCAAATGTATGTTTTTGTAAATTTTTGAAATACATTTTGTTTGAATAAGATTCCATTAAAAGGGGGCGGGGCTGACACCATTAGTCCTGCAGATGTTTTCACAGGACAAATGGCATTTTACAGAGCAATATCTGGGATGTTTTAGCTTCATTTTTGTACAGTGGTAGGAGACACGTTGCTCATTCTTGATACCGTTCGCGTGTTAAACATGAAAAGATTGTGACGGTGACATATTTAAAGAGAAACTCCTACACGTTGCATCTTTAACATTAAAAAGCTCACACTACCCCAGAAAAATAGAAATTTTCACTCATACCAATGACATTCAACATTCAAGTGCCAGTGTTTTTGTTTACTGTCTTTTGGTCAAGTCACTTTGTAAAATATCAACTTTTGTATTAGGCTTATAAAAATAAATATTTCTCAAAAATGCTTGATAAATTACACGAACTAGCAGCGAAAGTAGACTCGAGAACTCTGTGTGCAAACAGCTGATTCCTACGGTTGCTGTTAATTTCATCTCCACCTGGTCCCAAAAAACGGTTTCATATCTGGAAGAATCTTTCCATACAACACACACACACACGCACACACACACACACACACACACACACACGCACACACGCACCACCTCTTTTTCACACCTGGCTGCGCTACACTCCAACACTCACTCACTCCTTCATACCTCTCTGAGGTTTTAAAGGACATGTACTACAGAAGACTTTAGTTGAACATTAAACTAAGTAACTGAAGTATTTATTGTAAAACATGAGGGGATTTCTACAACAGAGGGGCCTGCAGGCCGCAGCAATGGGAGCATAGCACCAATAATTGTTCACTGACAATCAAAGCACTCCTGCTGAAAAGGCAGTTACCGTAGTGCAGCAGCACACAGTGTAACCAACCTCACCATCTCTTCCTTTAGGGCTGGGTATCACCCTTGAATTTAAGGCATCAAAAAAGGTTTTTAAAAATATTTAAAAACCAAAAACTAAAGTGCTAGATTTCGAAATGAGAACTTTTCTTTCAGAGGAAATAAACGGATTAAGTAAAGCTGCTTGAAACCGGTTACATTTACTACGGAGGATATGGATTTATTCACATTAAGTGGGACAGCTAAATGCTAACATCAGCATGCTAACCTGCCGATCCTAATCTTACTTTAGCATGCTAGCACGTGTTGATCAGTGCTAAAAACAAAAAACAAATGAGGCTGATAACAACGACGTTAGTTTACAGACATATGGCTAAAAAAAACAGAAAATCTAATGATGACACAATGCAAGTTTCAGCCCCAGGAGTCCATCATTTAGCCTTAATTCACAACTAATGATTATTTTAATTATCGATAAGAATTTTTTTTCTGCCGTTTTTTCCTTGAAAATTGCTTAAATGATAAAACAGTTGTTTATTTTTCTATTGACTAATCGATACGCTGACTATATGTTATGGGGTGAATGAGCGCGGCGACTTCCACGTACATTCAGCAGCGTGCACGTCCACGCCTGCGTCCTTTGCTGTATTTCTACATTAAAAGAAATCGTTCACGGAAAGATTTTCACTCTTTTATCTGTATTAAATAAATACCCAGCCCTAACCAACACACGTCAGTCTTAAGTGAATTCAGTAATTTCAAGGCACCGCGCGCACGTCAGACTTCAGGCTGATTTCACTTGGTGCCGGTTTCTGCTCTGATGCACACGGCGCACAGACAGAAAACGGCCCGAACAAAACTCGGTGACAGCAAAGTGAAAGCAAGCCGCAGGTAATTTATCTGTATTGCACGTACTGCAGAAGTTCAGTACCCGGGGGAGGGGGGGCGTTTGGGCGAGGTGGGATGGGGGTTTGGGGCACAGTGGTAGATACGTGTTGCTCCAACTGATAATAACAGCTGACAGATAATCCGTCTGCAGAGAAAAAGACCTAAATGCATTGCATATATATGTGCGAACACTACATGACGAGAATGCTCTACGGACAAGATGAAAGTGAGGTAAAGTGAAGTTTTACCTTCCATGACTCCCTGCTATATAAATCTGCACTATTGCATCAGTCAATCCTTCACGTACTCATGGTTAGTCTATCTGCCCTCTAGTGGCTGTTAGAAGGCACAGCAACGTCTGCACACTGGACCAGATTCCTTCACTAACTTAGAATTTAGGCAGCAAGAGCAGCACTCATTATTATTACTACAACACAAGAGGCTGCACACTCTCCCACAGGAAGTATGACAGGCAGGCATTAACAGTTATTATTTAAAGGTGTACTCAAAATGAGAATCAGTTTGGCATGTGTCCGCCTCTGCAGATCTGTTTCCTCCATGACATAAGTTGGGTTTTGAAAATTTGAAACAACTGCCAACAAAACACTGCTGATTTAGAGAACTAAAAGGCGTACTCACTTAAAAAAAAGGTGCAACTTAAAGAGTTGTGTTGATGCGTAACCTAAGCAAATCCTTCATTATTGATTGTCATTTGCAGTGCTATCTTCCTGTTTATCTTCCTTCACACCGAACAGCAACAGCTCTCAAAAGAAATCAAAGTGTGGTATTCACGTCATGGCCACAGAAAAATCCTCTGATAGTGCTAAAATCATCTATTGGGACGCCCCAAACATAGTTCTGGTCAACCATTCAATCGCTGTTTTAACTGGTGCTCGTGGTTTCATCTGGATTTGACTGAAAATAGTGTTTTGAAAAACACTTAGCGGAGAGAAAATGCAGATTAATTGTGTGTATTTGGTTTTAAGTGGCCAGTGCGTAACATTATGTGCTCTGACAACACAGCATCCCTTTACTTTAAACTGGCCCCTCACTCAAACCACAACAAGATGAGATCTAGTGAAGCACAGTCTGCCTGAGTCCTGAGTCCGTCAGCATTACTCTGCCAGAAACTCTTCAAAAACTATGTAGAAGCCAACTCGTCTCCTGAAGGAAACCGACTGACCTGAACACGACCTCAGATAAAAAAATATATACCAACAACCAATAAATAAATCTCACAGATGACGGGGAAAACAGAGTACTGATAGAACTAAAGCCTGCTGTAGAATTGGATCTATTTGCTTGGCATGTTTAACTCCTTGACCAAAAAACAACAACACTTGCATATGTTTTATTGTCTTGGTCCAGCCTCGTCATTTGTCAAAGCCAGTGGGCAATTTGAGGGAATCTGTCTCGAGAGCATTAATTGGTAAATCAACCCCTATTGTTCCTTTAGGTGTGTGTAAACATGCATTTTTCCGTAAATAATGTCTTAAGAATAAATCTGCCGATTGTGTTCAAATTGCCCACTGAGACACTGTCTGGTCCAACGTCGAGTGATCAAATGTGATTTTCTACACAACAAGTGCTGTTTCACTTGTAATTCACATTCTTTTTTTTTAGTGGAGATTCTTCTCTTTCCGTTTTTAAGAAGAGTTGAACTATTTACATTTAAACTATGTTTCCACTTCGCTAAAGTTGTTCATGTAAACAAAACAAATTAAGACCCGGATGAAAAGTTAACAATTCCCCCCACCAGGTGGCAACAGAGCTGTTTTGGGGCTTTTTTTCTGCTGCGAATTAACACAACGGGGGATTGGACTCCTGCCACTGAACCGTCCAAACGTGCAGCGGCGCTCCTTTTGGAAGTTTAATCAGGGATAAAACGGAGACGTCCGGCTCCACAGCAGGGCTCAGCGGGGCTAACCAGGGATCCAAGAAATGATGAGATCTTCCTATGTGTTGTGGATTTTTAGATCTGTACCTCTGACATTTTATCAGTCCGTTTTTGCACTTTTTTGGTCACCACCTCAGTCGACGGTCGAAGCAAACTGAGGGTGGAGTTAAAATACTGCAGAGCACTGATTGGTTAGAGAAAACGGGCACTAGCATAAAAGAAACCCGCAATTTTTAAATAGCCAAGCTGTCATTAATAGAGTCCACATTTTTTAAAATTGCAATGCAACTAAGAGCCTTGTTTTTGTTGAATGAACAGTGAGAAATTATATGAAATGTGCTAAAAAAGGGCTAAAAAAGATGGCAAATCAAGAGGCAGGCAAACCTCCAACACATTATACAAGTACACAGCGCCTTTTCCTCGCTGGACCGACAGACAAGGCTTAAATTGTGGTTCATATTATAGAGAAATATGGCTAAAATGTGGTGTGGAGTTGGTGGTATTACGTCCCCTGGAAAGCCCCAGCCGTCCCTGCTGTGAAATGCGAGACTCTCCACGTCTTTCCTTTGATCCCTGACCTCAACAGATCTTAAAAAGACCCAACAAATAAACTGGAATGACTTATTTTAGAGAAGACTCTTCATGTAACTCTCCAGGATAGAGTGAGCGAAAAACATTTTGAACTCTTTAAGCCTTTTTTAGTTGTGTGTCCCCCTTGAAAGAAGCTTTTGGCAAACAAGGGTTTCAATGTTTGTGGTGGAAGCGGAGCCCGTTTTCCCAGGGAGGAGCATGGTGGCACTAAGAGTCAGCTGAGCAGCCACGGGCGCTGACGGCAGTTATTTTCAGCAGCAGTCTTGAAGCGGTTTAAATTTGTGTCAGAGTATTCTTTCCTGTTTCACTGCTTAGATAATTGTTTTTACTGCAAATTAGGAAAGCTTCATCTAAATCAGATTTCAAATGCTTCATTTATTTTTTATTAAAGAGCGTGAAATGGAGCTCCTCCTGACAGAGGGTTGAGTTTAGTAAGAAAATCAGACTTTAAATGTGAAGGAAAGAAACATAGCAAGACTGCTGCTGCACATCCGGGTCTAATTCTCTCTCAGTAGCCCCGTTCAGACTGCAAACGTCCCGCTATGCACTAATGTTTCACTACAGATTAACATTTAATGAGATGTCTTTCTTTCTCTTAAACGGCAGTCTGAGGGGCTAGTGGCTCCGTGACCCAACAATTAGTGACAAGATGCCTTTGAGAAACTCAAACTCAAGCTCAAACCAGAGTGTGACATATAGGTCGATTAGTAGGACTCGGTTTCCCGAAAGCATAAAACCACCGCTGTCATCTCTGCTCAGCGGCTGCTAAAGCAAAACAGTGTTTTTCTTGTAATCAATCCAACTTCTTTTCTTGAATAAATTTTGACCCATTTTAGTCACTCGGGATTAGGGTTTATCAAAAGAATCTACACACATGGTCACAGTGGTAATATGCTTTTGGGAATTAGCACATCAGAGTTTGAACTCCGATGAATTTGAACAGATAAGGAGTCGTTTTAAGTTTCCTCATCGCAGTTTTTGTTTAGTTTTTTTTTTTTTTTTTTTGCCAAGGTTTGATTTAGTTCAAGCCTAGTTTGTTTCCTTCCAAATATAAATAAACAAAAACATGTTTAAACCCATACATGACATTAAATACACATTATTTTAGTCACAGTTGGCCAATACTTGCAGCCACTTATGTATTATGGCAATTAAAACAACGGAAATAAGAGACAAAGTTCAAATTCTTAAAGGCACAGTACAGAAACAAATGATCCTCCATTATGTTTTTGTTTCAACAAAGGAAATGCTGTTTGCTAGCATCGATGCTAATGAGCGACAATGTCTGCTGGCGTCCGACTGGCTGGGTGTTTCAGTCTGTCCAGCCCCTTGTCCCTCCTGTCTCTGTTACTCATCTCTCTCAGATCTCAGGAAATCAAGACTTCAAGATGTTTGAAAAAGGTGAAGAAAAAAATTCTGTTTCTGTGGCCGCTTTCTATCAGGTCGATAAGAGACTTCAGCCGCTTCCCGTTTTGAATTTCTATGCAGACGTAATTTCTTCAGATTTGACATCTTGCCTATCTCTGCGCTATGTTTTAGAAAAGTGTTTGGCCGGTGATTTACAACATGGCCATGCGTTACATACAAAGATGACATGGAGGTACACAGGACGCCTGGCTGGCTTTGGGTGAATGCAGACAAAAACACAATGAAGCCAAAACTCAAAACTAAAGTGGAAAAAAAGGGATTTCCCCCTTGTCTTCTACAGCTGTGTTGTAGGACTAACTCACCTTAACTATTAAATCCATCTAAACAAATGGAGTTAAAGGAACCTAGACCTTTACTTCAATTGGTTATTTTTCTTCAAGCACTTGCCAAAGAGGAGAAAAAAGTTCAAAATTTCCCACTGAAACTAAAGGAACCTGCTAGCTAGTGCTGAAAACTAAAGTTGAATCCCTTTATACTGTGGTCGATTGTAAAAGGTGGGAATAACCAGCAATCAAGAACTCAAAATAAGGAAAAGATGGAGGACTATAAAGACGAAGGTGGAGATGGAAATGACAAGAAAAGAATTAAAAGATCTGAGCGAAAAGGGACGGAAGGAGGGCTATATAAATGAGTATAAATAGTTTAGTAACATGCACGTGGGATCTCGGGGTTGATGACGGGGAGATGGATGGGGTGCAGACAGTGTGGAGAAAGAAAGGAGGATGAGTGAGAAGAAGAAAGAGGGGTGAATAAAGAGGGAGAGGAGGAACCTAGTTGCCCCACCAGTCAACTTGAGAGTGTGAGTAGTTCCCTCCGTAGCCGTCACTGGTGTAGAAGTTACCGAAACCGCCTGAGAGACAGGAAACAAAATAAAGGTTCTCAGTCACCAAAAGAAACAAGAGGCCCAGCTCAGTTCATCTTCACTCACTCGCTCCACCCTCACCTCCTCCAAAGCCGCGGTTTCCTCCATGTCCTGCCTGGTTGCGTCCTCCACGTCCTCCGAACCCTCCAGCGGTGCCGCCGGCAGCCGTCTGGCGGTAATCACGAGCTCCGAAACCGCCAGAAAACCTGGAGGCAAAATCAGATAAATCGTTTAGTGACATCACTGTGTTGAGACCCTCAAATGGCATTAATATTCACTGAATAACACTGGTGCTCCCTTTAAAAAGTTGCTCTAAGTCTGTGATAAAAAACAGGATTATATGTAAATATTATCACATTATATCACATCCTTTAACCTACATCATCAAACTGTTGCTCTGACAAAAAGAAAATGATTTTCTGTTCAAACAATTAAAAAAAATGTTATTATGTTGAGGATTTTTCAGATTTATAAATAAATAAATAAATAAAACTTGTAGAGGTAAAAAATGTCCCTGTATTAAAACTGCTATGATTGTTTTTAATGGGATTTTCTTTCTTTATTTTTCCTGCTCATTAAATGCTGGAGGAAACCTGGAGAATGGCTCCATCTGGTGGAAAAGAGTCAATTCTGAAGAATGCAGGTTTTTTTGTTTTGTTTTGTTTTTTACACTTTTATGCACATTTTTTAAAGTTTTATAGAATGTTGGTGTGTCAATCAAGCTTTTGTCATGAGAAAATGCAGAGAAATTTGTTGCCAGAAACACGTCTAGTGTGTGTGTGTGTACCTCTTAGAGCGCCCTCTGTTGTTGCTCTTGTGCTGGTGTTCGTAGGCGAGGCTCTCGAGCCATGAGGGAACTTCCTGTTTGGCCTCGACCAGGATGTCCAGCAGGTCTTTAGTGATGTTCCCGTTTTTATCATTGAAGAATGATGTGGCCAGTCCTGTGCACGGAAAAAAAAACCTTGTGTGCGGTGTTGCTCAAAAACCTTTGAGTCCATCCTCATGTTAGACTGACTAACACACACAAACCGAGGCCCAACACTGAGGGACATTAGCTGAGGTCTTACCCAGGTTTCCAACTCGTCCTGTACGTCCAATGCGGTGGACGTACTCCTCTATGTCGCTGGGCAGGTCAAAGTTAATGACATGCTTCACATTTGAGATGTCCAGACCCCGAGCTGCTACCTGAGTGTGTACAAAAGAGACAGAAAAAAGGTCACACACAAGATGAGTCTCTGAATGCCTGGAGCCTCATCTGTGCTGCAGAGTGTTTCCACTGACCGCTGTGGCCACCAGGATGGGGCATTTTCCTGATCTGAACTGGCTCAGAGCCTCCTCTCGGTCCCTCTGGGAGCGGTCCCCGTGGATGCTGGTGCAGGCGTAGCCCTCCCGATACAGGAAGTCCTCCAAGGCGTCGGCGCCTTTCTTGGTCTCCACGAAAACCAGAGTCAGCGAGTCCTTACCTGTCGAGCCGAGAGAAAACACAGCTGAGGTGAATCACTGCAGGCGGCCGGGTGAACGTGGCGGTCGCAGAGAGCTAAGAATAACTCGCTGAGATTAAAATAGCTGCAGCGGTTTTGTTTTCAAATGTCAGATTTTGGATAATGCAAAGTAGAAAAGTCAGGTGTGTTACCATCCAACCAATCAGAGTTTATCCTGAACAAACACTGATGTCAGCTTGCAAGTAGCTTCGTGACATTTTAATACAACGTGATGTCACACAATCTGAAGTTTCTGACACAAACGCCACAATATTTTGAAGGGAACATGATAACAGCTGAATGTCCCTTTTAGAGCCCGACTTATATGGAACTTTAGAGACAGATGCTGATTTTAGAGGAGGAATATTCATTGATAACTGATATGTTGGCCGATATAGAGAAATAATGTATTACATTGTCAGCCTATTCTATAAATGATAACTGACAAAATAAAATAGAAATAAAATTAAGTTGCTTACTAAAAAAAACAAAAACAAAAACACTTTCTAAATCTTGCAAAGCAACATTTTCTGCATTATATATTTTTATAACTGCACATATCGGACGGCATATACGCAGATACCAATAGGCCTCTGACAGAGCAATAATTTCAGTCAAACAATAAAAGTCGGGCTCTAATTTGAAATTCACCATCTTCTCACAGGGGAAAAACTAAAAACTAAATTAAAACCTTTGCTGCAATAAACCCAAACTAAAGTCTCTCTGTGTAGGAAGTTCCAATGTGGTCACATTTCCTGCTAAAGAAGCATTTTACTGTAACTGTTTATGATTCATGACCAAACTGATTCTGATGTGTTTATTAGTGATACACGACCTTTAAAACTAGACTTAATGGCCAGCTGATCATACCCTCTGGGCTCATGTGCTCCTTATTATAACTGATGTTACACTATTGCCTCTCGTATGTGGTCAGTGTTTATGCAACTCTATGTCATTTCTGATAATGTTCATAGTATAAAATCAGCTGATGCACTTGAATGAATGCATGTTTTCCCTTCATTACAAGCCAGTTAAAGACCAAATCCATTTAGATTTTTTTTAAATCGGCATTCAAATTAAAAAAATGAGGTACTGTAAAATAAGAATGTTTTGGATTCATTGAATAGGTTTTCTAAATTATGTGTCCTTTTCGTTTACTATTAAAAAAAAAATGTGAGTAAAACATGTTGCATTATAGTAAAAACGTGTTTAATTAAATGTGTCACTGTTTCCACCCTACTGACAGGTTCTAAAGAGTTTTCTGAGTAGATTTAGTCCTGGGTGTGACACATACATCAAACATGCAGTTTGAATTGTTCACATCACATTACAGAACATTTCTTCTACCAACAGAAGAGTGAAACAGGCAGCAGGAAGTGCAGTGTGGAAAAACTAAATAAAAGTACGAGAAATAATAGCTCAGAGGAGCAGCACTGTGATGTGGTGACTGAAGGAGAGTTTGTTGTAGCTCTTTATATGGACGGCCATTTTTAGAGCCTGACAGATATTATCAGCTGATATTAGTATCAGTGTATATATATATAAATATATGAATTTTTTTTTACACAATTTATAATGCAGAAAACGTTGCTTGACGTGATTTAGAAATGGTGTTAGCTTGAAATGTTTTAATTATGTTAATTTAGCCATTTATTTTATTCCAATTAATTCTTTATTTTCTCAGTTGTAGTAGTTGTATATAATTGGGTGACAGTGTAACACATTGTTTGTAAAATGTTTAACACTGTTAAATATAAGTTAATAAAGTTTTATGTTTGAGAAAGTAGCTCTCTACATTTGTAGATTGGGGATAAATCGATGCACAATGCACATAAAAAGTCTACTTTAATCCCAGCTCCAAAAAATGACTATAGTGGCTGCCATATTGTCACCTTCTAAGACATTAAAAAATGTTGGTTTTTTTGCCTAAATATCGTATATTGAATATTTGGGCCGGTTTTCTGAAAAACAATTTGACTTGGGTCAAAAATTTAAGAATGTGTCGATGTCTGTTATTATGATAAAGAAACTATAAAATCCGTATCAGCATCGATCTCATGTCGGTCTGGCTGTAGTCAGTATAATGAAAATCCTTTACATTGAGACATCATGTCATTATTTTAAGAAAAGTTTTTCATTTGAATAATTTACAGGGTGTTTTTTATTCTCATCACAAGATCCTTTTACCCTTTAAATTCAGTTTTTATTTCTGTTTTCTTTTGTTTTAAGTATTATGTTATTGATTACATTCTTTTTATTTATTACTTTATTTGTTTCTGATTTTGTTGTTAATAACTGTACAGCACTTTGGTCACTGAGGTTGTTTTTAAATGAGCTCTTTAAATAAACTTTGACTTGACGAGATTCACTTTTCTTCCATTTTTTCTTTAACTCGAGGAAATGTGATTCCAGATCTTCCTCTGATTATTAAATAGAGAGAAATGACCACATGTGCATCCAGTCATTAGCTGTTGAGTCTACAACAAAAGCAAACTCTCTCCATCAGGTCTGACAGAAACACACCACAGCAACGTGCTGCACATAAAGATGCCACAAAAAACTAAAAAAGAAAATACAACAGGCATGTCTGATCCAAGCCGAGCAAACCGGACTCATGAAATGATACACAGAAATAAATATAACTGAATAAACAAAAAGGATTCTCCATCCACATCAAAGGGCAGGCAAAATAATCTTAAACATGAAATGACAGATACTGAGGATCTTACCGGGCTTCTCTATGTTGTCTCCAGTACTGTCCTGAACCTCGCTGGGGATGACTTTGGATAAAACCACACCAAAGCACCAACATGTCAGCTGCACTCAGTCAGCAGAACAAAACCAGCTCTGTGTTTCCCGATGTGCCCGAGGTTTGCCTCAGTCCACAAAATGTGTTTTTACTAGCACAAAAAATGGCAGATTTTCCCCAACCCCACACACACACACACACACACACGTGTCCCTTTGAATGGAGGGACATTAAATATTTGTTGAAGGCTCTGGTGTGGGAATGTCTTTTTCTCACTGCTGAACATTAGAAACAGAGTTTACATTGTGTAAATGTACTTAATTGTGCTGAGATTGGGGAAATAAAACCACTGTGTGTGTGTTTATGTGTTAGCAGAAGCTCAAACCGCAGTGTTAGAAGACATCTGCAGGCGATAAGCTGTTACTATTATCTCACCTGTAGCGCTGAGCAGGTCCAGGAGGAAAGACCTCTTATCGCTCTCCTCCACCCACACGACTTTCTGAGTGATGTTCTCCGAGGTGGAGCCCACTCTGCCCACCGCCAGGAAGATGTACTCGTCCAGGAAGTCCCTGGCCAGGATCTGGGGGCGGAGCACAACATGTGCTTATTAATAGATTTTCAGCGCTGTCTGGGCAAACAAAGTCAGAGTTCAACTTGTTTTTATTTCAGGTGATATTTACTCTGACGGCACACTGGCGGGTTTGAATGGCATGTTTTCTTTATAATAATTACAGCAGTGGGCATTACTCTCTTTACAACCTTTGACATCGACTTTTGAGACCAACCGAAGAACCTTTTCTTTAATGCGACATTTCTAAATTTCACTTCACAATTCACTTTAAAGCTTCTGTCTCCTCTTGACCCTCACTAGCGACATATTTAGGTTCTTAATTTGTTTGTTTTTTTAGCATTTTGACTGTGTTTATACATTTGGCAAATATTTTGGCAAGGGAAGTTTATCTTTAGTTTAGTTTATCTAATTCTGAATCGGTATCCAAAATATATAACCCTAAACTTAAAGACAAAAAAAAGTTGCACTGAGACCCATTAAAATTACAGTTTTTGATCCCACAGCCATTACAGTAAAAAAATATTGTAGTTTTTACTTTTTTTCCTCTTTCAGAAAGACTTTATAGTCTGGCTTTAGCAAAAGGAAAAAAAAGCTCTCTTTCTTAACTACAACTGTTCAAAACAAAATGTGTTATGGGAAAAACAGACGACAGATTCCTGCGAACGTACCTGGATCTCTTTCGGAAAGGTTGCGCTGAACATCATGGTTTGTCGGATGCCTTTGTGCGGCATGGTGTCCTGCTCAACGATGCGTCGTATCTGTGGTTCGAACCCCATGTCCAACATACGATCTGCCTCATCCAGGACCAGGTAGCTGAGGGGAAGGAGACACAGAGGGAGAAGGAAAATACAGCTGAAGCTCCAGCAGCAGTGGCATCATTAAACTGAATCCATCTCTGCCTCCTCCTGTCCTGGTCTTACTTGCAGTAGTCCAGTCCGATCTTGCCCCTCTCCATCATGTCCACCAGTCGTCCGGGTGTGGCCACCAGCAGGTGGCAGCCTCTCTCCAGATCTCTGATCTGCTGGCCGATGTCTGCTCCGCCGTACACCACGCAGGGACGCACTCTGGAGCGGTAGGAGAACTACAGAGAGGAGACGACACGGCTGAAGACACGCACAGAGAGATGTTTTCAGGGTTCCATGTGGGTGTGTGTGTCTGTGTGTGTCTGTACCTTCCTGGCTTCGTCATATATCTGGAGTGCCAGTTCTCTGGTTGGAGCCAATACCAGTGAGATGGGGAAGTGCTTACGGCGGCCATACTTTCCATTCTCCTGTAATACAAAGACAACAAATTAAGTATTAACTATAAAACTTCTGTATGCCAGTTCGGTCCAGTCTTTCGCTCCATATCAAACCAGTTTGTAAAAAAACTGGCCCAGCCCCTAATAAAAATCACCTGTTTGAGGTGACCAATTTGACCAGGACAGAAGTGATCACTGGTCTTTCTTCCATTAATGAAATTCTCAGTGCATTTTGAAGATTTGCATGAGAAACGTGGATGGAAACACCAAAATTCGATAAAACCTTTTTCCAAATGCGTGTTAAAGTTTTAAGCTCACTTTAGGTGTTTTTGTCTTTTTTGAAAAATAGTTAACGCGCTAAACAGGAGATGTTAACGCTTTTTCTGACCCAAAACAACAATTATAAGTTGACCAATTGAAAGTGCGTTTATGCAGCTGTGTTTATTTGCTCTTAACAAGATGATGGAAAAATCCCTAAATCACATTTTCTTTAATCCGACTTTAATGGAAACAAATTCCTCGAGCAATTCATCCATGTGTTTCAGTCCATTTCAAAGCATGAGAACATTTTCTTACCTGTCCAGATGCTTTAGCTGCATTAAGAGCTTCTCCTGGTCCGTCAGTGTAGATCTGACTGAGAATCGGCAGCAGGAACGCTGCAGTTTTCCCAGAACCTGCAGACACAAAGCACTCATAGAATTACCTCAAGAACTCCAGCATATCACTGTTGGGTTTCTTATAACGTGGTTTACTATGTGTGTATGTCCTACCTGTCTGTGCACAGGCCATGAGGTCCCGCTTCGACTTGACAATAGGAATGGCATATTTCTGGACAGGGGTCGGTCTGGTGTAGCGACTCAGAGCGATGTTACCCATGACGATCTCCCCCATGTCCACATCCTGGAACTACACAGCACAAACACAGACCAGCACATTCAGAAAACCCGGCAGGGGACGGCACTCACTCATCTGATATATAATGTAACATCCAGCAGCTTACGCTCTCGATGTGGTGAGGGCAGTTCTGTCCTGTGGCTTCGACGGGAATGTCGTCGTATTTCTCAAAGTTAATCCCAGTGTTGCTGCCGGAGAACAGCTCGCTACGGAGAGACGGAGCAGCAGAGAAGAAGCATGTTAATGCAATGATTTACAGTAAATACACTCTTTGGTATAATATTTTGATCTTTAATCACTGCTGGCAGATTTCTTAACTAATCATTATTATACACTATTAATCTACCACCTATATCCTTGATTTATAATTTGGTTTATAAAAAGTAACTGGTTGAAAAGTGCCTTTTTTCCAGCGTAACATATGTTGATGTCTCTTCAGGATGCTGTTTTGTCCAAAATCACAGAAGATAATCAGTTTATATGAACATATACACATTTTAGAACAGCTCATACAGAGTAAAACAGAAGTGAAACTAACTTTTTTTGGCCTGTCTGACTAGTAATTTGCTATTTGTTGACCTAATAAATCAGCAAAAAGTCATTATTCCAATCACGATGCATGCTTCGAGGATAAATCTGATATTTGTTACGTCCCTGGCAAACAGTTTTTCTGATGTTCCCTGTAGTAAAATAAGAAAAAGGCACCGACTCACTGTTCGAGGCGTTCGTTACGTGGTGTTGGTTTGGACCAGTCTCCTTCGTCTCTGGACTCCTCCACCCAGCGGCTGTTTCCTCCTCCTCCACCGCCGCCACCGAACCCTCCGTGCTCGAACCTGAACACAACACAAATGACTTTATATTTTGTATGTAACAACCGACGTTTCCAAAAAAAGGAAGTTGTTTCAGTACAAAAAAGGGTGAATCTCTGAGTTGGTGTCTCATCTCCTTACCGCCCTCTGTTAGCGTTGCCTCTGTCATTGAAGAACGCAGACTTCCCTCGGTTGTTGCCAAAACTGCCATAGGCGTCTTTGGCCGTGTTCCAGCCGCCTGCATCTGACAAGAGGAGAATGAACACAAAACTATAGGAAGACACCTGCATACATGTACTATTATTAGAACAGTATTCAACGTACATATATATGCAGACAAAGCCTGAACAGAGAAACTGCATGAAGAATAATTTATGCAGAAACAAATATAGTGCCGTAGTTTTATCCTTAAAAAAATGGATTAATCTGCAAGTTACCCATCAATTAAACAATTGTTTGGCATATAAGGTGATGTCCTTTAATGTCTCGTTTTGTCAGCCAAAACCAAAATATTTTCAGCTTAATATGGTATAAATATAAAATAGATTAGAAAGCAGGAAAATCCCATATTTGAGACACTGATAACTGCATTTTTTTTTTGCCATATTTGGAATTTATCAATTATCAAAACAGTTGGGAATGTATTTATCATTTCTGTTACATTCAGGGTTCATCGAGCGCTTTCGACGTATCTAAACCAACATCTAAACTGTTAATAAAAATGCAAAAAACTGCAAATAAAAAAAGCAGACTGCTCTCCTCATGACTCAAAACTCAAACTGAAAACTCCCCCTTCTCATGTGTTCGTCAATCTAGCTTCGGTCAAGTCGGGTCATTCTGGTGTGTGACGCCAGGAGACAAACTAATACAAAGACGGGGTTGTTTCATTTCAAATATTTTATCATAATTACCACATGAACTGCTGAATTATAGCCAAAACATTTGTTCTGTGAGGTTACAGTGACTGTAAACATTTGGAGAAATTCCCTTCAGCTTTTTCTCAAACATGAGTAAGAAATAAAAAAAACGAATCCCACCTTTATTCTCATAGCCACCGAAGGCCATAGGCTGTGCTGGGTTGATGGGGTTGAAGCCTCCGCCCCTGTTGCCTCTGTAGCCGCCCCCGACGCCGCCTCGGCCCCGCTCCATGCGCGGCGGGCCTCGGTTGAACGAGTTGCCGCCCATGCGGTTGTCATGGTAGCCGTTGACAAAGTTGTTGCGCCCGCCGTCCCAGCCATCTGCAGAGGGAGCAAATAAAAAATGATTAAAAGACTGTGAGCAGCGCACGGAAACAGAGTTTATTAGAAGTTCAGAGGGACACTTACAGTTAGCTGCAGGCGCTATAGTGTAGCCACCCTGTCGACCAGCTGCAAAGGCATTTCCTGCTGGACAGGAAGACGGTGTTCAGCTGTGGTTTTTATCAGAAACAAATGCACGAAATAAAAGGTACCCTGTGGAGTTTTGACCCCATATGTGTGATGGAGCAATGGTTTTCCAAGTGGGCCCCCATTTTGTTTGCACTATGCATGCACACTTCGACATACAAACATGCGGGCAACACGATTCACATCCTGCCGCCGGTTTCACAATGTTCCACTGATCAACAGTACAGGAGTGATGCATTTGTGCAAAGACGCAGCAATACACCAGCAAAGGCACAGAAGAGGACGACTGTTAGCTTACATGGACGTAAACAATGCTAAATACGCAGAATAAAGCGGCTTTTCCGACGTCAGATTAAAGCACTTTTCAAGCATATTCAAGGTGCATTCTAAAGCTTTTCCAGCACCTTACAGCTGCGGTCATTTACAGTGACTAGTTTTCCTGGCAGTGCTCTACAGTGTGACAAATTAAAACAGAGTTTCAAAGTGTGTCACCTGTTTCTAAGTCGCTACATTTTAAGCAGTTTCAAGCACTCAGGGATTTCCAGCAACCGGAGGAACCCTGTATGTTTTCAAGAATAGCGCTACATGTAAACATAACTTAATGTTTTTGCTTGTTTACAAGAAAACTCCACAGGACAGCTTTAACTTGATGCTACACACCATTTTTGGAAGCGTCTTTGTTCCGTAAATGTGGAGGAATGTATCGCCCTGCAGACAGAGAGAGACAGTGTCCAACATCATTTGATGAAGTATCAGACTTTAAGGACTTAATTTTTAATTATTAGAAACTTTAGAAGCACCCCAAACTGTCACTGATCTGTGCACAAAGTATGAGGCTAGAAATCATGGAAATCCAAAGGAAATTTCCAAACTCAGCTTATTTTTCCTGCCAAGTGAATGGAAGCTTTTCTTTTCCAATTCATTCTCTGTGGAGTACTTCCTTGTTTGCTGTCTTTTATCATAACATGTGGAGGGAAAATGTCTAGGTTGGTGAATGTCTGTGCACATTCATTAGCAAGGGAAAATGAGAAGTTGTAACACTTTTAACAAAAATCATTGTTGGCTGCTTACGGTTGGTGCCTCCACCTTGTCCGTCTGCCGCACTCAAGTCTAGGACAGCGAGCTGGAGAAACAAACACACAAAATCAGAAAAACAAACGTTATTTTCTGCAGAATTAACTACCTAGCATTGTTCTACATGTTTTATGTCTAAAGCAACTGAAAATATTTCTTCTTGCAGCTGTTGTCTACTAGATCTAAAGGAAGATGACACAGAAATGTTTGTTTTGTTTTTTCTGCAAATAATTTTGAAAAAAAAAAAAGGGAAACTCAACGCCAAAAACCTATTATGATGAATTCAGCAAACTGCACACAGCCGAGCTGATTAATATGTGTGCTGAAAAATAGAAATCTGTAATAGAATTACAGAATAAAAACATTAAATAAGAGAATTACAATAAACAAAAACAAAATAGAGCTCAACCAATTCATCTGTTGGCTGATATTCACCTTTCACAGACATATTATTATCTATGGTATCAATATGTGCTTATATATATTTTTTTATATTTGTGTAATTCAGCACTTTTTTTAAAAATGCTTCACAATTTCCTTAAATTAAAGTATTTAATATTTTTATTTATTTTAATTATTTTTAATTTTGTCCTTTCTCAAATTGGTTGACAATTTAATAAAATGTTCATATAATGGATAATATTCTTTATTTAAGTTACTTTTCAAGGAAGCAGTATTATGAGTACCTTTGCATGTTCATATTGCTGCAAAATGGCATAAAAGTCTATTATATTATTATTAAGTATTAGGTAAATATGGACATAAATCACTAAGTAAAAAATATTTTATAAGCATTTCCATTTATTTGGTCATTCTTTTAATATATTGGATCTGTTTAAAATATGTGCATATCAATTACGTTATTGTACTTATTTTTTTAATTATTATTTTTAATGTAGTTTATTTATTTTTATCACATTATTTTCTTTATTGCTTTTATATATGTACTTGTATAGTTTTCTATTCCTCCCTGTATTTCCACATGTTCTTATTCTTTTACATTTTTTGTTTCACAAATGATAGCAAAGTTATGAGAGCTTTCTCTGAGCAGAAAATCCAACTTTTATGGTTTTCCTTTCAAAAACTGGACTTTTATTTGGGGTGGGATGCTCCTGAACACTGCAGTAATATTTAGTGAAATAAAGAGGGGTTGAATTGTTCATTAAAGAAAACGTCCCTGTGCAGATTTTTCCCAATCCTATGTGGGGGAAAAAATTGCCTAATTTGTTCAAATGTTGTGCATCCAACACTGTAATAGACAGCTTGCTAATTTACCTTTCAAGTGAGAACATACAGTACTTCTCTGTTGCCATCCAACTGTCTGACCAGTCAGACACAGCTAGACTACGTTGCAAGTGACGCAGAAGAAATGAGCTTTTTTTTCTTTAAAGCGGGACGCAGTCAAGACAAACTATGCAATTCTACATTGACATAAAAGCCAGTGGCCTAAACTGTAGTCAAACGTCGCATTATTTAAGTGTCAGACCCGCTAGCTCCATCTCTGCACACCTCCATTTTATTATTGTATCAAGCTGCAAGACAAACGCAGTGAAGATAATAGTTGATGGGTGCGTTTCATATGCTCACACGGAGAAGCTGACAGAACCACTCGGGTATTAATGGCTATTTTGCTCTCTGTCCACATTTAACACACACCAACAACAAATATATAGCTTTATTGCATTATTACAGACGGCTCTTTAATGTAGCACGCAAATTAATCTCAATAAGTTAAAAGGTGGAATAATATTGTCCACACCGTAGGGCTTGTCCCCCCCTCCGCAATGAGTCCTGGCCATGCGGGAGTGGAATTGAAGCGCACCCAGCGCGAGCTAGCACGATAGCATCTCGTTAGCGGTGTTTTTAGGCTAGCCGGTAAGCTAACATTTATCCCTGTCGTTGTCGTTATTACACTTTTCTTCAACTAATGCTGCAAGACAAACAGAATTGTCGCGGCTTACCTGCTGCTCTAGACCGTGGACATTTTCGACGGCCACATGACTCATAACTATAGAATATGGAGGAAAAATGTTGTCGTTGAAAAAGGACCTCTTTGTTAGCCGGGTTGGTGTGTTATTTCTCCTTTGCCTCTATCTAATTTCTATGGTTACGACTGATGACAGTTTTTTCATTGGTTTTAACAGTTATGCGTAACTTTGTAAAATGCTATTCCTGAATTTTACGTGAAGAAAATGTCCTGTAATTTAGCTACAAGGATGGTACTTCATGCAAACTCAGCTGATGTCGGTTTGCTCTTTAGCTGAAGCTGAGATGAAGCCGTCATGCACTGGTTAAGTTTGCCTGGATACAACGGAAAAAAACATCCGGCACTGCCAAAATAAAAGCAGATCATTACATATTAAATAAGGGTACATCCATAACTTCGTCCGTTTGTTATAATGTGTGTGCATATCGACGACTTTATTGTACTTTTATTAAAAACGTTTTATTAGTATATTGTCATTATTATTTGTCACATTATTTTGTCTCTTATTGCCTTTGATTTTTTTTAAACACCATGTATTCTTTTTATTCAGATACAAACATTTTCTCAGTCACCTCCCTTTTAAAAAAAAAAAATAATCTACTTACAGTCCTTTATGGTCTCCTTTAATGTCATTTATTTAATTTTGTATTTTATACATTGTTTACTTGAATTTCTGCATAATGTTTAAGAAAACAAAACGTGTTCTAAATATATGTAGTCTTTAAAATATGTTGCACATTTCACATAGGGCAATACTAAATTAATTAGGCAACAGGTTAATTTGTTAATTTAACATGTAAATATATATGTATAGTTATATATTTAAAAATACATTTAAATGTGTCCATGGCAATGTAGCAATATTTCTTCTTATTATTATTTGTATTATTATTATTAAAATTCTTGGTATTTTACAGTTTAAATACATAACGTCTTTTTTGTTTTGTTTAATAAAATAGTGAAAACAAAAACAAAAAATCAATCTTTCGTTTTAGGTGCAAATTAATTTCCTTACTTCCGGTCCGCCGCTGGCTAACACGCCCCAGCTTGACCTAAGCATCCAAAATGTTATTAATCCAGAAAACGCGAGACTTTGATGGTAGTTTATCGCGATATCGCCACCACTATTAAAAACACTATTGTGTGCCTCAGATTTTCTTCTTTGCATTCTCGATTGCCTCTTAAAAGTTAGCAAAACATTTTTAAAAACTTTTTACACAATAATATACAAGTATTTCAAACGGCCTATATACTGTACATCCCAAACCTCCTTTAAAAAGACATTATATTCAAGTTATTTACACGTGGTTTATATATAAATAACCTCCAATGGTGACCACTAAAAATACTGTTACTCAAGTTAATAATTATAAAAAAAATACCAGGCCAAAAACAGAGATCTGACTGAAACCATTAAAGCTTTCAAATATCACTGAAATAAATACTTGAAACATCCACTGTGTAGCACATAAATTACATAACTCTATTTCCCCTTACTGGTTATGGTAATTTTTATTTAAGAACTAGATGCTTTGCCTGTACTTCTGCTTTGCAAGCATAACTGTTTCGTTTATTTAGCCTTTGATTTGCATCTTTAAATCTTAATATTTGTTGCGTCTGTTTAGTCACTTTTATTCTGAAAGTTTTCATTTTTCATAAGGCTGCACCATAACCTTTACTTGCTGCCCTGTTTGTGTTTATGTGCTGCTGAAGCATTATGGCTTCAACCCTGGTCTTGAAGTAAACCACCTCGGCGTGTGTCTTTTTACTCATTGGCTCCCTGTTCATTGGATTTTAGCAAATGCATCCATTGAACGTGTCTTGTACGGGGTATTTTTAAACCAACACTCCCACGTCTTGAGCCTTTTTAGCTTACAAACCACCAGCTTTCTATAGCTTGTGCTATGAATGGGATCTCAGGCCTGTCTGTGGAGAAGCACTTCCCACTTGTGGCAAAAATGAATAATGACAGTTTCCACTCTGAGGCTTCAGTTTTTTGCTTTATATTTCAATAAATGTATATAGCACATTCTCAGAACCAGAGTCTTTATTTTAAGTTAAGTTTTTGCTTTCAAATTCTCTGTAAATTGCATATTGGAGCACAATTAGCGCCCAAACTTGTGGTGTTAAATGCTCACCCAGTCCCTCGTTTACATTCGTCTTTGTGTCTTTTTGACAGCAAGTATGTACATGTATAACAGGCCAGTCATGATGTGTGCATACCTGTTTCCCCCTGCACCCCTGCAGCACTCTCACTGTCTGGAACATGAATCAAATCAATATAAATCAGCACTTTAGGCATTAGACAGCACTGATGAGGTCACTCTTTCTTGAAGATTAGCCTTGGGCCTTTGCAAAGCTGAAGGCTCTCCTTTATGCACAGCAGCTGAATAAAAAAAAAACTTTTATCATACAGTGAGTCCCTCTCCTGTTGAAGTTTAAGGTTGGACTAAAGCCTTGAAACTGTGAAGTGATTAGTAATTAGCTGAGACAGATTACATGAATAATTTTCTAATTCTGACTCCTTTGGAGAGTACCTGGCCCATTCTACATCAGTAAAATACCATTTTCTTCCCTCACATGGACCATATTTTCATCTGGTAATATTTTGCAATCTGAATCTGCATATCAGTGCAAAGTGTGCATGCAAAACAGAAGGCAAATTCTCAATCAAATCAGCAAGACCACACGGACACATGCAACAAAGGCTTTAAACTGGATTAGAACAAGAGACATTGTGGTTACATGGCACAGGGTGTAAACAAAAGTGCAAATTCGTAGCTGCGACCACATTCACACATGCAACCACACACACACAACCTCACAAACACACCTCCATTGATGCATTTTGTACAGAGGGGGCTGATTTTTACTACTTGTAGGTTTAATCACTTGCCGAGTCTTCAACCTCTTCAACAACTAAGTCGTCACCTTGTGGTTTTCTGTTATTTCCTTGAGGTCATATTCTTTTTCCCATTAATATTCACAAGAAGGGCATATTAAAGGGGAACTCCACCACTTTGACTCATGAAGGTTAGTTGACTTGTCAGAAGGAGGATT
>CAFUXE010000054.1:683820-750978 GCA_903364295.1 Serranus cabrilla | reverse complement strand
AGTTGAAGATAGAGTCCAAGTCGCTCATCAGAGCTGCGATCATGACCGCCATCATGAGGCCTCGGAGTCCAACAGGCATCACGGACATGACGAGCCGCGGGTAAGCCAAGTTGCTACAGCCAGAAGCAGAGCCGCACACTTCAATGCAATGCTCAGGGCTGATACATGCCAACTCATCAGCAAACAAGATCCTGGAAATCATCCCTGGAATCATGATGACAAATAAATCAGCTATTCAGTGATCCCACAGCCAGGATTTTAAAGATGCTCAGAAAATGAATTCATGAACCTACCTGGGATGACAATGATGAACATGGGGAGGATTTTCAGAAAGCCCGCCATTAGTGTAGAACCTTTGGCGTGGCCAATGTTCTTCGCTGCCAGAACACGCTGCACAATCACTTGATCTGCACACCAGTACCTGAAACATAAAGGGAGGACACTTAGAAATAAGTTTGTCCTTCAATATAACGTAATAGCAAGGGCACTGGTTCAGTCCCTCGTAACTGTCCTGTTTTTACGGACTAGGGGGGGATGCTTAGATAATAATTAGTGTTCAACAACACAAGCGTAAGGCAGATGGACAGTTAAACCCAGCACTGATCATTTCACCAGCTCACTGATGGGCTCATTTTTTAAAACTAGTGTGACTTGAAAGCATGGTGGAACTAACAGACTAGCTAGCTAATTAGCTGTGAACTTTAATTAAAGCCTATGAAGTCCTTCTGAGGTTTGGTTCTGTTTCAAATGGAGTTTATAAGTGGAATGTGCTTTTTAGCCAATTTCAATATCAAACTCTTAACAAAAACTGGTCTGCACGGGGATAGGTCTGCACCGTACATGGTGAACTTGCCAGATTGAAAAAGGCCAACTCTCTAACACAGAAACCTTTTGACCCAACATCCCTTGCTCGACACAAATTTAAGCATTACATGGAGCCGAACAAGTTTGACAGTCAGTCAATGTGGAAAGAGTTGGACAAATACCAAATAGAGGAAGGAGTCTGGCCCAGTAAAAAACCGGGCCAAGGCAGGTCTGGATCCCTCGGGCCTCGAAGCATCTTTAAAGCATTTGGCTTCGGGTGGAAGTGAGCAGAGCAGGATTCATAATACGTGAGGTTGGGTGAAGACAGCAAAATGGCAGTGATGTTCGGAGAAGCCTGCATGTATTTGGTCTTCACCTCTAAAAATGACAATGACAGGACATGGTTTAGCAAATTGTAGCTTGATAACATAATACTAAAAAGTTCAGAAGGTATTTGCTGAAAGTGTCACTTTATCCTTATCCTACTACGTGAGACATGTAGTGCTAGCGCTCCTATTGCTATTTTCAAAGACCAGGGAGAGTTGTAAACGCAGTTCAGCTCATTTTCCATCTCCAGTACAGCATGAAAGCACGGAGGAATTAGCAAGTGAACTAGCTAACAAACCAGCTAATAGTCTCCGTCTTAGGAGTAGTGATTGACACTGCGTTAGAGACTCCCTGGCTCTACCTGTAAATGGCACTGGGAGAACTATAGGAGGCACCATAGGAGCTAGATTTTCCATGTCCTACTGTTAAAGTGACAGTTTCAGGAAAAACAACAATTTTGTTTTTACCTTCAAGTCCTCCCACTTTGAAGAGGCTGATGCCTGTGAGGCAGAGTGCTCCAGCAATCATGAGGAACGCCTGGACTGTATCCGTGTAGATGACAGCAACCAGACCTCCTGTGACTGTCAGCAGTGCTGTCATGGCGATGAGAAGGATGATCGACAGATAGAGGTTCCACCCTAAGGACTCCTGGATGAACAAGGCCCCGGCATAGAGATCCACGGACAGCTTGGTGAAGATGTACAGGACGAGAGATAACGCTGCAAAATACACTTTAAGTCGGTTCCCGCCGAACCGCTTGGACAGGTACTCGGGCATGGTGTAGACTCCGGACTGGATATACACAGGGATAAATATCCAGCCTAACACCTGGATCACCAATAGAGCATATATTTCAAATGCACCAACACTGAAGCCACTGGCAGCACCGGATCCAGCTAGCCCAATGAAATGAATGCTTCCGATGTTGCTGACGAACAGAGAGGCTCCCACAGCCACCCAATTCATAGAGCGACTAGCGAGGAAGTAGCCGCTCACTGTGCTCCTATTGGCTTTCCAAGTGGCGTAGAAACCGATTGCTAGAACCAGAATGAAGTAGATCACTACAACAGTGATGTCTGCCACTTCCATGTGGGCAACAGCAGCCATGTCTGTTTTTGGCTCTTTAAAAAGGACAGAACTAAATGCTGCTTTTCTAAGAGAAGAATTGTTTTCTACTCTTTACATCTCATTAGGGAAATTAAATGAAACTGTAGAGACAATGACAGAACAATGAAATTCCCAATCCAAGTTCAGAGTGATCAGATTTCAGGGCGTCATAATGTGGAATTCAGCTTTGCAACAAAATCAATTACAGTCATCTGCAAATTGTCATATAAAGTATACAACAGTTATCAAGCAGAAGTCTATGTTAAAGTTGTTCTTTTGTAGATCCAATGCAGGTGCGGCTTGGCAAGATGGCGTTGCATTGACACTGGGTTTGACTGAGGGAGCATAAAAAAAAAAAGTTTACTTGGATCCTGCAACAAACACAAATGTACAAACATAATGTATCATTAAACCAAGTTTTAGACATTTAAGGTGTCAGTGTTAAAGTCCTTACAGCACTTTTACTTTTTGCTTTTCTTAACTACTCCTACACTTTCTCAATGATGTGGTTCTAATAAAAAATATATAATTGTTGTTCACTTTTAAATGCATTTTTGAACACGTGTTGACTTCTGAAGGAATCAAAAGCTTAAATGCACTAAATTTCCTAAGCCCACATGTTTCCACTTCTTCTGGCTAATCAGACCTCTGCTAGGGTTCAAGTTTTGCTGCATTGCATTGGAATCAAATCTCATGAACCAATAAAAATGTGTACATACAAGGTTGGGCCATGGGCGTGTTGAGCTGTTAAACCAGAAACACAGCCTCTTTTTTTAATGCTACTGTTATCTAAGTGCTGCTGCTGGATAATTTAAGATTACATAATTGCCACTGGTTAAATTAATTGTAGTGTTTTAATTATTTTTTATTCATTGTGATTTATCTTGTATTCTCATACTTCAAAGGGTGTAATAAAAATGTGGATATTTTCATATCAATTTTGATATTTTACTTTCTTTCTTCATTATATATAATGGGATAACTGGTTACCATTTCCCTTAAAAGACTTTCTCAAACAATATATCAGACTCACATGATATAAGAATATGTCTTTTAACCGTTGTACCATCAGTGACCTTAATTTTCTTTTCTGTATTAACGGTTAAACGTATCTGGGCATTAGCATAGACAAGTACAGTACGAGACACAACTCTTCAATGATGGAATGTAACTAAGTACATTTACTCAATTATTGTAGGTTAATTAGGTGCAATGTTCAGGTTGTTGTACTTTATTTCTATTCTCTATAATTAATTCCATTTTATGCAACTTCTACTCAACTTTTTCCTGCACTGATTTTTGTGTACATCGTGTACTAACTACTTTGCAGATTAACAGTACTAATAGATAAATTAATTTAGATGCACAAAGCTTTGAGGTGAGGTTTTTAATGCAGCAATTTTACTTAATAAGGTAGGCCTATTTGTACACTCGTATTACTAATTTTACTTTGTATGTAGTCAACTTTTTCCACCACTGCATTCACAAATCTCACCCATTTGAATATCTAATTCTGATAGCCATCTAAGTACACCTTTGAAAGGCGTAACCCGAGTGATGCTCAGGTTCAAGGCATATAAAACCCCAACATATTATGGTGCCCCATGCGAGGTATATATCTATAGTAGCTCCAGTGGTTTTGCTACATAGTCAGCATCTTCCAGCATCGCAAATCTACCAATAACCCGATTTTGACAAATGTCGCCCATTTGAATGTCCATGATGATATTAAACAACACCATAATAACACAAGACTCACCCAATGTCCTCCAAATTGTCCCATTTGTCTCTGCTGTGCAAGAGTTTACTGTTACGCTGGTTTGAGTCCAGAACTGCTTGAAGACTGTCTGCCTTTTAACAAGTGCAGGAGCCTCCACTCCTATAGCATGACGCGCCGTTTATGAACACGATAACCTAAAATAAGAGGTAAGTGAACCTGAACAACCAGTTTGCTTTGGAAGTCTTCCATTGTTCCATATTTCTTTTATGATATTTCTTTTGGTAATGACAAATACAAAATGAGTCCAAAAATTAATCTGTACAAGGATATAAAGCTTTAATGAAACAACAGCAACAATGATAAATACCACTTAGGCTATTTCAATTTCTCTTTCATAGAACAGATACTAAATTTGAATCAGAATTCAATTGCAACTAACAGAGAATTACAATAATGCAAATATATTCACTGGATCAATCCAGGAGAGATGGTCCTCTTCTTCACACCTGAAATCAGTGCTAGCATCAGCTCTTACAAACTGATACAATACCATCACAATTTACAGTTGCATTAATAAAGATTTTAAACTGTTTAAGTGGAAGACACACTTGAGTTCTATACTATGTGTACAAAATTATAAAAAAAAATATAGAAAGATCTCAATAAATGATTATTTATCCAACACATCCTTGTATGCAGCTATGAACACATCAGTTTATATATATATTGATGAGCACAAGCACATACGTACTGTGTGCATGTGTTGTGATTGTTAGCAAGATATGAATGAGAGTGTATTCTGGGCAAATCTGAATCGTAGGCAACTGGACTAGTATTTGTCTGGGAAGACGTTTCGCCTCTTATCCAAGGGGCTTCATCAGTTCGAACGCCACAAGTCTCAACTAGCCTACAATTCAGATTTGCCCAGAATAGAACTATGACCTGGATGAATGAGAATATTCACAGGAATGAGAGTGTAGTGACTCCAGTCCTATAGGGGCCGGTAATAAACCTCTAATCCGGTTTGTCAACTGCCAATAAACAGAAGAAGGACAGAGGGAGGCTCTTTTGTCCAAAATGTTTCCATATTGCAGTTTATGCTTTCTCTGAGACTAACAACCCGTGATTCCCCAAAACCTCGTCTTCCTGATTTTGTCAAGTCAGTCAAAAGTCATCCAATTTGTGAAGAGTCCAAGTTATGTGACTCACGCCAACGCCTCTTTTTTTAAAGCATATTGAACTATTGACAGTAACCACCATTTGTAAGTATGGTGTAGAAAAGAAATGTGATAATATACAACACATACTCATTTGTTTGTAAAAAAAAAAACAAAAAAAAAACACCCCCCAAAAATATTTCAAATCTATTTGGGGTTCTCGATCCAATTTTGTAGGAAGACAAAACAAAAGGACAATTTAACCTTGAATGTGTATACAGGAGGTCTTTTGAATAGAATTTTAAATTTGGCAAAATGTTTTTGAAACATTGTTTTTGAAAAACTCAAGGAAAGCTTACCTGCAAACCATTGAGGCTTGTAGTTTACAAAAAAAACTTGCTTGGAATTAAACAAGCCTAAACAGAGAAATAGATAAAGAGAAAGATCCCGACAGAACAAATCACCACCAGTCCCACGTTAAGGATGATTTTGGTTCGTCGAGGTTCATGAAGAAGCTCATCCATCATCTTTTCCTGTTCCTGGACTGTAATGACCTGGGCTTTGGATGGCTCCTCCTTGAAGCCACAGAAACACTCTAAAACTTTTACACATGTCCCACCCTCAACTCCTCCTCCTCCAAGGCAACCTTCCTCTTCCTCCTCCCCAACCCCCACTTCTCTCCCTTTTCCCTCTTCTACTGTTTTAGGATCAGAAATCAATGAGTTGCAACCATTCTGGATTTGAAGATGTGTTTCTGTGTCACTGGCTGGGGTAGCATGACCATTGCTTGGCTGAACGCCAGATAGCTTGCCTGGGTGGTCTTGGCACTTTTCTTTGCTGTTTCCATTAAGGATTGCAAGGTTCAGAGGCTTCAAAGCATTGATATCTTCACCAGCTTTGTCTTTTTCTTGCTGTTTTAGTTTCTTCCTCTTGTTTAGCCCCCACAGGGTCGTGGTGCTGATTTGTTCTTTTCTGGGTGGAGGAGTGCAGAGACTCACAACTACCATCACCGAAGCTGACACCCAAAACAAGATGGCTGCCACGTACATGAAATGGACATCTTTGATGAAAGATGGCCGCTCATCAGGCTCATCGCAGTGAGGCTCGCGGTAGACCAACGCCAAAATCAGACGCAATGCACCAAGGGCAAACCCGACGGTCCCGCCCCAGAAGGCACCTGTCTCATTGCAGCGATGCCACAGTACAGCAAGCAAGAAGAGAGCAGCTACGGGTGGAGTCAGGTAATCTGTTACCTCTTGGATGTAATAGAACATTTGGCCTCCTTGCATCTCGATGATGACGGGCACCCAGGCAATGCTGATGACCACCATGAAAACCACAAACAACCTGCCGACCATCAACAGCTCCCTGGATGACGCCTGTTTTCTTAGCATCTTGTAAACATCCAGAGTGAATATGGTGCTCGCTGAGTTGAAGATAGAGTCCAAGTCGCTCATCAGAGCTGCGATCATGACCGCCATCATGAGGCCTCGGAGTCCAACAGGCATCACGGACATGACGAGCCGCGGGTAAGCCACGTTGCTGCAGCCAGAAGCAGAGCCGCACACTTCAGTGCAATGCTTAGGACTGATACATGCCAACTCATCAGCAAACAAGATCCTGGAAATCATCCCTGGAATCATGATGACAAATCAATCAGCTATTCAGTGATCCCACAGCCAGGATTTTAAAGATTATCAAAATATTAATTAAAGACTCTACCTGGGATGACAATGATGAACATGGGGAGAATTTTCAGAAAGCCCGCCATTAGTGTAGAACCTTTGGCGTGGCCAATGTTCTTCGCTGCCAGAACACGCTGCACAATCACTTGATCTGCACACCAGTACCTGAAACATAAAGGGAGGACACTTCGAAGTAAGTTTGTCCTCTATAACATAACATTAAATCAAGGGCACTGGTTCACTCCCAAGTAACTGTCCTGTTTTAACGGACTCCAAAGGCTAGCTTTGTAGGCAGGGTTAAGCCATATCATTAGGCTGGCAACATTGGTCAACTGGCCCATCACCTTGGTCCAAACTCCACAACTATTGGAAGGATTGCCATGAACTTGTAAATAGAATGAGAGAAGAATGGATATTGAACTGTTAGTCGTGGTCATTTGACTAGAAATAGATAGACTATCTAACTAGGTTGACTTGATTGACCCATTGACATGCAGTGAATAACTTCAAAACCCACATTCAACAGAATATTTGTGATTTTAAACAGCTGGCTATGCAGAAAATGCTTTACTGAACGAGACAGAAGACAAAGTCAGTGGGGATTGCAAAAGAGGACATATATGAGGACAACTGTCCCTCTGCCTTAATTCTTGCCATAAGTACCTGTATACTGGCCATAGCAACATGTTTTCCTGTGTGTGGATGAACCGTTAAGTTGTTAATGTTACTTACTAGCAGCTGGTTCTCAATGCTTCATGCTACTCCGCTGGTTGTTGTTGATCTTCTTGAAAAACCTCACCTCAATGAGTCCTACTCATGGTATTTGTTGATTTGAATGGGCATGGATATGCTATTGAAATATCATGGCAATCTGCTCAACATATTCGCACTATTGTTTTTTAAAAGTTTGGAAAGACCAGTTGGGTTGGGATTCATCTTTTGTGGCCACACACAAATATAGTATTACACTGAACTGAACCAGTTTGGAAGTCAGTCTACATGGAAAGACTTATACCAAATAGACGCAGGAGTCTGGCCCAGTAAAAAGCCGGGCCAAGGCAGGTCTGGGTCCCTCGGGCCTCGAAGCATCTTCAGAGCATTTGGCTTCGGGTGGAGGTGGAGGTGGCAGGATTCAGAATACGTCAGGTTGGGTGAAGACAGCAAGATGGCAGTGATGTTTGGAGAAGCCTGCATGTATTTGGTCTTCACCCCTAAAAGTGACATGGCAGGACATGGTTAGCAAATAGTATCATATACAACTCAATTAATTGAATGTGTGTTATTTATGGTGTGACTTCAATGGAAATTGATAAAAACCTTCAAGTCCTCCCACTTTGAAGAGGCTGATGCCTGTGAGGCAGAGTGCTCCAGCAATCATGAGGAACGCCTGGACCGTATCCGTGTAGATTACAGCTACCAGACCTCCTGTGACTGTCAGCAGTGCTGTCATGGCGATGAGAAGGATGATCGACAGATAGAGGTTCCACCCTAAGGACTCCTGGATGAACAAGGCCCCGGAATAGAGGTCCACGGACAGCTTGGTGAAGATGTACAGGACGAGAGATAACGCTGCAAAATACACTTTAAGTCGGTTCCCGCCGAACCGTTTGGACAGGTACTCGGGCATGGTGTAGACTCCGGACTGAATATACACAGGGATAAATATCCAGCCTAACAACTGGAGCAATAATAAAGCGTTTAATTCCCATGCAGCAACGCTTAAACCGCTGGCAGAACCGGATCCAGCTAGTCCAATGAAATGCTCGCTTCCGATGTTGCTGACGAACAGAGAGGCTCCGATAGCCGCCCAATTCATAGAGCGACCAGCGAGGAAGTAGCCGCTCACTGTGCCCTTATTGGATTTCCACATGGCGAAGAAACCAATCGCTAGAACCACGATGAAGTAGATCACTACAACAGTGATGTCTGCCACTTCCATGATGGCAGCCCCCATGTTTGAGCACTTTTGTAGCCCTTTAACAGAACAGAACTAAATGCTGGTTTCTGTCCGAGTGCAATATCTCTGCAGTTTATCTCTTGATGTTAGATATAAACATTTAAGTGCAGATACAATGAAATAACACTAAAATCCAATTCCACACCTAACTTTAAATCTGATTTTAGGGCTTCAAACTGTTTCTCTGTTTTGCAAGACAATCATAAAATTCGGTAATCTGCACATTGTCATATATACAATGTAAAGAAGTTGTCTAGTAGAAGTATGAGATGAATCTTGTTCTTTTGTCCTGAACCTCAACTTTGGGAGTCAATGCAGGTTGTGGGTTGGCAACTTGCAAAATGCGCTGCATTGTCGGTGGGTTTTGACCACGGGAGGATTCTGCAAAAAACAACGAAAGTGTAGTTTTTAAAAGTAATGTATTAGTAAAATTATATATATATATAAAAATTGTAAATATACAAGCCCAAGCTTAACCAATCCAAAATGACCAAAATGAGGACATTGCACAACCATTTTAAAGGCTGTGTTATACTACTACTATTTATGTGATGATGTTTATAAAGAGTTTTCCAGAACATATAATGCAGAAATTGAACTTAAAGGCAATGAAGTTTGGGACTACTCTTACAAACATTCATTATTTCAGCTGCCATATCAGGATGTTAATCATTGACCTCAAAAAGCCGCTATCTGCAGGCCGTACTTCCCATTACAAGTAAACTGCTCATCAGCTGGGTGATCTTAAGTCTCTGTTTCTTCGACCTTGAGTTATATGTTGACAAATTTCCACGAAGGCTTGTCAAATTATACATAAAAGAAAAGTCTAATGCAACCCCTTGTTATATGAAGACCACTGCAAGCTGTTTAAACAACAAAAACCATGTTTCTTTTCTTTCCTGTGTCGTCTTTCCGATGCACCTGCACGGCGGAGCCTCTCATAAAGCCTATTGTTTCCTCATCGCTGTGGCCCTTCCAGACAGCTTGGGAATGACAAACAGCTGTCTGAGGGAAGTGGAGTAGTCGGTGCTTAACCCTTTCCGCCAGGCTGCAGACCGACGGAGCAGTTCAGCAGGAACAAATGGGAATAGATTACATAAAAAAGCCCCATCACTAAGACTTGATCCTCCAGTTTACAGCAGGAAGGGTTGCATAATAGTCCATAATAGATACTAAACACCTGAATATCAGCCAGTGGTGGGAACTTGACAAACCATTATTTGCAAGAATTATTGATTATTTTCCAGATTATCTTAAGTTTAAAAGCATTAAATAAAATTCAAAATCCCATTATTATTTTCAATGCATTCGGAAATCTTGGTCTATTTTGGCCCTTTTTTCATTATTTTCATTCTGCCTGTATATACCACTTGAAATAATGCCATGTTTTGTATAATTTATTTTCAGCTATATGACCTGATATGATTTTTTCTTCACTTTGACTTACATGATTAACATTTTGAACCCAAAAAAAACAAAATAAAAAACTTTTTTACTGGGAACATTGCAAATTACAATCTGGTTCTTACTGTGTTTTTATCTTTTGTCACTCTTTCCTGTTGGTACATGTGAAATTGTATGTATGCGTTCAACAGTCTGTGACTGTAGTGGTACCTAGTGGCCCAAGATAAACTTCCTGAAGGGGACAATAAAGGATATCTGATCTGATCTGATCAAACAAAAACTGGCACAGAGCTTCAAGCCAGTACTTTAGAGGGAAGCTGACGACTCACTAAAGAAGAAGTGTCCAGTTTTATAGATGCAAAGTAAAAACACAGACTGATGCAGACAGAGTGCATGTTACACACAGCATGATATTTATAGTTCACATCTCAGCAGCTCTCTAGTAATCACAAGCTGTATTTTCTGTAACCACCAGCCTTGAAACAGGACTGTAGTATGCGGGTCCTGCATCTTAGTGTTTGCTGCTGAGCAGAGCGTGGAGGACAACTGGGGTCAACTGCATGAATGTTTGTAATACTTTGGAAAAACCACACAGCTTCATTTGCTTCATTTGAGCATGAAGACGTTCCACCAGTGTAAACGATCGGGAACAAAAGCATCGGTGACACTTCCTCACCCGGGTATATTAGACCTTCCACGTGCAGGGTTTACTCTCGATGCTACTTACAGTACAGTCAATATTGATTTAAAAGAATTAGTACAAGGCTAACAGACTTCTTGAGGGAAATGTTGTATAACCAGAGGCACAGAGGGTTTGTCATTTCTAGCTTCAAGGCATTGGAGTTCCCGCTCTGATGGAGTTTTATTCAAGACTTTTGTCAAACAGGTTGGAGCTGCTAGGATTTCAAAAATGTATTTCTGTTCCATTAAACAAAGGCAGTGACAACTGTTATAGTACCTCAACGTCGTGGTTTCAGTCCATGTGGTTTGAACACTATCCTGGAGGAACCTAAAACCTCTCATGCACTGAATGTCCTGCACCTTATTAGATCTCTGCTCAGGTTCAAGTTGGGTGAACCTTTAAACCAGGAACACAGCACTTTATAAAACATACTGATCCAAGTAGTCTAAGATGTACTCAAAGGTCTAAGTATTACTTCCCTTAATACTTTTAAAAATAATATTATTAAAATAATGGTTGGTATGACTGTCCCTTTAACATTTTGCAGGAGAGAATTTAGCAGCAAGTTGATGATTTAAATAATTGTGTTCATTATTTTTTAATTAATCATGATTATTTTATATCTCAAAGGGACTTTTTGTGTTACTTAAAGTCTAATTAAATGTTTTATATCTCTATATTTTACATAAAATCTACAGCAATTTTTCTAGCTGATACAAAATATATGAAAATTGTAACTTCGAGAGTTACCTAATAATTCTTATATAATACATTAAAATGAAAATGTTTATCATAATATTCATGTGTGCATTAAATACTGCAAATTTAGATTATTAATAAATAAAAAATATGAATTAACTAATATGTTATGATTTATTTTTATTATGGATAAAGCTACCAGGCAGTATATAAAAAATATTAAAATGAGCTCCACCTGTACCAGCTGCATAAAGTGCATTAATAACTGTAATTCAGCCTTATAATATACATGATTCTGCAGGACTTTTAGATTACTTTTGTAGCTATTATAATGTAAAACTCTCAATTTCACATGTAACAGACTATTTTTACAGTTGGTATAATTACTTTTACATGAGTAAAACATTTAAGCTTCTTCCAACACTGCAGCTTTTATTAATGAAAGACACAGACTTGCCCGTTTTTATGTCTATCGATATTTAAGTCGCACTTAAAACAGTAAAGCAACACGAGACTCACGTGCTGAGCGGCCGCTGTCCTCTGCGTCGGCTCCCAGTCTGCCTCCGCTGTGGAAAAGTTTACTGTCGGACTGGTTTGAGTCCCGGAGCGGTGAGATCCTCAGCCTATTAACCGGAGCGCGAGGGTCCGCCCACAGCATCATCATCATCACCTGGGCGAGGGCGGGAAACAGCTCGCGCTCTGATGGAGGCGGATGATGTGCAGGCATGCGGTGCGATGACTGAATCTAAGAGATGTTAATCTGACTTTGAATAGTTTAATACTATTTAGATATATGCATCACGACTGCTTTTAAAGAAAATCAACAAACACAACAAACAAACAATTAAATTAAATAAAAAGAAAAGAAAAAAGTAGATAAATCATAATAAGAATACAATTATATTAAAAACATTAAATGCTAATAATTACAAAAAATAATTTAAGCAAAAATAACAACAATGTATCCATTTAAAGTAAAGTATTATTGTTTTGTGTATTAGTCTACTGTAAACTGAATAATAAAAATACTATAATAATCACTTAAAATACAGAAAGTTTGAAAACAAAATATAAAAAAGCCATAACTACTAAACTGAGAACAATCTGCATTCCCATTTAAGCCTGATTTGTGCAGAAACCAAAAAATACACATCTTACTTTATGCATATAATGTAGGCTATATATTTTACATGAAGTAATGATAAATATTAAGGTACTGGATTCATGAAAATATGAATAGGCCTACCAGTGAATGATGGAGGATTATCACTTTGGAAACTGACATTAAAACAAGGATATATATTCTATTTTACCTTTACACTTAAAGGTGCAATGTGTCATTTTGGTCAGCTTATACTCTTTACAAAGCAAAACAAAATGGCAACACTTAGTAGGCCTGTGTCCTGTTTACACCGTGTTGCCTTCAGGTCACCGTCAAGTTCAGAGCAGGGCAGTAAAGGACATTACCAGGAAGAGGGGAGCGGCAGCACTGGTGTCACCACAACAGGTGGTTTGGTTAAGCTCTTATTACTGAGTAAACACAGCATCAATGTAGACAATGAAAGGCCCTAAAACATTTCAAATGACTGTTATATGTGGATTTAGGACTTAATCTGACTACTAACATTAATAAATAAATATATTTCACATTTTGGGAAACAGAGCTAGAGGGGCTGATTTAGCTGGTTAGCTTAGCTTAGCATAAAGAATGGAAACAGAGGGAAACAGTTAGCCTGGCTCTGCACCAAGGTAAACTCATCTGCCTTCCGAGAATACTTTAATGACTCTCATAAATTAGCACACTATTTCTCATTCATGAAAGCTGTCACATTTAGCATTAGTGGTTGGATCTGCTCAGTCGACATCAACTCCACCCAGTTTCCCGCCTCAGTAACTGACAAAGATGGCTAAATTCAAGCATCAACTTATCCTTTTATGAAGACATCAAAGACACAATGTGCCCATCTTCATCCATGTGCCAACATCTACCTAACCTGAGCTACCTGAGGCGCTTCAGGTTGGTCTGATGAAACTATAATTACTTACTAGAACTGAGAGCTTTGTTAGTCAGCAGAGAGTAGCTGTCAGCTTTCCTGAATCATAAGATACAGGAATTATTGTTCACTTTTGCTGAAATCGCAAGATAGGACATGTGGCTTTGGTGGAATACATGTTATACGTCACGTAAAACATTTGCAGAGATACGACTCTGTATTACAATCCACATTCATAAGTACCAGTAACTCTCGGGGCTAGCCTGCACATGTAGTCTCAAACTTTATGCAGAAGGTAATTTTTATGGAGCACTCCTGTTTAAGACGTTGCTCCAAACTCCACACAGAAGAGCTGCACATAAATGTAAATTACCAAGATTATCCAGCCCCAAAAGTAATCCCATGTAATTTGTACAGCAGTTTATAACCCATATTTGCATTTCTAGCCAGACAGCGCCCTCTAGTGGTTGAAGTAATTAACACTGTAGTGATAATATAGAGTATAAAGACAGACAAAGTCCACTTAGGGCAGACTTTACCAAAAGTAAACATTGCTATTTTAAATTCCCCCTCTCTTAAGTTTTAATGTATGTGAAAATATTCTGCTATGATTAATATTTTATTTAACATGGTTTTCCCGTATAAAAAGTAAAGGAAAAACTTTTAGATGGGGCATGAGACACATGTTTAACTTTGATTTAAACCCATATAATGTACAACAGTGGACAAAAAAACAGAAACATCAAAAACAAGGAACTTCAGGCTCAAAGTAATGAAGTTGATTCACAAGTTTAAATTCAATTCATGAAACAAGTTTAACAAAATTGTAGCTTTTCACATCTATTGTATTCGTTTGCATTATATTTTCTCACCACAATATCATTTCATCGAGAAATATTATTGTGTAAGTGTAAAAGTTAAAGTAAATTTTTTTTATACAATATTTAATATATATATATATATATATATCTAAGACACACGTTAAAAAAGATCTAAAGGAGTCCTGTTCATCACTTTGTAAGTTTTCTGTTATTCTTCAACGTGTTTTCCTTGTTTCACTCTATTAGTTTGAGTTCATGGATTGATGAGTAAACCAAAGGTCGCTGACATTTTACCAATGAGGATGAGCACACACTGCACAGCTTGCAGGATCTCACACTCATCTGTGACATAGACACATATATGTGGATGTACACAAATACAAGCGCACACACACAGTTACTTATAAACCCAACTGCTCGCACAATGTGTGAGTCATGAGAACGTGGACACTGCCTGACTTGGCACTGTGTCTGCGTGGCTGTGTCTGAAAATACATGTGATGTTAAATGTGTGTTTGTACCTTTGCATGTAATTTTACTTGACTTTATTTTACGTAGTTGCTGCATGTATGCGTGCAAAATATATTTGGATGTTTTTAATGTTTTTGTGTGAGTGTGTTGACCATGAAATCCAAACACCCATTAAGCATTGTCACCATGAGGGCAAATCTGCACACACACCATGATTTTGCAGTTTTTTAAAAAACAAAATCTGAGTGAATCTGAGTTAGACAGCTTCTGACGTTAGTATCACATACTGTGCTGTATAATCACTACTAATAACTGTAACTCAAAATGCAAAAGTGCATTACACTGTATTCTCCCTAATGGCCAGCAGGGGGCGACTACACCAGCTGCAACAAGAAGTCCAAACATATAGAAGTTTATGAAAAAATTGTCCTACTTCTCACTTGATTTATTACCTCAGTAAACATCATCAAACTCATTGTGAATTTATGATCTCAATCACAGGTTTCATATCTTCTTCAATACAGCATAATGTTCAATTGTACAACCCCAATTCCTAAAAAGTTGAGACAATAAAACAATGTGACACTAGCTGTGATTCCATTAAAGTTTAAGCAAATTTAGAAATGTTGCATTAAAGGAAATGTGAATTCTGGACGTTTCCATCAACTGGTTTAGAGCAAATAAACAAAGCTGCAAAGATGGCAGTGCAATGTAAACAGTGGAAGAAGTAAGAGAGAAACTATGACAAAAAAGTTCAATTGGGAAACTTATAATTGTTCCTTCATGTCAGAGTAGAAAAACGTTTCCATCCCGTTTAGTGCATTAAATATTTTTCGAAATGACAAAAACCACCTAAAAAGGGGTGTAAAAACGTTGAAGCTCTTCCCCAGCTTCACCCTCTCGTCCAAATATGGTCACTTCTGGCTAAAACGCAAGCAATGGACAAAATGATGAACTCAAAAACTAAAGTCCAGAAACCAATGGGTGACTTTCCTCAATCTTCTGTTATACAGTCTACAACAGAAACAGAAGTTTTGACTCTTTTCCACGTGGCTTTGGAAATCACTTCTTCATCAGAAAATGTCACTTCATTTACATAGAGATTTCCCTCTCTGACTGAAGTTTCATGCTAAAATATTTTGCCTTTTTTCCCGCCCTACTGATGTGAAAACACTCCGATTTGAACTGAACATACTGCGTGTGAATAAAACATAAAATATCCAAGTCTGGATTGCTGCTGTTGCTACATTCAGCCACTAGATGGTGCTAACACACAGCAATTAAAGCAGCAGCATAGAAACTACATTATTTAAAACATCACTCACCATGAATTTGTCCTCCACCAGATTCTGTTTAGGATAAAAGTCCATCTTCCCAGGCCTAGTTGGTCCAGGTCTGGAACAACTTGGCAGTTTTTGCTGTTTTTCAGTCATTTTGAGCAGCTCATTTGGCAGAAATCCATCCTCAGCTGCTTATATTAATCAATCAAACAAAAGACAAAAAGAATCTTCAGATTATTTCTTTTAAATAAATAAAAATATTGTTTTCCTGCTTTCATTGGTGTGAGGCCTACATTGCTTTGGCTCTGTGGCATGAAGTGACTCGTCAATGGAAATAAATGTCACCTGTTTTCAATTAACCCGACTGCCTCCATAGAAAAACATATATTTTAGACGAGACACTACAGGAGATTTCTGGCTTTTTGCTTTCATTCATGTCTTCTCTCAGACTCGTGTTTAATTGTTTATTTTGTCTCTAAATCTCACCAAATTAGATAATGCAAAATTTGCATATTAAACATCACATTTAAATGCATTATCAATGCATGTACACAATGTATGAAGTTTTACAATACATATCTTTAAAGGACATTTTATCAGTTTCATTATGTTGCATTAATGTTTATATTTGATCCTTATTATCAGGGCCTCATTTTAGCTAATAATGTTTTTTAATAACAAGAAAAACTAGAACAAGTGATCAAACTGCCATGAAACTGGACAAACAGTGAAACATTTAAGCTGGTTTGATCATACCAAGACACTTTAAATTGTAAAAACTTTCATTTTTCACCCATGCAGATTATTATTCTGTGGAACAATGGGCAGTTCAATGTCTCAGACTGTAGATGGCGCCACTCGTCCACTAATCAACCAGCACCACTGGCTCTATGCTCTGAAATCCACCTTTTTTTTAATCTAAAGTGTCTGAAATGTCTCCATGTCCTAAACTAACAGCATCACATTACATACTACAGTGTTACTTATAGTGCTGTAGATTATTAGCTTTCTGAATGTGGGATGGGATTAAAATCATGACCAGATTTAGTGTCAGTTCTTCCTCTCTGGTCCCTGCATCTTCGCTCTACAATGTTTTCTTGCTCTCCCACTTCCCTTCAAACATGAAAACTGTCTCCACAAAGACGAAGAAACAGCAGCAGAACTCTTTTCTTCATCCATCAAATATTAATAGACCATTTTTGTGGTGAAATACTGACTTGAAATTTCAAGAACCCACACTGTCAATCAAATATACACAAACGGGTATCCCTACTGAGGGAAACCAAAACATCAGATAAAAGGCAGTTTTTACAGACTATATTTAATCTCATCCCTCAGCAGCCCCGCGAGTCTACGACACTGCTGCACGCAGCTGATTGACAGACGGAGACAAACAGCTACATGACTTTTTGGCTTGAAAACAGTATTTTAAGGCTGAAGAGGGAAAAGTATCATCATCATCTGCTGGAGTGTGAAAGGAAATTTCACCTTGAACAAAATCACTAAATATTTATGTACCCGTCTCTGCCACCCAAGGCTTTGAACTGGTTTGTTGTATGTTGATAGTATGTAGCTGAATATTCCTTTGAATGAGTTGTTTTAAAGGGGACATAAGCTTTTCTGCACATTTTCATGTTCATACTTGTATTTGGTTTCTACTAGAACATGTTTACATGCTTTAATGTCCAAAAAACACATTATTTTTCTCACACTATCCATCTTTATATACCTGTGTTCACCTTCTGGCTGAGACGCTTTGTTTTAGCGCCTGTCTCTTTAAGCCCCCAGTACATCCTGATTGGTCAGAGTTTATGGGTCACGCCCTTAATCATGCATAACTTTAAGCCTCAATATATTCTCCCCCTTCAAAGTTTTCATGAAGGAAAAAATTAACTATAGAGAAAAAAAGTGTTTTTTTGTACCAGGAACATGTTTATTTCTACTTTACAGTTGGGCATTTTAACATGGGGGTCTATGGGGATAACCTGCAGGGTTGGCTTCATGTTGATGCTCAGTTAAAGAAAATGATTCTTAATTTCAGGCAATTATACACCAATGAAAACATAGTTCTGAATATTGTACTGCATTCAAGACAATTTAGAAAATTTCTGACCTTCTACTAGAGAAACCAACATAAAGCACTTGTCAGTGTATCTGGTTGTAATAGGTGTAATGTTGCAGGTGATATTATGATTACATGATGTAAAATCCCATAAATGAAATATTTCTCATCAAACAGGGTATACAATGCACAGATATCAGGGGGTTGGGGTCAGTTGGGAGCCCTGATGGCACTGAAAAAAGAGATTTCTCTGCAGCACAGACACCAAAGAGAAGAAGGAGGAGGGCTCTATTCTTCTGACACAAACAGAGCTGGAGCTCTGAGAGTTGCTGGCGATGGCAGATGGTGGAGGGAAGGAAAGGCAGATGGAAAAATCACTTCCAACATGTTTATCATCGTCAAGAAGTGTGTTTGGTGTGTGTGTGTGTGTGTGAGGGGGAGACGATCCCCCCGGGGTTAATGAAAAATGTGATTGAATTTTAAGAAACACCAGTATAAGTGACACTGGTGTGGGAGAAAGGCTGTACATTATGTATCTTATATACGTTTTTGTCTCAAGTTTCAGTGAATCTCTGTGGAGACCTGTAGAACACGACAATGTGACTCATACCACCCCGACAACAATCGATCACACACCAACTATCTCAGCGTTCACTTAAATATTTATTACAACTGTGCCACTCCCTAAAAATACAAAATGTAGAATATAATAGCAAAGATATGTCCGGATAGATAATACAGAATAGGATGACCTTCGTCCAAGAGCGTCCATGAAAACACAGGAAGTCAGGATCGAAAACTTTCAAAATCTATCAACAACTAATCACTAGTGATGGCCAAATTAAGCTTCTTGAAGCTGTGTATTTTAAGAGCTCACTCCTGTGAAAGTCAACACTGATTTAAAGCAGGACTCAAGATGTGAGTCCTGAACTGCTGAAACTTTAATGCATACGTACAGTCTGATGTTGCCAGGGCAATAAATGCATCTTCACAGCCTTTACCATGGTGAGACTTGTGTGTAAGTGGAAGGAGGTGGCTGAGAAACTTGAGAAACACAAATGACTTTGTGACCTCTGCAAACAGAGCGCTGACAGCGTGAAGCACAGAGTCTGAAGACTTCTGTATCTGTCAGTGTGTGTGTGTGTGTGTGTGTGTGTGTGGCAGAAAGACTTAAGAGCGAGAGGCTTAGATTGTTATAGAAAGTTGTGTTTGTCACAATTCGTACTCCTTCTCAAAGTCATAACTCAGTCAAATCTGAACACACAGACATGATGCACGTATTTTTAGGGTGGGTGTGACTTATACACCCCGAGGATATCATACTCACAAATAAATGTCCATAAATCTGCTTATAAATGTTATAAAAAAAGACCCTCCTTTAAGAGAAGTTGCTTGAGAATCATCAGATCGGATTTCCAGCTTTCTTCAATATTAAAGTAATTCAGTGGTCGTTGTCAACATCACATAACAGCTCTCCGAAAGTGAAGCCAAACCACCTTGATCGCCCCCCGGTGGCTGGCTGCAGTGTGGCTCATAAGCCCCACCCCCTTCCATGTTAGTGGATGGGACATGGCCAAACTAAGAAATCTAAGTATATGTCAATTCTTGATGGTTTCTGTTATTTAAGTAGGATGAAGTTTGTTCAACAGTTCAAGTTATTTGATATATTTTGTTTAAAATAATGGCGGCTCCACCAAAAGATCGCTACTTTGCAGATCCTGAGTTAGATGCTAGATACCAACTACTGAACAGTGGGTTAGTTAGGTTAAGGAATGAGGAGTGAGATTGGTTAAGGTTAGGGTAAGAAAATCAGAGGCAGAGTGGGGTTGGTCAAGACTTTGACGTAAAAAGTAGAAAAAAAACAACAACATCTTCAACGTTCGATGTTTGGGATTTAGCATTTACCAGTTTGGCTCCAAATGCCCAGGATGGCAGCTCCTGTATCCAAGACACTTTGGCTTCATTTTTGTACAGTGTAACGTCTTCCATCTTTATACTCAGCTCCAAAGTTAGGGGAACTGGCCAAAACTTTGAGCATGATTATAATGAAGTAAGACAGAGAATAATAATAATACGCAAAGGAAATCCATTAATAGCAACTTTTGTCATGCTGCGCTATCAGTGTTTTGTGAAATACTCCACATCTGTTAATGTTTAGGTTTTATCAACAAAGTGGAAAGAACTGACTCCAAATTTAAGTTCTCGCAGGGAAACCACTAATCTTCAGCTGTCTGGGCTCCGACAGAAACACTCAGAGGTTATCACATGTTTACGGTCGTAGCAACACTGATTCAGAGTAAATATTTAGCCGAGCACGGTTTCAACTCATCTAACAGCTGCGAATTAAGGTGATCGGGAAGTTTTTAAAAAAGGATAACTGTCTCTAACTGTCATTTGCATCCGTTCATTGTGCGCTGACCTTGAAGCACAAGCTTGTTTGCTCGTAAAGCTGTTTTCCCGTCATTAATTAAGCTCTTAATGAAATTTGCAATCCTCAGAATAAACATGAGGCTGTAGAGCAAAAAAAAGGGCAGTATTTTGGCATTACTTGTACTTTGGAATTTGTGGGAGGAAAGAACTTGATTAAAGGTTAAACAAATGTCTTCCTGTCAAATTATTTCTCATATCTGTGGGATTAAGTTAGTCCAGATATTGGTCCAATGTAAAGTCACAGAGAAGGAAAAGAAATATCTCTCTCACTCTTAAATTCTGCCTCTCAACCTCTTTCCCTCCCTGATTGTTCCTTCTTTCCGTCTCTCTCTCCCTCTCAGTTGTTTTAAATAAGGGCGTCTTATTGTCTGGGGGGACATTTGATCCTCTCTCACACACACATACACACTCCTAAACATGCTGACACCAAATGCTAGCTCAGCTTTTTTAACGTAGAGAGAGAGAACTTGACAGATGAATGAGGAGGAATAAACCCCATCCTCTCTCTTTCTTTGTTTTTCTCCTTCTTTTGAAGTAAAAAACTGATGCAGTGAGCCAGAGCTCTTATGTAACTCATGAGAATGTGTGCTTACATGTATTTGACTTGGTAACATTTTTCTTAGAGGGCATTGTGGTTCATTAAAAGCAGATTATAAAACCATTTGAATGAGAAAGAAAAGCTTCCAGTGTTGGTCATACGCCTGTTTGAAGATGAGATGTTGTGCTCTGATTTACAAACAAATTTGCACTCTGAGCTAAAATGTACAAATTACTATGTTTTCCAGCAAAAAATGTGCCCACTGGCGTTGGCTCAAAAGAATTTGGCTGCCCCCCTCCTTCCACAGTGGATGATGAAATCACAACACAGGTTGAAACTGTCCTCACCACTGAAAACACGGTGTTTACAGTACATACAGTCATTTGGCTGCGGTTTCTGTCAGAGACAAAGACTGTATAAGAGAAGTGTGATAGCCTCTGGGTCTTAAAAGTGAAGCCAAGGCAGAATTACATTAAATCTGCATTCTTTCTAATGGCCAGCAGGGGGAAACTCAAAAAATGGATGTGTATAGGAGTCTATGAGAAAATGACCCTTCTTCTCACTTGATTTATTACCTCAGTGAACATTCTCATAATGAGTTTATATTATCAATCACTAGCTCCAGGTCAGTTAACATGAATTATGGATGCACCTTGCTAAGTAAGCTAGTTAGCTAGCACTACCATTAGTACATTTGCATTTTCTATGTATAGAAAAAGTACCTTGAACTTGTACTAAAGTACAGTACTTGAGTAAATTTACTTAGTTACATTACACCACTGAATACAACTGATATCAATCAAATATTTGTCACATTGATGAGTTCAAGAACACATATAAGTTTACTATATTGTATATCTGTGTTTTGGACCTTAAAATTAGGGCTTTTTCTATAATATTGTTTTCACAATATTTTCCCACAACCCTGCCAAATGTAGACCAAAGTAGCCCAAATTACATCAACCAGCCCAATGCTATGTTTCTCATCGAATGCAAATAGAAGGAGCCCAACTGGGCAGAAACTAAAGCTGAATGATTTATTGGTCGTCCAGTATTATCATCTGATATTGCTTTATAATCAGAAACAGTCTCAAAAATCCCATATTCATCATAATCTTGCCCACCTATGGTTACACTCTCTCTGAGTCCCAATATGGTCACTTCTGGCTCCAAAAACACAACATGGCGATCAGCAAAATGCTAAATTCCAGGCTCGAACACAGTCCACAAACCAATGGGTGACTTTGTGGTGGCTAACCCACAACTTTTACACAGTCGTTGGTCAAAAACCAATTCCCAAACGGGTGCATTTCATACCTCAACAAAACAAGAACAACATGTCACCAATAACTGGAACTGCATCTCTCTCAAACAGTAAAATAAAGAAAAAATTACCTGAGTTGTGGCAAATAAAACCCTCGGTTATGTTTGTGGAAGATGATTATTACGGTTAATAAAAATGTCAACATTAATCTCTGTGACGACAATCTTTTTCCAAACTTCAGCTTCAAACTACAAATAGGTGCTTATTTTGTCTTCAGGACTTCAACACACACTGTGGCAACTGAATTATAAATGAAAACCTTTGTGAGCAAATAAAACAAAAAGCTCATTCCTATTCTGAATCAATAACATTTCTGCACTGCAGGGCTCCGTCCTCCTGGGCCGCTGCAGGGAACACATTCTGTCGGAGTAAGAGGTTTTTTAATGAGCCAATAGCTCAAATATATGGATGATAACTTCACCCAGGAGGGAAATTAATAGAGGGAATGGAACATTAAGATAAAATAGTTGATTAATTTTTTTTTTGCTTTTTTGCTTTTCTGCCTGTTATATTCAGATCATAATTAAATGTTTCCAATAAATGAGAAAAGGATTTTTGATATGGAAATTACAAATTAATATCAGAAGGTAGCAATTTCATAGAAATTAAGGGATAAATTAAAAACATGGAAAGGAGACAAAAAGGTAAAATCTGCACAAATAAACATAATTATATTACCAGTGGATCAAATGTGTGACACAAACAGGACTCCTGATAAATGCTTACATGTGTTTGATGTGTAAATCTGTAACTGTTGCAATAACAAGGTAATAATATGTCAGTTTTTTTTTTTTTGTTAATTCTGCTGCCCTCTTGTGGCCAGCAAACAAACAAAGAAAACATTGATGCAGCCTTAAAAGGGGTAAAAAAAATAAACCTTGAATTGTTTTTGTTTTGATTACTATGTTCCATTTCTATAGAACATTATTTGCAATCTTCTGCATGATTTATTGACATTTTGCATAAAAAGCATTATACTTTCCTTTCCACCAACAATAAAACATTGTGATGAAGCATGCCTTGCTATAGATTTATTAATATGCATACTGTATAGACTGTTACCACCTTGTATTACTGTATTATTAGCCCAATCATACTTTATAACTAGTCAAGAGCATCCATTAGACACTTATAATTCCATATAACTGCCCTCATGATGCACTATTGATGTGGTTTTATCATATAAAGATGTCCACTTATTCCATCCTTTTTGCTTTTGCTTTGGTCTTTTGAAATAAATGTAAATAACAGAGTTTCTAAAAATGGTCAGGGGGCAAGAACACCCCATAGGTACTCAGTGGTGGAAAAATATTCAGATCCTTTACTTAAGTTAAAGTACTAATACCACACTGCAAAATTAGTCCACTACAAGTAGAAGTCAAACTACAAAAGTATCAGCATCAAAATGTACTTAAAGTATCAAAAGTAAAGTTGTTATGCAGGATGAATCCACTTAGATTGTTTTATATATATTCTAAATATATTATTAGATTATTTGTATTGTAGTGTTTAAATTGAGTAAAAATATGACTACTACTATACTGTTATGAGGTGTAAAAATAATAAAAGAAAACACTTTAAACTGATTATGTTTTTTTATGTTAAATCTCAACCTGAAAATGAACTAAAGCTGTCAGCTAAATGTAGTGGAGTAAAAGTTACAAGTTACATAAAGTGGAAATACTGAAGAAAAGTTCAAGTTCATCAAAATTACACTTAAGTACAGTACTTGAGTAAATGTACTTTACACCACTGCAGGTTCCAGGAGTCAGGCTGCTAAAGGTCATTATGTGGTCTGTTAACCATAAAAGCAGAAAGCTTTGCTTGGTGGTTTGGCAACAGCAAACCCAGCAGGACCGAACTGGCCTGGACTCTGTGCTGAGGGTTAATCCAGTAAGTCCTGGTTCAGACGGTCACTGAGACTCTCTGAGTGACGAACGGCCGTCAGCTGCTGCAGCGTGTGGACTTAAATAACCTCAGCGGGCTGTATGCAGTTACATTCATGGATTAATGGCCTCAGAGTTTAATGTAAACATCAAACATGATGCTCTGCTGCAAACTTAAGTTATTATTTATGAGCAGAATCGATTCTTCCACAGCTTTAACCCGAGCTTCTCGGTAATTCACGTATTGACTTCACTATAAACAGAAAGGCCCTAATGTGGAACATTTTAACATCAATGCATCATTCATCAGTAATACAGACATTAGTGGGAACATAGAAACACACAGTAACTAAACTAATAAAATCAGTGAAAGGTTTGAATGCCTCAGCCGGACATCAGGAATAAGAACTCTATCAGTAAGTAAGAAATAATTCAATTCGCCACCATACAAAGCTGGAAACAGACACTCAGGGGCCCATAGACCACAATTTAAACTGAGTACAGTGTGATTCAATAGGAATTCACACTTTTATATAATTAAAAAAAAAACCTAAATAACAATATTTGAACCAAGCTGCAACCTCTGGGTATTAAAAGTGAAGCTGATGCAGAAGTGCCTGAAACCTGCATTCTACCCAATGACCAGCAGGGGGCGACTCCACTGGCTGCAAAAAGAAGTGTGATCGTAAATGACTCCCACTTTTCACTTGATTTATTAGCTAAGTAATCATTCTCAAAATTAATTTATATTCTCAACCCAATTGCCAATTTGTTTGTTTTTTTATTGTCCCATTTAGAGTAAAATAAACAATGAATCACACTCTTTAGGCGAGGGATACACTGTGATTGACAAATCACTACCACTGCAACAATCACGATAGATCAAGCAAAAAAAAAGAAATGCAAAAGAGCCAAAAGCTGCAGTTCCTTCACATCTGCACTTGAGGTCGGCTCCAAAATGAGTCAAACTCCATAGACCCCCATGTTAAAATGCAGTCAAAATAAACAAGTTTACAACATTTTAACATTTTTTGTTGCCAAAATGCCAAATTCAAGGCTTCAAAAGGATATTCCATAAAAAACAAAACAATGGGTGATGCCACCATCTTTTATACAGTCTGTGATCTGAATGCAGAAGTTTGTTCCTGGGAAACCTTCAGTGCACCACCCAGGGGAAAAACCTTTTAGTAATTGATACGACTGAGACAAGACGTCAACGTCTGAATGATTTATATCCAGTGAAACGCTGTGGCGACTGGGAGTTTTGGGGGTAAATATTTCTGTTTCAGAGCATCACTGAAGGTACAGTTATTTTTAGAACTGCTGGAAATCTACGACTGGCACTACTGGGCCCAGGCTTTTAATGTAAATACACAGCTGATTAATGTTATAAACCACAGAAAGCACTGGATAGATTCTTCACAGTGACTGTCATAAAGTGTCGATGGTGCAACAGGTCAAAACAGGAACCAACACCAGACAATTGATCAGTCATTTCCGTGTGTTTAATGACTCAGTTTAAGTAGTCAGACTTTTAAGTAGTCAGACTGTAATACACGTCTTTTTATTACAACATCACCACATGTGGTCATATTACTCAGACTGGATGGGTCATTTTGCAATCAAATAAAAAAAACTAAGTATTTATAAACCCCGTAAAGTGAAAACATCAGACACTTCTCTAATCGTGGCTGAAGTGTAAAACATAGCAGGACAACATCTCGATGCATGAAGCTGCTGTTTTCTTTGAAACATAGCTGCAGGCGGGACTGGTGCAGCGTTCGAGGAAAAGACCCAGGAGAACCGCAGAGAGCATGTTAGTGAGAGAAGGAGGTCGCTGCATCTGATAAACCTGAGGCACAGTTTGACTTTTGTTCTCAAGGGGACGACCCGACAGAAAGAAAGAAATCCATGTGAATTCTCCAAGAAGCTGCACTTCACTACATGTTACACAACACAGAGGAACGTCTCTATCAAGGACGTTAGCTTGGGTTTGATTTGTGCATTTTTAATGTTAGCTTTTGACATTCAGTAACTGCAAAGCAGCATCTTAAAGGAAAAATACTGTGCAAGTGTCAACCTGCATTCTCTCTAAAGGCCAGCAGGGGGCGACTCCATGGGCAGCAAAAAGAAGTCAGATTCTATAGAAGTCTATGAGAACTAACCATACCACTGAGTTGCTTTGTTACCATTTGCCTAATGAGTTTATGGTCTCAGTTGATGTCAATTCTTTCTGGGTGTTGTCTGTGTTTTTGTCCTTGAACATTTAACACGTTGAACTAAAAACACATTTTCACTGCGTGTTTTTAGTTCCTAAAAGGTCACTTAAAAATGTCTTGTTGATCGTCTGGCTGTATGTAAGGAGTTACACTTAGACTTAAGGAGTTGGCTGTTCATTTTGTATTATTGAAATACCTTGCTAACCAAGCTAGCATGCTATAAACCATGTGGGGATGTTATAGACAGGAAACAAGTTAATATATTTTTGTAGGCCAACCAAGAAGTTAGCATCATTATGAGGTCTAATGAGAATTTACCTATTTGATTTTCGGTTGGATGGTCTCCAACAAGCTTACCAGCAATTTTGACGAGCTAGCAAAATTGAGAGGTTAGACCCTAAGGCACTAAAATGCTAATTTACTTAAGTAAATTCTGCTCTTACAGGTTGTATTTAGTCAGTCCATTTAGTCCATATCCCATCATTCTGCACTCTGAGGGAAGATTTTAACCTTCGTGTACATTATATCCACCCATTCCTCACTGGTGGGTGGATCTACTTTTAACCATTTTCTTGTAACAGCTTGCCTAAATTTTAATGATCTCCAGGGAATTATTCCCGGGATTTTTGTCGTCCCTTGACTTTGACGAACTGCACCAGAAGCAGTCGCAGCAAAGACGCTAATTCAGAATTTCTCACCACCTTTTGAAGAAACTGTGAACAAACTGTTTAATTCAGACGTAGAGCTTTTTGTTGAGCATCAAACGACTATAACCTTCAGTTTCATGGTAAGAAAAAGCCTGTAGATCCGAAACACGTGTATTGATTTGTCCGATGAACACTTTTCCTCAGTAGCTTTGAGTTCTTTTCCTCTCTGCTGTTTTCCATATATGGGCTAAAATCATGCATGTTCACATCTTGCAGGACGGATGTTAGAGATGAAAGATAACAACTTGTGAACATTCATGTCGTTGGACATCTGAACACGGTTACATGATTGACGGTGAGAGCTAAAAATACTGTGCATTCAGTCTAAATTTAGCTTACATTACAGTGACTGAATGACGCTCTTCTGCTGACATGATGTTTCTCTATTTAGTGTCATGTTAAATATGCATAAATGCTTTCAAAATAAAGCACTCCAAGTCTAAAAAACATGCTCAAAACATGTGCTGATGTACATTTTGCAGCCTGTGTGACTCCCAGCGACAGAAAAACACACCAATTCTCGCCTTTCCTTATTCCATGTGAAGAGCGAGCAGCCACTCCTGCCCAGACTCTCTTCATTAAGTAAAGAAGCAGGACCGCTGGGTCAAACTCTCAGTGGAAAAGAGGTTAATGTAAGTTGGCCTCAGGCTGAGTATGAGCATCCACAGAGCATCACAGCAGCCAGAATAATGAAGGGTCAGCAGGATAATGATGGGATCTGACACTATGTAATGCACACACACTGACTGCTCTGTGAGGTGTAAACTGGATGCTTTCAAATCATGCCTTTCTTCTTCTTTGCTTTGCTAGAAAATGTAAATATAAATACATGTTTTTTGGGGGCAGAAAATAGATAACAGCCTCAGTTTATCCCAGAATAAACTTCATGTCTATTAAGTTACAGCTTATTTTTTACTTTATTTTTACTTTATTTTTATTTTTACCATAAAGAGCCAATACAGTTTACATGATTTAGAGTTTGTAATACAACAACATTTTCTTGTTGGCTTACCTTTTTGATGACGCTTTCATTTCCATAGTTTCCTTTAAAGTCATGTGAAATAAACTTATTTTCAGTTGCAACTCATGGTCTCCTCCCCCTTTAGCCAGGTGCAACATGTGACTGATGTAACGAGCTAAATGGCTTCACCTGCACCAAACACCTGCTGCAGGAAAGAACTTTGTGGGTGTATACGCATTATTTTTTAATATTTACTTTGCTCTCACTAAAGGTGAATACAGAAGAATAATTTAACTGATAGAAATCACCATAAAACTCCTCCAGCTGATTAGTTACAATAAGGAAATACATTTTTTACGCCTTATTTTGTTAAATTTGCTAATTTGCAAAAATGTTCACAAAAGAAACCTTAACATTAAATAAAAAAAGTCACTTTGTCGACATATTACAGATAGATCACTCCATAAATCAGATGAATAGATATATCACCATCACACTTCCACTTTTTTTTATTTTATTTAGAAACGTCCAAATAAGGCATTATCTAAAGTGAACTTTTTGGTGAATTTACAGACACAAATTAAACATCTCAATGTGTATTTTGCATGTTTTTTCCCACCAATTTTCCTTCTTCATATATAATGGAAGAGAAAAGCCCTGAATCTAATAAAAAAACAAGCAGTAAAAGAAAATAACGCCTCAAATATTTCAAACTAAAAACCCATTTTTGCATAAAAGAAATCCAAAACCTGCATCCTCATCCTGTAATATTCCTGAATTTCTATAAAGGAATATCTGATCCTAAAGAAAATCTCAGTTTAATCAGCTATTATAAAGCAAAATGTATGTATATGATGTTTACAGCTCTCCCTCCTGTGCTGTCATGCCTGAGCAGGGGTGTGAAGTGTGTGTAATGACACACAGGATTAAATGGTGGGTGATTGTGTTTGAAGTGTGACATGTTTTTTTCCCGCCCTCGCTCGCTCGCTCCGAGTTTATGTGACCGTGAAGTTCGGTGATTGACGGTACGACGGCCGTGTTTGCACACAAACGCTGACATGACCCACATCGTCTCTCTGCGTCCAAACGTGGCAGCAGCAGCAGATCTGGGTCACAACAGGTTACACATGTTTGTCTGTTAATCCACTGCTCTATACTTAACACCACTGCAGCTGCAGCCATGGAAACATGCCATAATAAAGTTAATTGAAAGGTCAAATGAAACACATAATCACAAATGTGTTGGCTCTTTTTTTTTTTTTTGCACAGACTTTTACTTTTACTCACAAATGCAAATATATTCTCAACCCCTGCCGCGTTATCGCATGCTCACGCTCTTATTTTGCAGCTATTGTTAGCGGAGAGTGTGTGAGGATCATTTTATCTCCGTATTAATCCCTGAACTCACACTTTGTGTTTGCAGGTGTCAAAAACAGCAACACAAAGAGAAAGTTGCTTTTCGTTTTATACATGTAGAAAAGAAACTTTCCCTGCAAGCAAATACACACAAGTTACTTTTGATTTTATAATATAATATATTCTCAGTTAAAAAGTGTAAAAAAAGATGTTTTACTTGATCATTTTTGTTCATACATGCTTCTTCAAAAACAACCAGGTTAACTGGTAACAGATGAAAGCATCCTGTCTTATTGTTTAATTCAGATTATTGTCATATGAGGATTAATTGTGTGCATGTAAACACAGTATCAGGACGACGTGCAGTGATGTGTGGAGGTCGTGACCCCAGAGCAGCAGGTCAACTTCTCTGCATTACACGATCCAATGAAGCCAAGAACTTCCCAAAACAAATCAAATCTGATGTGTGTGAATCCAGGCCGGGACAAGCTGCTCGATGAGCCTTTTAAAGTGATTGAGGATTAAAAGGTTGAGTCGAGTTTTATGAGGAAGTTTAAGTGAAATCTCCGCCTGTGAGCTGCTTTTATATCAGACTCGTTGATCTGAAGGTTTTCTCTTATTCTGAAACAACTCTGTTAAAGTGTTTGCTGTGGACATCACTGAGCTCCGTTTGTTCTCCAACGTGTCGTCACTAAAGCGTGAAGAAGCTGATCAGGGGCGAGCAAAGTCTGCAGCAAGCGACAGCGGCAGCCTCTTCACGGCTTCAAACGACTTCAAACACAGACATGTCGAAGCCTTTCTGACTCGCCTTATCCCTTCTGCTTTAAAGCTCCCGGAGGAGCATCAGCTCAGAGCCCTGCAGCCTCCGAATTACAGCACTGATGTCAATACACATTGTTAGTGATTAGTGCCTGAGTGTGTGTGTGTGTGCGGCACTGTTTTGTACATATTTTAAGGACTGTGATAATACAATTTTCGACACTTGAGTCCACAGGGGCTGACTTAGTATTTTGGGGGCGTAAAGCAAACACTGAAGGACTCAGGAGGGGAGGGGCTGCACCCCTGGGTGCCACCACGGACTAAAATAAAATAAAAAGCAGCCAAAGTGTCCTTTGAGTGACTCTAAGTGAGTCATTTTACAAACATACATACATTAATTCTGCGTACATATAGATGGTTTTGCATTTTTAGTCATTTTCTGTTTCTATGTGGTCCTTTTTGTGGTCATTTTACGTCTATTTTTTAGCAGTTTTTCACCTACTTGTTCTCATTTTGTAGTTGTTTTGCAATCTGTGATTATTTTTGCACCTACGTTTAGTCATTTTAGTAGTAGTTTGCATACATTTAAACGGTTTTGCATCTATTTTTAGTCATTTTGTGTCTTTTTTTTTAAAGAGATTTTATGTTTCTATGTGGTCCTTTTTGTGGTAATTTTACGTCTTGATGTTTACATCTTGATGTTGATTGTTTGATTATTTTTGTACCTACCTTTAGTAATTTTGAGTCTATTTTTAGACTTCTTATGTTTCAAAGTGCCTACTTAGATGCCTTTATAGTGGATAAAATGAGATGCAGTGCCCTCTAAGATGACCTTCCAGTACAGGAAGAGTGTGCAGTGCTAACTTGGGGGTCCTTCCAGTGAAATAAGTGCGATGCAGCTCCCTCTAAAGTGCCCTTAGTGCAGTACCACCTACAGTGCCCTTCCAGAAAAGAAAGCAAGATGCAGTGTCCTTCCTGTGCAGAAAATGGGATGCAAAGCCCTCTAAGATGCCTTTCAAGTGGAGAAAACACAATGCAGTGCCATCTAAAATGCCCTTTCAGTAAAAAAAAGCTAAATTTAGTTTGCTCTATGGTGATCTTCAGTGCAAAAAACAAGATGCAGGTCCATGCAGGGTTCCCGTCCAGTGAAATACATGATGCAGTGCCCTCTAAAGTGCCCCTCGAGCAAAACATACACAATGCAGTGCACTAATGGGTGCTTTACAGTGAACAACACACACACATAGAAAGTGTTCTGTGCTGGTGCTTTGTGTATTATTTCTTCAGTGGGCTGTAGGATTAGTATCAGTCTTCCATCGGTGAGGGATAAATGCATTACATTACATTTCAACACATAAAGGATAATAATACACTGATGGGATATATTTAACACACGGCTCCAAACGTCCCTGTGAATGATGTGATTTTGAAGGGCACATTTATGCAGAACATCTAATTGATATTTGTTACAAGAGCCCTTTAGTGGCCCTGGGAGGCCTGGACGGCTCCCCGTCTCCCTGCTGAGTTTACCTCCCATCTGGAAGGAGGAACTGGCAGCAGTTGGACTTTCACAGAGATATGAGGTGGCGCGGTGCCACCCAGCGAGGAAGGGAGAGTCATACCTACAGGACCAGTCATCTGTGTATACTTGGATGTGTTTGCATTATGTGGATGTGTGCCGGCTGAAGAGTTGGAGCGCTGCCACGGTGAAGACACAGCACCGTACAAGGACAAGGCCTGCAGGAGGAGCAGGAGGAGGAGCAGGAGGAGCAGGAGGAGCAGGAGGAGCAGCCGCGGCTCCCTGACGCTGCAGGTGGAATAATGAAGGTCACAGTGACGGCTGGTTCAAGTCTTTTCTCAGTGTTTTCTTCATCAGCGGACACCTGACGAAGCACTGTAACAGTGTGAGGGCTGCTTGTGTTTCCACAGAGCGAGAGAATCAGTTTCCTCTTACGTCAAGTCAAGAAGAAGACACAATGTCACAAAAATCATTAAATCTGGGAAAGGTCAATGCTGAAATCTTTCAATGAACTACAAGAGATTTACAAAACGGTGAGGTGAATGGGACGCTGCAAATTCAGCTTTTTGCAAAGGTGCACAGCAGCAGGCACCAACATATTTACTACACAGGCTCATAGTTAAAGCTCTTCAGTCTGTTTTTGTTGTTGTTTTGAAGCTTTTTGCCGTTTTGTGTTTCTTTGTGGTGATTTCTCTCTTTGTAGTTGTTTAGTTTGTGGTTATAAGATGTCATTTTATAGTTGTTTTATGGAATGTTGTAGTTTGTTTTATTTCATTTTGCAGTTTATTTTGTGTCATGTTGTAGTTTGTTTTTTTGACCTTTTTATTTTTGTGTCCCTTCGTAATTGTTTTGTAATTTTGTAATTTTTTAAAATGTCTTTTTAAAAGTTTGTTTTGAGTTTATTTGTAGTTGTTCTATGTCATTTTGTAGTTTGTTTTGTATCATTCTGTAGTTTGGTTTTCTCTCTTTGTGGCTCTTTTATGTCATTCTGTGCATCATTTTTATCATTATTAGTTATTTAGATGTTATTTCTTTAAATTTGACCACAACAGTCAGGATCCATAATTATAACATATTGTCTTATTCAAACAGAAGGATAAATTCTTCAAGTTTGTCATGAAAAGCAAATAGATCTGAAAGCTTTGTGCAGTGTAATCTATTCCACAGTAAATAATCAATGAAGCTGCTATCATTTCAGACCGGACCACAGATTAATAAAAGTACAGTGGTGGTTCTGCATCAGTCTGAGCCTTTGTGTTACTCTCTAAATGTGTCTGTGTGTGAATGTTTTATAAATCAACGAGCGAGAGAGAACAGAAGATGAAAGAGACTCTGAGAATGATCTAACTGCTCTGAAGTCCACATCCAAGTGTGTGTGTGTGTGTGTGTGAGAGCGAAAGCACAAGAGGGAAATTTATGGAGGAGCGAGGTCAAATATCTTCTACCTAATAATAAATCACACACACACACACACACACACACTGCCACCCAGCATCTCTCCATCCCCCACCATGTGTTGACACAGTTTCTATGGTGAGGGGAAGGTGTTGACGAGTCATCGCTGCATTCCTGGGATCCTGCTCACACACACACACACACACACTTTAACATTTACTCTGGGGGTCAGTGGAGCGTCTCTCCCAGTCCAATATTTGACTGCTGCTGCTGTCCCAGAGGGAACCGTGCGCTCTGTGGTGGAAGAAGAACTTTGTAAGTGTTATGAAACAGTTTAATCAGACGCCTCCACAGAAAGATCAGGAGACGAAGAGCTCCGGGCTCAGACATGTACAGAGGAACCCACTCTGTCCACACAGGAACCTTAAAGGGCCCTCAGTCATTTACATCCTCTTTTTTTAGTGGTTTGCATCTATCGAGATGGTTTTGCGTCTATTTTTAGTCATTTTACATCTATTTTTAGACTTCTATGAGGTCATTTTGTGTCTCTGTGGTTGTTGTATGTATGTTAATTTTGCACCAGTTTGTCATTTTGCATACATACATTAATTCTGCATACATTTAGATGGTTTTGCATTTTTAGACATTTTATGTTTCTATGTGGTCATTTTACATCTATTTTTTAGCAGTTTTTCACCTACTTGTTCTCATTTTGTAGTTGTTTTGCAATCTGTGATTATTTTTGCACCTACGTTTAGTCATTTTAGATCCCTTAGTAGTAGTTTGCATACATTTAAACGGTTTTGCATCTATTTTTAGTCATTTTGTGTCTATTTTTAGACATTTTATGTTTCTATGTTGTCCTTTTTGTGGTAATTTTACATCTATTTTTAATCTACTGTTTTGCACCTAATTGTTCTCATTTTGTAGTATTATTTTTGTACCTACCTTTAGTAATTTTGTGTCTTTTTTTAGACTTCTTATGTTTCAATGTGGTCATTTTGTGTCTCTTTGTGGTCGTATGTCAATTTCTGCATCAGTTTTAGTTTTATCCCTTTATAGCCGTCTACATACATTTAGATGGTTTTGCATCTATTTTTAATAGTAATATGTTTATTTTTAGATGTTTTATGTTTTTATGTGGTCATTTAGTGTCTCTTTGTGGGCATATATGTCTATTTTTTGTGTTTTTTAGCAGCTACTTCTGGTAATTTTGTAGTAGTTTTGCATTTCTGTGATTATTTTTCTTGCACCTGTTTTTAGTCATTTTCCATCCAACGAGAAGGGGAAAAAAGTAAAATAAAATGGAAAAGACTGATATAAAATACACTAAAAACTGGGCAGTATTTGAAGATTTATGGTTCCCGTGGAGGATTTCTGTGTCTGACCTTTGTGTTGATGAAAGTCCTGAAAAACAGAAACCTGATACACCTCGCTACACTTTCACGGTTTGTGTTTAGTTGCTCTGGAAATCGCTTGATAAAATCCAGACGGGAGACACACCTCTTATGAAAACCTCACACACACACACACACAGAGAAATACATCAACACACACACACATCCGGTTTAAATTCTTTAACTTCTCCCAGTAATCTGAGGCCGAGCTAAAGGGCGGAGGGGACTTAGTTTGTGTAAATACTTGAGTATATTTTCACTTCACAGTAGCTGCACATGCCTCGGAGCCGCCGCAGAGCATTGTGGGTAAACTGATCAGGAACGAGGGTGCAGCAGCACCTGTGAGTGACGGTGTGAGGAAGCACAGCGTCGCCTCTCCGTCGCTGCAGAGCTGGAAGTTAATTGCACTGAGTCTCCTGCTGCTGGTGACGAGTCAGCGAGATCTCACCCCGAGCCGGCGCTCCGCTCCGCTCCGGCAGCCTGCAGCCGGTCGCAGGCTGCTGAAAAGATGCTTTGGGTGTTTGGGGGTTGAAGACGTCCATCATCTCGCAGCCAGACGAGTCGGGCTGCAGCAGCTCCTGCAGGGAGAAAGCTGCCGAGCTTCCTGTCTAAAGGGTCATTCTGGGAAAGTCTGGATTCATGCAGCTCAGGGTGAGTTAGAGTGAAGAGCTTTAAAGGGCAAGCTGCAGGAAATGTTTGTGTTATATGATGATTTGTAACAGGACAAATTACTTTATTTTATTTTTTTTCTCAGGTTTTTATATCCTTCTTGACTCTGCAGGAGCGTTATTCAGGAATTCAAATGCAAACATTCACATTTTGGTCAAAGAATTTATGTTTTAGCATCTCACTTCTACTTCTCCAAGGGATTTTTGCTGCATATCCTTCCTTATTTAATTTTTTTTGTTTCAGCCATTTGCCAAACAAGCACATTTTCAGAAATTAAAATATATAATTCTTCTGTTTGGAGCTTTTCCATTTCCAAAAAAGCGTAGGTGTTTAAAGGTAAAGAGGGATTTCTTTTTTAAATGAAATCCTGCATAGTATGGCTTTAAATAAAGAAGAAACCAGAAGTTTTAATCATGCTTACTGGTGGGAAGCCAGTGAGGGATCGTGTGCCAGTCAAGTCATCCAGTTTTTTTGGAAGTGCAACTCTACTATGAATCTCTTTAGTGCCATTTTATATTAAAAATGGATGAAAAACATCACGAGTGAAAGTTTCTGGGTGAAAATCTGATCATTTGCATTTTTCTCCAATTTTCTATTACGAGCAGAATTTTCTGAGCCTTGGCACATCAGGAAACAACTTTTGGGTGTGAAATCCAAATGCAAATCTGTTTATTAAACTGCTCCTGATCCAACCCGAGCATTTTTTTGGGGGAGGAAAACAGCTTCTGTGTTTAAACGGGCAAGCAGCAGACAGCAGAGTGGCGTGATGGAGCCGAGGCTGTTTGCAGCTGCTGTAAACATCAGCGCTGATTACAATGACTCGGAGAAAACGTGTCGCCTCTGGTAGACTCTGGGGAGAACAGGCTGCTTACTTCTCTCCATGTGCTGCTAAATTTTTCTGTCTGAAATTTGATGTTATGTGGAGCAACCCTCAAGTTGTGACACGTTTGGAGGGTAACGCCACCAAACGTGGCACCTCCAAAGCAGCACACAAACAAGAAATATCCTGTTTTTTTAATCTCACACACACACGACTGAGTCAATTAAGGAAGACAATGATTTGACAAAGCCACATGATCCAGAACAGGCACGAACACACACACTCACAGAGAGAGAGAGAGAGAGAGAGAGAGGAGAAACTGGGTCAAATGGACCCTGAGAGAGAACGAGTGCAAGTTAGAAAAGCCACAGACCGAGCCAATCGACACTGGATCTTTCTTTTCTCTCATCTCCGTCTCATGTGGAGATGAGAGGAAGAGAAAGGGTGATGGAGGAAAGGAGAGAGAGAGAGTTGGATGGAGAAATTGTTGTTAAAGAGGTGTAAAAAATATCAAAACCCCAGGGAGCGACCGAGGTCTCAGCTCATCTGCATTTCTAATGAAGAGCGATCGGTGTGGGGAAGAAAGTGAGCCGAGGAACGGAGAGAAAGAGACAAACAGAGAGAAAGACTATAAACAGACAGAAATAAATCCCATAAGACTAACAAGGGGATGGGTGACACAGTAAGAAAGACACGCAGCGAGGAGGAAGAGATATAGCCGTGGTCCAATGTTGAATTATAAAACATTTATTCCGCTCGAACTTTTTGAAGTTATTTTCTTTTTCAGATGTTCGGAAGCATAGAAAAACCTGATTGATGGCTTGCCCAGAGACGGAGAAGAAAAACCAAATTGGCCCACATTTGTCACAAGTCTCAGAGCAGGAACTGTGATCACGACCACATCAGATCCCGTGGAAAAAAAATCATTCGGCAGCCGCGTTTCAACAGAGAGAGGGCAAACGTGGGCCAGATAACGTGCTCCGCAGTTAAAAAGCTATTGTTGTTATTCAGACAATAAAGCAGGAACGTGTCGAACAAAACACGTAAATGTTGATTTGGGTGAAGCAGGGCGGCATCAAAGGAAACCGCAGTCTGAACCCGCCACAGGCTCACAATTTAGTCTTTAATTGATGGATTAATAATCAACAAAGCAGAAGCTGAACAATCAGCTCCTGTTGCTTCTCTGTGGACTTAATTTAACTAGTTTTATTTAATAGTTTAAAGTTGAACTTGAGGGGAAATGAACCTCTTTTCCAACAAGATCTCGTTCTAGAAATAACACGTCGTTATACATGTACGTACGGTATGTGGGTGTAAAAAAGGCTGCAGTGTTGTTGGATTTATGCTACAAAACCGCTGATCTAGGTTTAGGATAAAACACTTCCTGGTTAGGCGTGACAAAAGACAGTTTAAAATGTAAATAAAAGTAGATAAATGCAGGAAGTTAAGTAAAAGGGTGATGTGAGCCACAGAATTTACGTAAAAAACGTAATTTAAGTAAAAAGTTGTTTACTTTTGTTTTCCCACTGGACACAACCCCTGTTGTTCTCCTTGGTGAAAGTAAAAACACAGAATACATGTTTTCAATATAGTCCTTCAAGTGTGCAGTTTGGTTTTGTGTAAGTGACCCTAGGAGGTCTGTGCTCTCCGAGTGCTTTTCTAGTTCCATATTGCAATATATAATCGCAGAAAAGTGCAAAGTCAGATTTAGCCAATATCATGTAACCACAGTGTGCATGAGCTGAAAATAACAAACAAAACCAGCATCAATTTGGAATCTGTGCTAACGTTAGCAAGCTAGCTTTTGGGTACCACCCACCCAGGGGTTTCCATGGATACGTCTAAAACACCATGTTTTTGGACATATCTGTGATCGTAGTTTATATTTCTGTATCCAAAAAGTGAAGACAATTAAATTTTCACTTTGACATCCTGGTAACAACACTTGTTTGCTCCACAAATGAACACGTCACATCTCAGCTTTTTTTCCCACTGTACACAAACAGAAATGCAAAAAAGAACAAGTTGCTGTTTGAGGTGAGCCAAATCTCTTTTTTTGTCTTCTCTTTTATATGATTAATAACTATTTCTTCGTCAAACAAAGTGCGATGACAGCAGCTGGGCTGTTTTTTTCTAAAAGTTTCTCATCACTGCTGCAGCTCTGACAAACACTTTCAAGACGAAGCGGCTCATCCTGAGATCACTGGAGGAAAAAAAGTCATGAAAACACAGTAAAAATGAATACATCTTACAAATCTATTTATTAAAAAAACATCATGATTCATCATACTCATTGCAGTAGAATGACAAAGTAAAAGGACACTGGGGAAACCTCGCAGTGTTCAGTGGCGTGTTTCGATGCTACGTGTGTTTTTACTGTTAAGAGCGTTTGGCACAGAGCCCTATTATTCACCTGTGTGCTCCAGTGCTGTGAGTGAGTGTGTCTTAATAATAGTAAAACCCATTTTTGAATACTGCAACAGCTAGAGGTACACACACACCTGTGGAGTGGGTTAATGGAGACGTATTGGAAGAAGTTTGTCACCATTAATCAAGCAAAAACACACATAATGCATTCGAGTTGGGCTTCAGCTTCACGCCACAGTGCCCCGAACTTAAAAAATATTGCTGCTGCTTTCACCGTAGCAGGGTGGCAACATGTTTACAGGTCTGTCTTGGTATTGTATATTTGTGCATCTATGAAGTAAACTCTTTTATTATCAGTCAGACATGTGTATGGATTTGGATAACAGCTCAGTACTGGCTGCCTGGCCAGACTAATCTTATTTATTTATGATTTTCAGAAGGTTGCATTAGGTACTTATTCATAGTCAGTGTATTACTGCAGAGGTTGGCGGTTGGCACGCCCCCAGTTTGGCCGTCTTAACTTAAAGGCTGTGGAAACAGGTGTCATTTACACTCTATTAAAAACCACCAGACTCCATTGACAAAAACAGTAATTTTACCACATAGAAAACGGGAGTTGCTCATCCACTGTTGCTTCAATTGGTTAGTAAATTTGTGTTATTGTGCAACTTTTTTCCCCAACTAACCTTTTAAAACAACAAAAAAGTCACACAATAATACAAAGTTACTAACCAATTAATGCAACAGAAGATGAGCAACTCGTGTTTTCTGTGAGATAAAATTACTGTTTTTGCCAATGGAGTCTGGTGGCTTTGGGGAGGTCATAGCTAACAGCTTCAGTTTCCCTGCGTTAACCTAAATAGTGATGTAAAGTAAAGTGGTGAAAATATTATAATATAAATATAGCGTACACTATGATATTGCTTTTTTTTTAGGTGGCTATATGTTTTGCTGCAGACCCCGTACACAGCAGTGTATTGCTTAGCTTCAATGTTGACCGCCATCGACTGTAGGTAATGTCCTGACTATGCAAAGTATTTCAAACAACCCACTTAAAGAAATCAGAAGTATCTCTTTACTGTTGGCTCTGTCTGAGGGTGAAGAATACCTCAGGCTTTACATGAGCTGTGACAGCCTCATAAAGTTTGGATAGTTGCTTAAAACACCTTTTTAAACTATTTAAAACATTAAACAAAGCCCTGTCCAAGCCCAGTCAGTGAAGGAGGAAACACAGCCTGGCACATCTTATTACAAACCTAACAGGTCTGTTTGGATCCTGCTGGGTTTGGACAGAAACTTCCTCACTTTGTGTGTTGTTGTTGCTGGAACTGTGAGTGGGCATTCACACAGCAGTCAACATTACACAACAAGTCATTAATTTTCTCTAAAAACACCCCATAGACTAAACAGATGCCAGCTGATTTATGTTAGGAACAGCTGACTTTCACATTCAGCCGCTGATGTTTTTGTTCTACAGATACGATTTTCTGTTTTGGCTGTTAAGTGCAAGATACAAGACGAGATAAAACACCCCGAATGATTAGAAAAAGGAGCCGCATTTGGAGCTGGACTTGACAACTCTGAAACCACTTTACTGGAAGTTTTCTGGTTACATTTCTAGCTAGTTATAAATGTTTAAGGAACAATTTTTAGTACAGCTTGTTTGACAGCGATAGCTCTGGGATGTGTTTAGCCTAGCTTAAAACGGGAGAACACGTCTGTCGTTTGCCATTCCACTTTAGATGAAACCTGAGCCACTACAGAATGACAAAAACCTTGACAACAGCATTGATGTAAAAACTGTTTATCAAGGACAGCTGGCGAACTAGCTAGCTTGGTAGTTCTAACACACTTTTATGCTACGCTGGTTACAGAAAAGCATAAACTTTATGTTTGGATGAAGCCTAACATTAAACTCTAATTTAGCAGATGGCTAACTAGCTCGCTTTCAACCTTTCGTGCTACACTGGTTACAGAAAATGAGCCGAACAGCCGTCTAACAGACTGCAGCTTCAGAGACGGACTAGCTAGCTAGCTAACTAGCCAGGCCTAGCTTGTCCGCTCTCCTTGCAGCGAACTAATCTGCCAGTGGTGGGCCCACGAGGTGCGCCAGCTAGCAAATTCTTGTCCAATTTGTTGTCAAGTCACACAGAGGCGGACATATTTGATCTAAAGTGGGCTAGAAAATCAACAGAAGCAGGGGCTAAACCAAGCTAACCAACAAAAGTTTTACCAAAATGTTAACTGCCCCTTAAACCCATTGAAATAAAGTGATGTTAAATAATAGTTTAACATTTTGGAAAATAAGGTTATTTGCATCTTTTATGCGACAAGATTGATATCAGTCTTGTGTCTGTGAGTCGAGTCAGAACATAGCTAGCTTAGCTTAGCATAAAGACAAAAGCAGAACAGGGTTTCATAAAGTGTGAACCAGCACCTCTAATTAACACATTTTATCTTGTATTTAATTTTGCATCAAACAAAAGTTTTATGGATTAAACAAACAACCTACATGTTAATTAGCTGGTGCTAGCGAGCTTTTTTAATCCACTTTGGACCGAGCCAGGCTAGCGTCTCCCCCTAGCGTCTTTATGCTAAACTAGACCAACCCCATCCTAACTTTGGGAAAATAAGCAAATGCACATATTTCCTAAAATGCAAACGTGGAACTGAGAAACATGCATGATTTTCCTGTTCACAACATGAAAGTAATTGGGTTTGTTGCACCAGATCCCACGACGCTCACAGCGTGAACACACGAGAGTCAGATTGGTGACAGCTAGCTTTAAAAAAAAGCGGATGTCGGAGACTTTGATGTCATCAAAATGTAACCCAGGAAAAGTGTTTGTGTTGCTCATGAATGACATCAGTCTTTCATTATAAAACAGTACATGCAACTCTTTGTCTCACATACTGTAGCACAGCACTCACACATTAACACACACGAGACTCTGGTAAAATAACAGCAGGATACATTTCTGAATATCTATAAAAGAAGAGTGCTTGCTGTCACCACTTTTAGTGGCTGTTCAAGTGTTGATCTGGCGATATGAACCAAGCACACGTCCGTTAGTTCAAATATTGGCACCACGTACAGTATATCTCACACACAAACACACTAACTGCATATCTCCTTGTAAAGCTTAAAAATGTCTCTTGTTTTAAAATCTCTTAATTTTCAAAAAACTAGAGTTGAGAATAAAAGTAAATATCGTCCTTTTGTTAAGGTAGGAATACTCTGGGGTGGTAGTCGTAGTGCAATACCTCTCGTGTGGGACGCACGCGGAGCACTTTCGTTTTCTGGGACTTTCTGCTGCCCGAACGTTTGCTCCTCCATGACAGAAATACGGCTCAGGCTGCCTAAACCTCCAGTCTCTGCAAATACAAAACAACATAGAAGGAGATTACGAGGCGCCGAACGACGACTCCAACCGCCTCTCCAACCCCAACCACCCCTTGAACTTTCATGCTTCCTCAAAAAGAAAATTCAGCGGGGTACGCTGGGTTGTATTTTGCAAAGAGCCTTGGCATCGAAAGAAGAAAAAAGAAGGTAGTCCAGCCTGAGCGCTTCATGTTTCGTCCCTCGTGGTTCGGCAGCAGGGCGGTTTAGTGGTCCTTTAATCCCAAGTGGCAGTGATGTCTCAGAAGCCTCCTGTTCCTCAAAAACTAAACTCTGGATTCTTCAGAGTTCTTGTGGTCTAAAGAGGGAGCAAACATATCCGTGTAAAAAAACAGGTTTGAATGGATCTTCATAGAAACTGAAGTCTTGTCGGTGCTTGTAAAAGCCCCCTGCTCCTCCACTGCAGAGCTGAGAAACCCTGAGCACCAGTTAAAGCGCTGAGATCGACCAATCAGGCTTCTGTTCCCAAACCGACGTGTCATTTTTACTCCCAATGTCCGTCGCATGGAAACAACTTGGTGTCCCAGTAATCGTCTATGGGCGTGTGTCTGTTGTGTGTGTGGGGTTTCCTGTGAGCGCTGCAGTGTGTGGGTGCGGGGGAAAGTGTTTGTCAGTCCATCTCCAGGTCCATCAGTTTGTTGCGTGAGCGGGGAGTGTGTGTGGTGTTGCGGCAGCAGCACTGGGCGCAAACCAGACCGAGGACCAGAGAGAAGAGGCCCACACCTGCAGACACGGGACAGGGGTTAGACAGGGACTGAACACCACAACAGGCTTAATAATATCTAATTTACAACTATAATAGTTCTATTGCAATAAAAAAATTTTGCACTTGTCCATTTTGTCATTTCTATAATATTCCAATAATTGTTCAGCCGTAATCCCAGGTTTTAAACCTGGAATTTCGGGTCTTGTAGTGCGACTGAATCCGAAAAAAGTTGTGCTGACATTTTATTTATTCTAAAAAAGTTGGGAACTGGGAAAAACATAATAAAGAACAATGCAATGATTTGCAAATATAAAGATATTTAATAATCAAACCATACTCTTGTTGTAAATATACTCTCATTGGAAATTTGATGCATTACGGTTTTATTTCCGTTTTAGTCAGCATCCAAACTTTTGTCAGTTTGAGTCTAAAGTTATGAATTTGTAGCTTGATTCCCAGTCATGTCACTAGAGTTCAAACCTCTGACTTCTTATTTATTCATACTACTACTAACATTACTATACAGGCAGAAGCTCCCATGTTTAAACAGCCTAAATCCGAGTCTTACCTGCAATTAAACTGGAAAATCAAGGGTTTAAGTTTACTTTCTGACCCCAAAAACCTCCCTAATGTGGGATAGTAACTTTCTGTTGCCTCAGTAATATTAGCAGGCCTGAACGTCTGTGATTGGACAAGTTAAAACTTATTCCACACAAAAAAAAGCACTAAAATCAACATTACAGGCTGTTACAGCTTCCAGTTTCCTACTATATCAACCACAGACGCCTTTATACTGAAAGCAACTAAAAACGTCCTCAGCCCTTTCACAAAAACAGCCTCAGTGCCAATTACAGTATATTTTATTAATTGTTAGCGGCTATTTTAAGCCTAAATAAATTCAGATTATTGTCTTCTTAAATCCACTGTGCACTGGAGATGCCAGCTATCAGACATGTGTCCTAAATAAGCTCGAGCATTGCACTGTCAGCGAGTTGAGCAGAAAAAAATAAAAAAACTCAGACAGCAGTTTGAGCAGAGATGTCCACGCTGACAGCGAGCGTCAGAGAGCCAACTGAACTAAAAACTCATTTTTCACATTTTCTGTGACACTCGGCTGCCGCTCTTGGCTGGAAAAGTGCATTTAAACTTTAATGTTTTGGTCGTCTAACTTAACATTCCAGTAAAAAAACAGCCTAATATACTGTTTGTCTTTCTGTAAGACAACAGCAATAAACTGGATGTTGACAATGTTCACTTTACACGAAAGCAGCGGAATGAAACTAAGGACATTTACTCAAGTACTGTATTTAAGTATAATTTTTAAGGTACTTTACTTGAGTATTTCCATTTTATGTAACTTTAGTTACTTTTCAGGTCAAAATTTAACATAAAAAACATGATAAATTTAATCTGATTACACCTATTAAACGAAAAGTAAAAGTAAATGCTGCTTACATAAATGCATCAACAATAATTATTCAATAATATATTTGGAATATGTAAAATAATCTGAGTAGGTCCATCCTGCATGATGAGTACTTTTAATTTTGATAAGTACATTTTCTGATACTTTTGTACTTTTACTGAAGTAAGTTTTGAATGCAGGACTTTTATTTGTAGTGGAGTAACAAATTCTCATAAATAGCTACATTAAATATGAATAACTAAACACAGTCTTTAACTAAAACCTAAGCATTAATATGTGACGGTTACGTTACCTATTGAGGCTGCTACTCCGTATAAGAGCGGCAGCTTTAGAGACTCCCACACTGCAGACGGAGACAGAAAAGGAGAGTTGGTGTAATAACTGACATGATATTCATCTGTGAAATAAAGTGAAATTAATCTGCTCTCTCACCAGCAAACCGGACTGTAAGGAAGACTCGAGAAGACGTCAGCTCTCCGGCTTGAGTCCAGGCTCCCGTGGAGGCCGACAGGTACCAGGGCGTGGCGACGCAGTGGTACTCCCCGCTGTCACTGGAAACCACGGAGCAAAGATAAACGTGTTAAATCACGAGAATAAAACCTGTTTCATGACCCACCGCTGTCTGATCACACCCACCTGTCCTGAGTGCCGTGAATGTTCAACATGTAGGTGTGGGTGTCTTTGCGCTCTATCGAAATGTCGCTGGATGAGTTGCGAGCGTCTTTCCTCACGACGCCGAAGCGGTCCACGCTGGCCACCTGGGTCGTCGTCAGGCCGCCGCGCAGCCTGGTGAAGTACCAACGCACCTCGTACGCCAGGTCGTCTGAGAGAGACAGACAGAGAGAGAGAGGAGTTTAAGTAAAGCTGTGATAAACTGCATCTTTTCTTTGTGGTTATTTGCCAGAAACAAAACAAATTCCTGTAGAAAAACTCCTGATGACCAGTTTAGTTCAGTGTTAGATGCTGGTGCTGAAATGCATTTGTGTGATTGAGCCCTTAGAGCGTCTTTTAGCACAAGACGAAGAAGAAGACTTTTTTTTGGTTACCAAAATGTTATATAACCTAAATAAAGGAACAAAGGAATAAAGGAACAAGTTATAGGACAAAAAGACAATTAACAAATAATTAAAAAATAATTTACAAAGTGAACATCATGTGGTATTGATCAAGCGATTTGGACCATAAAATATTAAGATTTTTTTTTTTTACTCATGTGATAAATCAAGTCAGAAGTCGGGTTATTTTCTCATAGACGTCTATACAATCTGACTTCTCTTTGCAAAGAAATGGAGTCGCCCCCTGCTGGCTATTACAAACCATGCAGGGTTACGGCACTTCCACACTGGCTTCACTTAGTTTAATATCAATGGTAACTAAGCCCCGCCCCTTCCCCTCAATGCACCAATCACAGCTGGACGATGGATGACCACATTTAAACTTTATGCTCCAACTACAAAAGCAGCTTCAAAGACAAACTTCCCCCATTGAAAGTCACATGACATTGTGACATCACTTCCCTAATGTAAAGTCAGTCTTCAGTATAAACCTTTTGGTTATTAGTTATGGAGAACAGGACAGTTTATTGGACAGGACGGGTAAAAAAAGGCACAGCTGCTGAAAGATTTGTGATAAGTTGTTCGGTTGCTTCACTCCCACTTGTGCGGGATGACATCACCCCTGAAGAGACTTCTTTAAGTAGCTATCTTGAGCAAACATTTACTTTAGTTAACAGCCTTCCTGCAGTTAATAATGTGACAAATTTATGTAGATATTTCCATATTTATTATCAATTCCAGGCATGTTAATGTATCATTTAAATAACGCCTTCAAACTGTCAGAATTATTTATGTTGCGTTAACATTTTCACATCAATTATACCTCGAGTTTACAGAGAAGTCCTACTGTACAATATGGAAATCGAGGGAGAGAGAGGGAGTTATTTTTGGACCTCCAGTGCAGCCCCAATTTCACTATGATGACTACAGAGGAGAAGATAACCAAAATCTCAGAGAACAACTCCATTATCGCCACATTTATTAAACACACACCGGCTGCCGCTCCTTCTCCCAGGATGGAGATAAAAAAAGACGGACAGATGGACACACGACTGAAAAAGGAGGATAGTGATGACAAAAGAAAGAAAACAGGGACAAGAGAGAATTTGTGATAATAGATGTAATCTTTGGGAAGGGGGCGAGAGAGCTAATTATTTCCAAGAGCAAGACGAAGAGAGGGAGAGAGAGGGAGAGAGGGAGAGAGAGGGGGAGACAGACAGTGAAGCACAAACTAGTCATTAGTCTGTCAGGGAGAGAGGGACTATTAGCACTGTACCTCCTACACACACACACACACACACTGAAGCACAATAAAAACCCCATGCAGCCTGAGTCATCCTCTGTCATTTAGGAGACAAATAGAAGATACAGATGAAAAAATAAAGAGAGCATTTGTGAACGACAATGTGGAAGAAAAAAAAAAGAAGACAAATGATGATGAAAAACAATTACGGCGAGAGAAAAAAGGGGGAAGAGTGAGAGATGGAGAAACGAGGAGGAAGAAAGAAGAGAATATAATGAAGAGAGAGACTGAGGAGAGGAGTGAACTCACCCACAGCAGAGTAATGAATCACATCTCAATTTCTCTCTCCCTCTCTTCCCTAATGGTTTTAATATTCAAGTGCTACATCATTAAAATCAGTAGTAGCACGAGCCGCAGCAGTAATAACACTGGCCTTGGTTTTAGTTTAGCGTCCCGTGGTCTTTATGTGGTTCGGTATCTGAAAACTTAGATAAAGGGAAAGTTCGGAGCCTTTGAAGTGATGCTGAACGAGGTGCTTATTCAGCAGTGGATGGTGGTCGGCACACACACACTTTGGAGAAGCAGGCAGAAGCTGGAGATGTAGGATGGGATATTTTCACTGCGTTACCTTTCAAATCTCTCTTTCCAGCCACCAGACTCCATTGACAAAATCAGTAATTTTACCTCTGTTTGCTTTAGGCAGCTGGAAATGCAAAAAGATGTCCATTATCTCAATTGGTCAGTTTATTTGTGTTGTTCTGTGACTTCTGTGTTTTAAAGGGTTCATTTGGATTCACCAAAGTCACACAATAACACAAAAAAACAAAACTATCATGAAAGCGGTAAACCAGGAACTCCTGCAGCCTGCACGGTAAAATTATTGTTTTTGTTAATGGAGTCTGGTGGTTTTGAAGACAGCATCACAGCTTCAGTTTCCACTGTGTAAACTCAAACAGGGCAACATGGAGCGTAAACTTCAACTAAAATATGTTTTTATGCTGCCCCCATACACATCTATAGATTGTTTATCTTTCATGCCAAGCTGCACTCCAAACTGGGGATGTGCTGACTCTCATCTACTGCAGGTAACACAGATTATGGATGAGAATCTCATGTAACCCCACTACAAAATAATCCAAACTGTCCCTTTAAGTCCAAGTGACTCTACAGTCCAAGTAAAGTTTAGCTGTAGATAATCTGCTGCAAACACGTCCTCCGAGCTGATTTCTGGACAGACATATTGTCCACACATGCCTCCACACCCCTCCATTAAACCCGACCCATCCATCAGCCGGGGCTCCCCTCGGTACATGCTCAGTAACAGAGGAACAGGCTGACTTCATGTGCGTGAGGAAGGATGGGTATGATAAGAATGATGATCTCTGGGGGCGTGGACTCGCTGTGACCTGGAGTGAGGATCACGTCCTGAACTCTCACCAGGTGCCAGTGATGGCCGGATGGATTACACCAGGAATAGTTCAAAGAAAGGAGCCATGCTGTAAACACACCTCTGAACGATTTCATTTCTGCATACACCGTTTTATTCAACCAGATCACCACAATTTACATTTATAATTATAATTATAACAAAGGGAAGAAGTACATTTTTGGCATTTTTTCTTTCTTTTTTCTTGTCTAAAGAGTTGTTTTATTTTTAAAAAAACTAATTATATCATTTCAGATTCAAATAATATATTGCCCAAAAACTAAATTATTCTAATAATATTTTAGTTAATCAAAGAGACAAAAACATGTTTTTTACATGTTGCAAATCTTCTACCACATCCTGATTTTTGTAGTTTTAGTCATCGTTCCTCTTAATATTTCATTATAAGTTATCAGCTCGTTTTTTGTCTATTTGTCAGCGGGATTACGGAAGATTTACAAGCCAAATTAAGATAAAAAAAATAAGCTAAGAAACTCAAACCCATTAAGTTTAGGAGTTGATGTGATTCACAAGCTATTTTTTCACTTTTGTTTACACTGAGTGTTGCGTTCAATTGGCGCCAGAATAATCTGAAAAATGATTCAAACTCTTATTTTGAAAAGAAAAGCCTCTCAACCAAACGGTGCATTGTAAACACCTACAATATATAACAAACAATGAACAGTCCTGACTCAACTTTGACCTGTTGTACCTTGTTATGAGCTCATAGTTTAGAATAATGTAGTTTGTAGTTATGGGTTTGTTTACTTCCTGGTATTGTAGCAGCGTCATGTTCCCTGAGTTACTTTGTTGAGCATGATTTTATCATAAAACATTATATCCAAACTGTAACAGACCTCGAAATAGAGTCATTTTATTTTCTGCTTTGCTGGAACAGCTGTATTTTCATGTGAATATTGTACATAAAAATAACACATTATTGTGATGGCAACACATTTAAATATATTTACTCGAGCAGTATGTATAAAAAACTATTTTAATCCCTTATATAATGACTATGACTATATTCTTATATAATCACATCATTTAAAAGCGGCCTCGCTGACAGTCAGCAGATATGTGTGTTTCTCTGATAACACCAGGTTACTGTCTGACATTGCCGTTAATGATCAAAGACGCGTTTTGCATAATTCTGCAGGACTGACGCATGAACTCCGCTGCTTGTTTCGGAGACGACACCCGTACACGAGGAGCGGAGCTATAATTAGAAAGCCTCTGCTTTCTCACAGTTAGCCTCCATCCTTTACTTTCTTTGTTCTTGACGGCGGAGAGGACGGAGAACGGGGAGAGGGAAGGAGGGAGGGAAGGGGATTTGAAAATACTTAGTGAGTGAGGAGATTATTTTGTTTATCACATAGTCGTAAATCAACAGCAAGAGGCCCTCAGCAATGTGAACGCACCTCGAGCGGCGTCTTCGGAGAGCACGCAGTGCCGCCACAGACGCCCCCGCCCCCTCCTCACGGGAGGTGCTACAGGAGTATCTGATCCCCAGCAGCCGGCTGACACGCAGCCTCCTGCCCACAGCTGTTCCTCCGCTCAATGCAGACTCTTATCGTCCCCCCATACAGACCCCACTGCCCCCCTACATGAACTCATGAACTCGCCGACTCCCGTCCACACAGTGAAGCTACAGTGTACTGCCTTACTGCACAGCTCCCCTCTGTACACAGTAACTGGAAAATAAAACGGAGTATGTGGTGCTATACAAAAGCAAATAGATACAACATTTACACATTAATGTGCATGCAAATAAAATGCATTTAAAGGGGGATCAAACACAAAATCAAGACAGCCATGCGGTAGATCTATTTGGGATAATATGGCCATAAAAAGACGTTGTTGGTCAACATTATAAATCCCAACTATCTAAACTCAACAAGCTTAAAAAACATCTGTCACTTCCTGTGTGCCCATCTGAGTACAGCGCTGTTTCCATCAACTGGTTTAGAGCAAATAAACAAAGCTGCAGTAATGTACTTTGGTCAGAAGATGGCAGTGTGATGTTTTGCTGTAGGCTAATCCATCAGAAAAAAATAGTAGAAGAAAAAGAGAAAACAACAACAAATGGAGGTTGCTAATCGGACAACTTTGGTCACCTACGAGAGAAAACAAAGAGAAGTCTTCAGAAATTGGATTAAATTGGGAAACTCATAATTAGTCTTTTGTTCTTTCATGTCAGAGCGTTAACAGCTGATCAGTCATTTGAGTTTAATATTCACGAAGTCAAAACTTATTTGGAAGAAGCGTTTTCATCTCCTGTTTAGCACATTAACTATTTTTAGAAAAAGACAAACAACACATCAAGCGAGCTCCAAATTTTTTGATAGTTTTATCGAATCTTTTGGTGATTCCATTAAGCTTTTCTCATGCAAATCATCACATTGCACGACTACAGTATAATTTTGGGAGAAATTTCTGTTTTTTTGGTGGGTTTTGGATCCAAGAAAACCATAATGGAATAAATAATAAGCTACAAAATAATCACAGACAAAACTTATCCTGGGGTTTTCATGGGATTAGTTCACAATAAGGAATTGTTACATCACCATATTTACATACTAAGAGTTTGGTCAAACAGCACAGTTATGGTGAAATGTTCAGTGACTGTAGGAAAAAACTGCATCAAAGTTTTGGGTTGTAACGAGCGGAGCAGTCAGCTGACAGACTAGTTGACGACATCGCGGCCTGTCAGAGCTCCACAGCGCTGTTAGCTTCATTACCATTAGCGCTGTTTTTGGTGTGAAACAGCTTCACTAAGCAGGAGGAGGGAGGTCCTGCTGATTGGACGGCTGAGGAGGAACTACTGTGCATCTCTAATAGAATATCTGGTTCCTGTCTGGGCTAATAAAACTAAAATGGCTGTCTGTGGAAATGAAGACAGTCTGATTGGATTTCTCTGGATTAATCCCTCGAGGAGAGTCCAAAGCGAACAACTGCCTGAATCGCACACACATCCACACACAAAAGACTGACAATTACCACTAGAGCTTCTAATGAAACTGTGTGTGTTCTCTGCTCCATAAAGCAGGACGCCACTGGTAGAGTGGAATACTAAACACTATAAAAACACTATTTAGCCTCACAGAAAGAAAGCCACTGGGAAGCAAAGTTCCCCTCTTACTCGCTGCATGCTTAATAAGACCTCCAGTAAATGAATGCAAATTTTATTTGATATCTGGCATGTTTTACTTGCAGATGCCTTCGGAATACATGGCATGAATACACAAGTTACCCTGACGGAGGCTTCATTAGGCCGACGTCTATATTTTTAACTTCAGCAGCGAAAATACCAGATATGATACAGGGTGTAAAAACAAGCAAAGATTGCATTAGAGAGCTCAAATGTTGTTTCAGTCTTCAGTGGGCCATGAATCAAAGTTTCTTTTTTCACATGGTGGAAATAATGAATCCGTCTCTAATATCCCCAATAAATCAAATACTACAGCATCACATAAGCACACAAGCCTGGAGCACAAGTATTTGACTAGAAATGCGAAAGTGAAAAATACACACTCACTTACATGGAGTAATGTAAACACCTAACTTCTTTCTCTTTTTGTGTTATGGGCCAGATTCATATATATTGACTTCTTCATTTTACATTTTTCTCTGTATGGATCTTGTCCAATGTTTGTGTGTGTGTACTATGGCAGCAAGAAGACTAATAAATGGTAAATGGACTAATTTTAGATAACTTTTCTAGTCATAGTGCTTATTCAGGGGCCAGTAATCTAATACGCCTTAAAACCCACGGATGTATTATTTAAGATATTATGTAATATTTCTGCATGCAAATGTATAAACATTATATATTATATATAATTATAGTGATAGATTTTGTTGAGTTGTGTGCTTACATTATCCAAATGTTTCCAACAATTTTCAAACCCAGAGAGAAATGTAACTTTAAAAAGAACACGCACTGAATTTTGATGCAGAATTTTGAAATGTTGCATTAAAGAAAATGTGAATTTGGGACGTTTCAAATTTCAAGTTGCAAGAACATGTTTTGGCCAGAAGATGGCAGTGTAATGTGTTGCTGTTGGATAATTACATATTGCACGTTTAAACCAGATGCAGTGTTTTTGGTGTTAGCAACCTGTAAATTGGTACCAAACACCAATGGGGACCAATGGAACAAGGTTTTGGTACCATAAGCATTCTGGTGTCGGACTATAGGCCAAGTAGTATTGAGTAATCAAACTTGGCTGGGCTTTGGTTGATTGAAGGCAAACAGTCAATTGGACTCTGATTGAGAGAATACAATTGGTTTTGTAGGGTAAATAAGACTAAATAAGGGTTTTCTTTAAGTTAAAACATGTTATTCAGGCTTGAGAAGTATGGAATTGTGAGTAAAAGCTGAATTTATGGAGAAAAAATGGGACAGAGATTGGGAATTTGTAGAAAGTGAAAATACAAAAGTAATCCCAGGTAAACACTGCTGTCTGTCTCTTGAAACATTTGACATTTTGACACTTCAATCAATCAGAGTCTGCCGTTGGACCTTGAGACATCCATCAGAGCTTTCTCCTGTTGAATGTCATCGACTGTAAACAGAAACACCTCCGAGTTGTTGAAAACCGCAGTGTGATCACACTGAAAGCTGCCATTTCTGAGGATCCCTTGAAAGCTGCTTGTCCGCTCCCATTCCTGTTTAACTGGAAGACCTAATGGAGTGAAAATGATGGCGCCGCTCTGCTGTTTAGGACTATCTGCTCAACAGTTTCAATTTGTGTTTTACTGTCCTCTCCTCTCCTCCACTCCTGCTTTTATACTCCATCTCTCTCTTTATGTTTGGTTAGCCTCCATTTGCTCTAGTTTTTTTTACTACAGTATAAATGTCCAGAGTGAGATGCTGTTTGATGTTTTTAGTCGAGACTCTTCTTTCGCTTCTGCCGAACACCTGAAAAGAAGCGCTAGTTTTCATTTTTTTTGCAGTCATCTCGAGGCCACTGAACACTGGAAAGGATTTTGACAACAAATGAATAAATGACTACTGAATAACTTGCAGGAGACTTCTGTCTGAATGCTTTCTCACATCTCGCTGCTTTTGGAACTCAGAAACGGGGTGAACTAATAACAGAAGTAACTGTGGTTTTTAACTATTTATCCCCAGATAAGCGGAAAATAACATCAGATTTGGTCAATTTCATCACTTCACCTGCATATACAAATGGCATAATAGCAAACAGGAAGTTAGCACCAATATGGGCTTATGGGTTCTTGAGAAAAACAGGCAGAATCTGTATTTCTGACTTGAACTACAACCCCAAATCTGTGCAGAACTTTTTGAGTGTGGTATTTGTACTTTTACTTAAGTAAGGGATCTGAATAATTTTTCCACCACTAGACCAATCATGTTTGAACAGGCTTTGGTGAAATGCAAATAAACTTTAAGTCCATTTGGGTGGCAAATGAGACTGGATGAAAATGTTCTGCTTTTTTTAGCCATTTTTAAGAAATGTATCTCCAGAGAAACAAAGAATCTCCAGTCCGTAGACATTGAGCGATATTTGTTGTCTGGATATCTGCTCTCCACCCTGAAAGACCCAATATTAGCCATCACCCCAAGAGGCAAATCGCCGTCAAATGGGTTTGAGGATTGCTGAACTGCTAGCTTTATTAAAGCTACTTTATAGACTGAGGACACTGGTGGCTCCACATGGAACCATTGAAGAAGAAGAACATCAATATTATCTGCTGTTATTGGTTCACCAGAAACGGTTAATGGAGTGAGAATCCTTTATTCTTTCGGCCATCCGCTCCCATCTCCTCGCCACTTCATGTTCTTAACTGTCCGTCCTCTTTTCAACAGCTCTTCCCTTTCTTTCTCCCGGCCTTCCTCTCCTCCTCGTCTCTCTCGACAGGAAACTTTGCATGCTGTTCCCGAGCCACTCTCCCTCCATTTACTGCCTCCTCCATTCACTCGCTTCCACTCTTGCTCACTTTAACAATCTGTTTAGCTCCCTCCACTTTTCCCCTATTCACTCCCACCTTCTCTCCCTCTCTCTCCATCTCGCCGTCTATTCTGTCTCTACCTCGTTCTGTCTCCCCGGCCGGCTAACGGAGCGTGAGATTGGCTAATTAACGGCTGCCTGTCGGCCCTGCAAAGACAGCTGGGTAATTTGGTGAGAGTGGAGAGGAGGTAGGGAGGAAGTAGAGACTGAGGAGGAAATGAGGAGCAGAGGAGCCAAAAGAGGAGACAAGGACGTATCATTAGACTCACCACACAGAGTTATTTTAAAATATGGCTCATGTTGCCAGGTGTTTGGCTACAGTGCAAAAATCCTGTTTGTATTTAAAAACAAAACTAATGTTGTACGCCTCGTTAAAATGGAAGTTATTCGTCTTATTGTCTGGATGACACACAGCAAGGACCCAGTGATGTCATGATGCAACATCTATATAACAGCTTCAAGCCAATCAGGTCACAACGTTACAGCTGCATTCATTCATATTAACACAAAGTTACAGTAATTATAGCAAATGTGTTGCTAACAGTTTTTCATCCACTGTTGCAGCCACTGTAGTCGTGTTCGCATCAACAAATTTCTCTGCACATTTTGAAGATTCACACAGTTTTTACGCTTGCTTGAAGCAGTTTTTGACTAAATGGGATGGAAATGATTTTTCTGAATAAGTTCTGACGTAGCGAACATTTAGCTAACATGACTGATCAGCTGTTTCCACTTTGACATGAAACAACAATTATAAGTTGCTCAATTGAATCAAATTCCTGAAAACTTCACTCGTTGGTGGCCAAAGTTGTCTGATTAGCAACTTCTTTTTGTCTTTTCTATTCTTCTTCTACTGTTTACAGACAGGTTAGCCTACAGCAATACATTACACTGCCATCTGCTGACCAAAGGACGTTACTGCAGCTTTGATTATTTGCTCTAAAGGATGGAAACTTCCCTAATTCACTTTTTTTAATGCAGCATTTTAAAATTTTGCTTCAACTTTAAAGGAAACACAGCTAATGATGATGAAATAAAATACGATATTCACTCTCCTCTAGTCGCTTACCATCCGTAGCATAAGGGTTGGTGGAGGTCATAACATTGTTGGTTTTAAAAATCAGCTTTCATGTCAAGATTTAGATTTAGCAGCACATAAAATGCAGATGAAATCGAAATTTTTTCGTCGTTACACACCTGATAACATAACTTTACATTTTAATTCCTTTAATTTGGTTTGCAGTCATTTCCAAGGCATGTTGCTGCAACTTCCACAAAAGAATCACCAAGAACGCAACATGATAATCTAAAATACTGACACTACAGATCAGTTCAGCTCACATTTGGCTGGCATGTGGGGGGTTTAATTGCTCCACAAAGTAATGTTTAATAAAATGGTAATAAAATCGACTAGCCCTGTTTTTAACATGTGTTCACATACTAAACACTATACCTACTCACCTTTCATTTAGAGATGCTTGGAAATATTCTACATATGGAAAAATAGCACTGGGAATACTCTGGGAAGCATACAGACAGATCTTTAAGAATACAGATTTCTGATGCAAAATGTGCATTAATGGGATTTTTGACACTGAATCTAAATTAAATCATCTTGATCGACACTTGTGCCTTATTTTCCAACGCTACAAGGAGAGTGTGTGTGTGTGTGTGTGTGAGAGAGAGAGAACAAGTGAAGTACAAAGCTTTATTTTCTCCCCGGAGGATCAGACTGGTATGCTGTTATTTTAATAAAAGAACTTCAGAGCAGGAAAAAAACCTGCGGTATGTTGAAAAGATCCAAACTGTCACAGTTTCGGCTTCAAAAAGGAGGGAAAAATATCTCTAATGGTGATGTCATCTCACTACCACTGATTTCCAGTCTGCAGCAGCTCACAAACACACACTGTCATGACTGCAACAACATGCCCGTCATTCCAGCGGTAACGGACGCTGAGCGGCACGCAGCAGCACGCAGAGATAACACATCAAGGCCAAACAACACACGGTCAAACTGACACAAACACACACTGGGGAAGAGAAGAACGTCCAGTTCACACTGACATGTTTATCCACAGTCAGGATCATCACTGGTCAGAAACCTCCAGACAGGAAGTGATGAAAGACTACGACTGAAGTCTCAAAGTGAATTTAAAGCCACTGATCTTGTCCGAAGCTCTCTCGGGCGGAAACCACACGAGGTTACAGCTGCTGTCTGCTGTGGAAGACGGAAGCTGCCAGGGTCACAAATAAATAAATAGAAAAATAAATACATTCATATGGCTTTAAATGTACCAAAAAAGTCTCTAAATAACCAAATGTAGCTGTGGATTAATTGATAACATTTTCCAAATTGATATTTGTTTTTATTTTCTCCTTAATTTATTTACCTTTATATTAATTCCCCAATTTATTCACTTTCATATTAAATTTTTACTTTGATTGATTTAATTTTATTTATATACAATTTTTATTTGTTTATTTGGATTAATTTGGATCTGTTTTAAACTAATTTTAAAATGTATTTATTTATTTATCTGTTATTTTCCCACTATTTATTTCCTCTTCGTTATGCAAATAATCAAGAGGAAAATTGAATTGTGTCATGGGGTCAAATATATGCAATTAATAAATAAATAAATACATTTCAACATTAATAAAATTATATAAAAATAAATAAAAAAAATAAATATAAGATAAGTGCAAAATATCTATTTAAAAAAGACATAGATAAAAAAGTAAATAAATACAAATGATTCTATATTTTACAATATTTGTGGTACATTTAATAGCATACTAATTAATTAATTAATTTATTTATTTATTTATCAAGCCATGTATTTATTTATTTCTATTTAAATTTAAGTTTTATATATTTATTGTTGGATTTGTTTTTTTTGCATTTTCCCCCTATTTATTCATTAAAATGTCTTTATGCATTTCTTCTTCATTACGAAAATAAGGAAATATGTAATGGGGTCAACTAAATGCACAGGGAAAACAATAAATACATAAATAAATAGATATACAAATAAATTAAAATAAATACAAGATGAGTGCGAAATAAATCTATAAGGTAAATATATAAAGTTACAAATTACAATTTTTTTGATTTATTTAATGGAAAATTATAATTTTTTTTATTTGTAATGTTACCTGCTTCCATCCTCCATAATCCGAGGCGTTCAATGTGCCAAAAATACATTGTATTGGACAAACATCCGGATGATTAAACTGTTATCAGAACACGAGTCTCCAGCCAGACTGATGACCCACTGACCAAAGAGCCACCGCTCCGTCCGAGGCCTGCCGATACTGTACACAGTGAGGCTCTGAAGTAAGACATGATCATCACAATCACAAGCACTACACAGGGTTCACGTGAGGTCACACACACACACACACACACACAGTTAAGTATTTACCTGCAATCGATAGCTTCACTAATAAAACGCGGCACAGTAAATATAATCACTGACTGACTAAGCAGTGAGAAATAATGAGGGTGTTTGTGTGTGTGAGTGTGTTTCACCATGCCCATCATAAAAACAAGCTCCAACAGGAGAGCAGTTTCCAGCCATCCCTGAGGAATGTGTTACACACACACACACACACACACACACGCACACAAAATTGCTGTTGCTCAACCTTTTCTGTTCCCTTCTCGTCCTATTGTGTCAGAACAATGAGCTACAAAGGTGAGCTGGTAACTAATCAACCATTACAGTCATTTGTAAAGCAATGCACACACACACACATCCTTGTCGTTCTATCTTTCTGAGGACCCTCATTGACGTAATGCATGCCCCAATCCTGTACATGAACCCTAACCTAAACCTTATTGTAGGCTTAATCTTAAAACAAGGTCAACCGGCCTTTAAAGTACTGAGAAAACGCCAAAAATGTCCCCACATTCCAAAAATGTCCTCACTGTGTTGGTTCAAAACATCTCTCCGTCCCCACTATGGCACACAAGAACAAACACACATCCTTGTAGTTCTATCTTTCTGAGGACCCTCATTGACGTAATGCATTCCCGATCCCCTCACATTAACCTTAAACCTCATGAAATGAGGATCAGCCAAAATGTCTCCACATTCCAAACAGTCCTCACTGTGTTGGTGCAAAACTTGTCTCGGTCCTCACTTTATTAGACGTACAAGAATACACGCACACAAAGATGTTGAACACTGTATGACACAGCTAATATTACTCAACTGTAAAAACTGTATTAACCCACAATCTGAACACCAATATGCTGCCACACCCTTAAAGATATCGTTATAGTGTGTGAGTGTGTGTGTGTGCTTGCACGTGTGAGTAACAACATGTGAGGAAGTGAAGGTTTGGCTTTTGTCCAAACTGCGCCAACGTAAGCGCCACACCTTTGTTGATACATGTCCCTCGATACCAGTTTGCTAATTGGCCCATTACATAACGTTTCACCTGTGTGTCGTTCACACTCGTGACAGTCAGTTACTTTCTCTGCCACACATTACCAGCTCCGTCTGAGGAACGGCGTCATATTTCTGTATTTACTGGTAGAAAAGTTACACTTCTACATGTAAGCTTGTGCCAAATGTGTATTAATCCACAGCTGAAAATAGTCCCAACAAATGTACTTTTTTTTGTCAGTTTTTGCTCCTGAAGAGTAAACCGAGAGTGTCAGTTACCTTGAAACTTCATCACACACACGTCACACACACCATGAATCAACATGAGTCACACTGTCTGCAGAGGAAACTTTTTCCAGGAAACTTCCCCCAAAACAAAGAAATAAGCAATTAATAGGTTTTTATAAGCATACGAGTCTCTCAAACTAATACAGCTGAGAATAATTAAGCATTTACTGTATCAACGATCCTGATTCCAAAACTGCATGTGTAATCCTTTTTGATGTATATACAATTAAAATCTATACAAAGACCCATTTATCTAACCTATAAAAACAGATTTTACTTTGATTTAGTTGTAATAAATGGATCAAAAATGATACAGAAATAACTCCATCCTGATGCGGATTGATAAAAGTCTGATTTCATGCTCTGTCAGGTCCGCCTGTAAGACTACAAGCAAACAACTTTTAAAATGCCAGTTTTCTTAATGGAGTTCTGCATGATCAGGCTATGCAATGCAGGAGAATCTTTCATGATGGGCTTTCATGGCAGATTTCTTGAAATTTCAACATACAAATATGTGTGTTGACGCAGATTTTGTACATTTGCATTTATTTGCATCTTTGCATTGTTGTTTTTTCCACCTCTGCATGTTTGCTTTTCAATGCAAACATGCAGGTTCATGCAACAGCAAGCAAAACATGATGTCTTGCAGGTATTATAATATCTCTGATGTTTGCTTTTAGTTAATCTGGTTCATAGTAAACTGGTTCTTTTTGCTATTTCCTACAGCACTGTTCCCCGCTACACTGCTAATAACAATAAAACAATATATTTATGCATGCTGCATCAGTGCCTTCCTCCCCACAGCAGACACGACCACGTGCATCTCCCCCATCAGCTGTGATGCTGAGGGGGACTTTCTTCCCATGGTGCAGCTGTCTGCGAGAACACGCTCCACAACCACCAACTCACTGATCCCTGCAGCGCTGCACGGCTGCGAGTAAACATTTATGCATGTGCATACATTACATGCATTCCTGTGAGGACACAGGTGCCAAAAAACATGTTCACATACGGCGAAACACTACGGGAGATAGTTTCTGCTCTGGTTGTGTCTCTTAAATAATTTCCACACACACACACATGAGGTATGTAAAGTGAGGAAAACACATGTTGGACTGTAAAGAAGGATGCAGAGGGAGGAAGAGACGGAGGGATGGTGACAGATGGGCAGAGGGAGGCGGCGAGCGACACATGACGTCATGTAATAAGTTAAAGGGTATAAATTGATGAGGGAGGACAGAAGATGGATGGATGTTCGGAGCGAGGGAGGAGAGGACAGGAGGGGGTGGGAGAGGAGAAGAAATAGAGGGGAAGAGTTGGTGCAGATGGTCTGTTCCTAACGGAGGGGAGGAGCGGTGGAGCATGCACATAACGCAAAGAATTCATTTTTTAAAATGTATATTCATGGGGAGCTGTTTAGCATCAATACATTCATCGTACTGTACAAATCTGATGAACTTTTTACTCCACTACAAGTAAAAGTCCTGCATTCAAATTGTACTTGAGTAAAAGTACAAAAGTATCAGCATCAAAATGTACTTAAAGTATCAAAACTAAAAGTACTCCTTATGCAGAATGGACCCACTCAGATTGTTTTATATACTCTAAATATATGATGAAATTATTATTATTGATGCATTTATTTAAGCAGCATTTTAATTTAGTGAAGATTTTTCGGTTTAATAAACATTCTTTAAAATCTTGACTAAATGTAGTGGAGAAAAAGTGCCTCAACATGTAGTGAAGTAGAAGAATAAAGTTACATAACATGGAAATACTCAAGCAAAGTACCTGAAAATTGAGTAAATGTACTTAGTTACATTCCACCAGTGTTAATCATGATATATATATATATCACAACACGTGATTTGGGTAAATCATATATAGAAGCATCATTTAAATTACGTAACACAATTTCTGTGCAAACAAATTAATACAATTTGTAATATTATATAGTTTTGATGCTCAGTCCTACTTACATATTGTTTCTTATGAAATGTGTAACCTGCACAATAATGATCAGTTGCTCTGAATCACAGTGCACTCACTTTATATATTTTGTTTTTTTTTTTATCTATAATGATAAAAGTTAGATTCTGATATGACACCATCATGTTAATGGTGTTTACTTCCTGTTTCTTAAATGTGGAAGGTAATAGCTAAGATAGAAATGTCATAATCTACAGTATTTCAAGCCGCAACCCCACAAAGGAAAGTGAAAGAAATTAGTGGGATGTGTTTATGTGTGTGTGTGTGTGTGTGTGTGAGCGAAGACAGAGAGTCTGTTTCATCTTTGGAGCCATTTGAAATGCAGGAGTCACATCATTCTTATTAGCAGCGCTGCTGACAGGTTGGCAAGTGAAGAACGCAGCAGAAGTTCAAAGTGTGTGTGCGAGTGTGTGTTACAGCTCTTAATGCATGCGTGCAAAAAAAGAAAAAAAGCAGCAAAATACTCGGGAGAAAAACAGAAACAGTAACTGATCGAGATTTATGGGAGAGAAAGCGTGTGTGTGTGTGTGTGTGTGTGGTTTACCTGCGTGTGCGCGAGTCTTCGGGGAGGATCCGGAGACGCTGAGCGAACACTCCATCTTGGCTGTTTCCCACGGATAAACACTGGTGGTGTCTGATTGGATGGCGACGGAGAAGGACGGGCCTGCAACACCAAACACAGCAGCTGAAACAAGCTTCATTTACAAGAAAAAACACTCACGCAGACGGCGGATATCAGAGGAACTCAGCGAAGATCAAAAGGATTCATTTAAACGCTGTTTTTAAACCTACATATAGTCATTTTCTGCATTCAGGTCCCTGAGGAACAACAGCACATGGAAATCACTGCTTTAAAGTCAGTGTGTGACTGCTATCATATGATGAAATCAACAAGGAGACAGCAAAAAAAAGAAATGATTAAAGAAAAGATGAATTATAAGCTGTAAACATAAGTAATTAACTGTACGTGGATGATTCTAATAATAGCATGAATACCGTCAATAATGCAGATGGCATAGTGTCAATGCTGACAGATATTATTATTGTTATTTTCTACGATCAGCATTGATTGAAATCAGAATCCTTTTTAATGCAAAGTAGGTTTTCACATACAAAAACTTTGCTGTGATGCATCGATGCATTAGAACAAACAAAGTACTAAAATATAAATATGATTGAGTCAAGTATGAAGACAGCAGCTTCAATAGAAAATGTGAAAAATAGAAAAAGAATATTTAAGAACATGGTGTTTAAATGAAGGAGGGAGCTGTGCAAAGTATTTGAACTAGCAGGGTGCAGGATAATGTCTGGTGAGCGTGCATTACATTACATTATCTTGCACATTGCTAATTTAAATACTTTGAACTTCCTGTTTGTGAAAGTATCCCAAACTCCCATCTGTGCACTCATGTGAATGCTGGTTTTAAAATGAGGTGTGGACGAGTGCATTTCTATCTTCAGATAGTTAAAAAAAGTGATTGTCCAGCGCATAGTCTGGTCTAAAGTCAGTGCAGTATTTTCCTGCACAGGGTACAAACACTCTGCTAACACACCGGTAAGGTTGTTAGAAACAACAATCTGATTAATAGAAGATTACAGGAGGTTATGGGTGATTAAATTGAAGCACAACTTCTGTTTTCTCTCTTTAAAGTATGCACTATAGATCGTCCAAATGGGGCTCAAAAATGTTCTAACCCCACCCTATATACTAAAGTTGTTCACAAGATTAAGATGCAGATTTAGATTAAAAACCCTCAATCTTAGACCCCTAACTGGTTTGAGGTGAATGTGGCTCTCCATTAGCATTCGGCTATCCAACAAAGAATCAGTTTCAGGTTGAGTTTCGATCATTTTGTTGCTTTTGAAGCTCTTTAGCTTCTTTCCAATTGCAATACACATAGAAACAATTACTTTTTTTGTATATATCAAGTGGAAACTCAATCCCAGTGGGACGTGTGGAAGAGGCAGCCAGTATGTTGCATTAGCCTGGCGAGCTAACGGACGAAATACAACAAAAAGTTAACTTAATGCCGGTGCCTTCTAGATTTTGACTTATCTATTGTGCAAAGTCTTTTTCACAGAATCCATTTTGGCTCGTTACAGAAGAAGCAGCACAGGTGTTACTAATAACATTAAGAAAGTGTTCCCGTGAGTCACCAAAGTGTGACAGTGAGACAGCACGCAGGACACCAGGACCCATTAATTTACACCTGTGCTGCTCCTGCTGTGACACATCATTGAAAAAAAGCTCTTTGGGCTGATGGTGTCTCTGTAGACGACCTCGCATGGGGCACCAAAGAGAAACTACTGCAGTTAATTCATGTTAAAGTGAGAAAACTGCAGTCATGTTGTGGTTTTCAGTGTGTGGATATTTTAAAGTCCTCTCGGATAAAGATGTTCTGACAGATATCCCCAAGAAATTACTCATGCGTCATGCTGTATAATACATGGAGCTCGATAAACACTATGTGGACAGATTTAAAACATCTTCCCGGGTCGTGGCTCTGCTGAGCTGTAACTGATTAAATCAGCATTCAGGAAACACTATAGAAGACCCTTAAAATGCTTTACATAACTGCTGTTTACATTAGAATGCATGGCAATAAGATATTAAACTCTCTGTAAACACTTTGTGTAGCAGCACCGCCTGTAAAAGCGATGTACAAACAGTGTGGGGACATCAAGGCTGAAAATCAGTGAAACCAAACAGCTCCTTTTGTACACATCTTCAATACAAAATGCGGCCTTAAATGTTGATGTATTGTCTTCAGTTTCACTGCTGTCAAGACAGAAAAGCCTTTGAAACAGCTTTCAAACTGCTCAACAACAATAACGTCTCATCAGGTTCCAAGACGACCAAAGCAGAATTCATTATTCTCACAATAAACAACCAAACTGCAGCGTGTCCACCAAACTTTTTTTTTCTTTACAACGTAGGTGTTATGTTTGGTTATTGACTATAATATTTATCCACTGATTTCAGTGCTGGGATCTTTAAATGCCAGGTGGTTTTAAACAAGTGACCAAATGATGTAAACCACTTTCATGGAAGCAAAAACAAAAAGAGAACACGCCCCAAACAATCCCAGTAAGAATAATGGGTCAAACGGACATTTACAACCATTGCATCATGACCTCCATCTCCAGCTGTCCCCGAATGAATCATGTATTAATAACAGAATCAAAGCTTAAAATTGTGATATTTCAATAAAATCCCATTCTTCTACATGTCTCATTTAAATTTTTGCAAAAAATACGGCATTTGCTTTAACAAATCCTGTAAAAAACATTAAATTCTGTGTTTTTTATTTAGCACAACTGAGAACTGTAGGCTGTTTACACAGATCAGAGAGGAGAGGACAAGAGAATCTATAGTTCATTTTGTACAGCATGTGGAGCCCCCAATCGTTTTCAATATTGGTAAATCTGTTTTACTATAATACATATATAATAATATAATATACTATTATATAATTGCGTTAAACTGCATCTAAAAATATCAGGTGATATCCCCCACATTATAACCTAAAACCTTTAATGAGTCATGTAATAATAACCAAATCTAAGCTTGAAATTAAGATATTTTAAAAATCACTTTTCTCTCAATTAAAATATCGCCAAAAATGAATCATTTGTGCTTATCAGATCTTGTAAAAAACATTTAATTCAGCGCTCATTGGTGCAACTGGGAAGCCATGAATGACTCAACTGAGACAAACCGCCACATGACAAAAAATAAAAAACAAAACTTAAATTTAACTGTAGGCTTTTTACACAGATCAGAGAGGAGAGGACAAAAAAGGTTGTAATGGGAGGTTCAAAAAATGTAAATAGTTAATTTTGTATAGCATGTGGAGGCACTATTGTTTATAATATCAGTAACACTAAAAATCGTTTTTATATATAGATTCCAATTTGTTCCAATTTATGCAAAACAAATGGATGAATAAATTAAACTTGAATGATTTTTGGTTTTGGCATTATAACTGTGTTATACTGCACAGAGGACTTTATCATGATGACATTAGTCCGTCTTCTACTTCTACTTGTACCCATGATTGTTCTGTTTCCATAGAGCTGCAGGGCGTATATATATAAATATATATATGATTATATATTGCAGTGAAAAAACAAGGTCCCAGTGAGTTAAATGTGTCAGGAGCAAAACAAATAACTACATAAAAACGCCCCTAAACTGCTCTGGGTTCAGAGGGCTGAAATTCAAAATGAGTCTTTAAATGATAAGGTTTATAACTCTGTAGAGTCTCCACATCTGACTTGGTAATAACCCACAGGAACGAGCTATAAAAATCAGATCCAGGCTGTAAAAATAAAGAATTTCCCTTAAAATATTTGAGTAATTGGAGAAGTTTGAAAGATCAGATTTCAAAGCCATAAAGCACAACTTAGGAAGGAGGAAATTCTCTGGCCACTCCATATTTATGTTACCATCCATCCACAAAAATCACTTAAACACTGAATTATTTAGCAGAAAATGTGCTGGTGAGACTTTGGATTTCCATATACGGCGTCGCAGAAGATCCCTGTACAGGCAAAAACACCACAACACGTCTGAAACATTCAAGATACAGCTGGAACCTTGGGAGACTTGCCAGTTTGTGGATGTGTTCATCACACACACACACACACACACACACACACACACACACACACACACGACTGAGTGCACAGAACTTCCGTCCCCTAAGGCGAGTATAAGGGGTTCTTGAAAACTGCTCAGCTTGAAGCTTGAACACTGTCAGTGTGTGTGTGTGTGTGTGTGTGTTGCTCTGCGTGGGGTCAACTCAAAATGTTCGTCTTGGATACACACACTTGAACAATAGAAAGATTAAACACACACACACACACAGACACACATGCAGGCGGGCGAAGCGAAGGAAAGCAGCGGTGCAGATCTGTGCAGCTGGCTGATTGGCCAAAGGGCTTCACTTTGAAGATGTCCCAGAGAGAGAGCGAGGGAGGGGCGAGAGAGGTAGAGGGAGACAGAGGGGGTGAGAGAGGGAGAAAGGACGGCGGAGTGATGGAGAGAGAAAGAGGAAGTAATGCTCAAGGGCTGCTGGGCTCCCCAGAGAAAGATCGGAGATCTTCAGTCCATCTTTCTCTCCTTTGCTGTCATCTCTGCTTTTTTCTGCACCATTTCTTCGCTCCTTTCTTCGCCTCCTCCCACAAACCTCATTCAGACGGTTCACTACGCTGCAGCCTGTCTGCTGTCAAACATGTGGGACGGTAATGTGGCGGGGGGAGGGACTTATCCAGGAGCTTTGAGGTCAATGCCAATTTAATATCTGAATTAAAAAGGTGTGTCAGTTTATCCATAGCCAACTATATCTATGTCCATCTATCTGTCTATGTGACTCTATATCTATAGCTCTTTATCTATCTATCTATCTATCTATCTATCTATCTATCTATATCTATCTATATAAGTCTAAAGCTATCTATCTATCTATCTATCTAACTCTAAATCTATTTATCTATCTATCTAATTCTAAATCTATCTATCTAATTCTATATCTATCTATCCATCTAAGTCCTATTATTTTGTGCTGATTTATGACCATTTTTCACCAAACTTGTGCTCAGAAACACGGCTCCAATCGGCCTGATGGGGCTATAAGGAAAGTTAACATATTGAGATATTCAGAGACTGTTTGCCCAATAATTCCAAAACTCCCGGGATACGTTTCATAACAGTCGTGTACAAAACGATTCTGATATCCCTCAACAGGGGGCGCCACAGGCACAAAAGGGGCATTTGGCCTCAAATCAATGACAAAAATCACGTCCCAGGAATTTTAACTTTTCAGCGGTCTGCGTTGGATTGAACTCTGGAATCTTTTTAGTCTTCTATCCTTCAAACTTTTCCAAACTCGTCCTCCCTGAAGCTCCTCACACCACTGTATGTTTCGTCACCTCTTCTTTCTCGGCATCTTTCCTCTTTCGCCACATTCCTCCCTTTTCACTCGCCTCTCACCCTGTCAGTCACTCCCTGCCTTCCCTCCTCTCTTTCCTCCCTTCCACCCTTTGTCCTTGTCCCCTTGTCCCCTTTTCCCTTCCTCCTCCTCAGCCCACTTCTTCTCCTTTGTCGCCTCTCTCCTCTCAGACGCTCCTGTTCCTCCTCCTGTCTCCCAGTTCCCAGTCAGATCAAAGAAAGTTAAGTAGGCCAGTGGCTGTGGTGGGCGTCAAAGGGCTTAAGGTGTGTGTGTGTGTGTGTGTATCTTTATTTTTGCACATTATTAGAGAATTTATGTTGGTTAACATTAACACTGTGTGGGTGGAGGATGTGTGTATAATGTACAGATCTGCTTACATATTTCTATCTTTAGACTGTTACTACGGGATTTCCAGAGGAATTAACATAAAGCTGATATTTGTTCAGATTTAAGACATTTCATGGTTTTTCATGCACTGGCTATTTTTCTCTCATAACACTTTTTCATTACTTTTTTTCTTCTTTTTCTTTACTGTTTTTCTTCTTTTTCCTGAAATTATTCTTGGTCTTAATTTTTTCTTATTTTTCTTTATTTTTTTTGTTTTTATTTACTGTTTTTCTGCTTTTATTTATCTTTATTTTTCATTATTATTTTTTTTCATCACAGCATGGTTAGAAAGCTCCAACTCTCCTGCTCAATATTAAGTGTTTTACATGTTCTGTATTGTTGTTGCTGTGAATTAGATTCAATATTTTGTCTTCAAATAGTCATTTCCATTAAGA